>CM042172.1:53798900-53827063 GCA_023376005.1 Doryteuthis pealeii | reverse complement strand
CAAGAGAGAGATAGAACCCTCAGCCACCACTTTCTAGTACATATATGATAAAAAGGGTTGGGGCTTGCAAATAAGGGCAATAGGGTTGGGGCAATCATATAGGTGCTAGGGATTGACATGACTAGAGAATGGATCAGAGGAACACTCTTTTAACCAACCCGTATTGAGAAAAATTTGGTATATATATATATATTTACCAACCCCTCCACACGAGCAGGATACGACACAAGGTCAATTTCTTAAGCAGAGTTCACAGGTTTGAATTCAGAGTTTTCCTTCTCCTAGACTGGTTACCTAGCCATGGTTAAAGAACCCAGTCTGCCCTGCTATTTACACATAGCCGGAGGGAGAGTAGGATTCATACCTTTTCCAAAAGGGTATTAGCGCTAAGTGAAATGCAATTACCACGTCCAGGATTTGAACTCGGGCAAAAATTTGGTATATAGGGCATGTGCGAGATCGTCGCCCATACTTATAGACTAGGCGAGATCATATGATTTACTTCTTGGCCAATCACTGGCTGTACTCTGAGGCTGATACAATACTTAAACCGACCCTACTGGTCATAATTACTGTGACATTCAATGACGACGGACATAGATTAAATCACTGGCATTACCAATTCACAGGATAGGACTTATACGCTTACCAAAGGATTCCATAACATAGGACTTTCTTTAAGCCCTTTTCAACTGGCCAAGGATAGCATTTAAAAACTTTACAGCCTGTCTAGTCTAAGTAAGGGTCTAAGTGAGTCTTGTATGTCCAGAGTGCTCATCCACCAGAATTCCGTCCTTAGGCATTACGGGTCGCCACCAACGCCAACAAGTAGTTCCATTGGGGGGGGGGGGGGCTTGCCCCTCTGTAGAGGTGCAGTCGAGGTATTCTAAACCCACAGCTGACAGGGCTATTAACATTTTAGTCATTATATAAAAATACCATCACATCTCAACAATTCACATGAAACACAAATAAAAAATAAACTTACTGTAACGTCATATTTTCCGTTTATAACATTTTCAAACTTTGCTGGAGGCTGTTAAAAAACAGAGAGAGAAAGAGAGAAATAATTTATAGCTTGGTTTGGTTTTATGGCATATCAACTCCCTATGGGTTATTTAATGCCAAAATGTGATTAATTTGTAACTGTTTGAATATAAAGAGAAAGAGATGAGATAAATGAGGAGAGAGTGAAGACAAAAAAGGAGAGAGAGATGGGAAAAGAGGAGACAGAGAAGAAAAAGGGGAGAGAGAGAAAAGGAGAAAGAAAAAGAGATAGAGACAAAGAGAAAAAAAAGAAAGAGTGAGAGAGAGAAAGAAAGAAAGAAAGGAGAAAGAAAACGATAAAGAAAGGGTGAGAGCGAGAGAGAGAGAGAGAGAGACTAAAAAGGGGAGCAACATTCCAGTCATTGTAAAAAAATATCAATACACCTCAACAATTTAAACCAAAAACAAATAAAAAAAGAAAGAGAGAAGAGAGAATAAAGAGAGAGAGAGAGAGAGAGACGAGAATAGAAGGTGCGTGAGAGAAGAGAGAAAGATAAAGAGAAGAGAGAGAGAGAATAGAAAGGTGGCGGAGAAGAGAGAAAAAGAGAGAGAAAATTGAAAAGGTGGTGTAAGAGAGAGAGAGAGAAAGAGAGAGAGAGAGAGAAGAGAAGAGAGATAGAAAAGAGAGAGAGAGAAAGAGAGAGAGAGAGAATAGAAAAGGTAGCATGAGAGAGAGAAGAGAGAGAGAGAGAAGAATAGAAAAGGTGGCGTGAGAGAGAGAGAGAGAGAGAGAAAGAGAGAGAGAATAGAAAAGGTAGCGTGAGAGAGAGAAAGAGACAGAGAGTAGAAAAGGTGGTGTGAGGAGAGAGAAAGAGAGAAATAGAAAATGTAGCGTGAGAGAGAGAGAGAAAGAGATAGAGAATAGAAAAGGTAGCGAGAGAGAAAGAGAGAGAAAAAGATAGAGAATAGAAAAGGTAGCGTGAGAGAGAGAGAATGAGAGAGAAACAGAGAGAGAGAGAGAGAGAGGAAGAGGGAATGGGAGAAAAAAAGGGGGAGTGAAAAAAGGAAAAACAAAAACCAAACGTGTTCATTATTGTAGTAAATAAAAGATCTACATACGTTTTCAAATTCGGTGCATTGTGTGGAATTGGTTTCATTCTTTAAACAAATTTTGTATTGGTTAATGTGATAATTTTTTGGTGCCGCCGTGAAATTCACTTGAAGAATCTGATTTTGTAGACTGAAGAAAAGGAATGGTAATGTCCTGTTTGAAGAAGTTCCTGCAAAAATAAATATTTAGAAATGAATAGAGTAAGATACACAAATAGATAGATAGGTATACTCTCGTCATTTATATACCTGTTGTATCGTTGAGGTGGAAAGATAGACAGAAGAATGGTATGCTTAATACATTTATTCAGCACCAGTATCCAGTGCTAACAGATACATACAAAACACAGAACAGATAAGTACAAACAATTAACAAGACAAAACTTACACTAAATAGAGGAGGGTCAATTTGGCATAACCAACACAGCAAAGTCAGTCTAAATATGTTGAAGTGAGTTAGCGTACTGTTGGTTTGAGCAACAAGCTAAGCACAACTGAACCAGTACCAAGACAACTGGTACTTATGAGAATCCAGAATATTCCACTCATGCATTTGGGTGATTCCATTCCTAGAGTCCTGATTGGCTGCTTGGTTTCTATGATGTTAGGAGGCTTCATAAATAACCTGCCATTTTGCAGTAGTATTTGCAGCAAAACAGATTTGTATTAAGTTACGACTACTTGCTGCCTTGTCTTACCAATTCGACGGTAATTGGAACTAGTATGATTATTCTACAATTCAGCTTGTTAATCCACCTTAATTGTAGGCTATTTTATGGCTATGAGCCAGTCGATCTGGTAGAGTGCTGAAGGAATGTGATATATCCGGGATTAGGGATATATTAGTAAAAGTTGTAGGGAGTGTACTCGCAGGAAAGAATAAAGCCGGTACGTCGCAGTAATAGTAGTACATCAGAGTAGTCGTCGTTGTAGTAGGCGTAGTAGTAACAGGCGTTTGTACCACTACCGTGTTTAGTATTTATGGCATGGACACCAACCAATCAGATTACTGTGAAGGAGGTTCCTAGGTATATGAATATTCATTACATAATGGTGCTAGCTACTCTACAACAATACCTGATACAAAAGGGGTATATAACATTGTGTCATTAAACTAAACAGGAAATAATCATTGATTCACACAGCTTTAGTATAATAACAGAAAATACACGGATAGGCTTTAAAAGAAAAAGATATTAGGCCGAGTCAAAAAGTAATGCCATTTTGTTTAGGACAAGTATAATTACCAACATAGGAACATGTATCATACATCAAAATGAAGCTGGTTCTCTGTGGATCACATCCCCACTTCTCCACATAGGTGAGTCAAAATGTAATGCCATTTTGTTTAGGACAGGTATAATTACCAACATAGGAACATGTATCATACATCAAAATGAAGCTGGTTCTCTGTGGATCACATTCCTACTTCTCCGCATATGTGAGTCAAAATGTAATGCCATTTTGTTTAGGACAGGTATAATTACCAACATAGGAACATGTATCATACATCAAAATGAAGCTGGTTCTCTGTGGATCACATCCTACTTCTCCACATATGTGAGTCAAAATGTAATGCCATTTTGTTTAGGACAGGTTATAATTACCAACATAGGAACATGTATCATACATCAAAATGAAACTGATCCTCTGTGGATCACATCCCTACTTCTCCACATAGTCACCATTTCTTTCAATAACAATGTTCCACCTTCGAATGAGAGTGTGTATCGTTGCCACATTATATTCTGTCAACTGTTCTTTGAGCAACTTTTTCACTACAGATTTCACTTCCTCGTCACTGGAATAATGTTTGCCTCTCAAACTCTCTTTCATGGGGCCTCCATGGTTTGAGAGGAAGTAAAATCTGTAGTGAAGAACTGTCTTAAAAATTTTACGGGAGAGGGATACATGCTCTTATTCAAAGATGGAACATTGCTATTGAGAGAAACGGTGACTATGTAGAGAAGTAGGGATGTGATCCACAGAGGATCAACGTCATTTTGATGATACATCATGATACATGTTCCTGTTTTGGTAATTATACCTGTCCTAAATAAAATGGCATTACTTTTTTACTCACTTCTGTAGAGAAGTAGGGATATGATCTACGGAGGACCAGTTTCATTTCGATGTATGATACATGTTACTGTGTTGGTAATTATACCTGTCCTAACAAAATCACATTACTTTTTGATGCACATATGTGGAGAAGTTCTGATTCACAGAGGACCAGTTTCATTTGATGTATGATACATGTTCCTGTGTTGGTAATTATACCTGTCCTAAACAAAATCACATTACTTTTTGACTCACCTATGTGGAGAAGTAGGGATATGATCTACAGAGGACCAGTTTCATTTTTTATTGTAGGTGACTCACCTATGACACGAATATGGACTTACCCAAAGGGTATATATTTAACAGAGTAAAGCTACTCAGGGGAGAAGTAGCAGATACCTGTTCTCCGTGTAGCTGTAACAAGGAAACCCTTCCATTGTACGTTGATATATATTGCTGAATACAATCTGTTCCCTACATTTTATACCCGTGTTGAGTTATTATTTATTGACCCTTAAACAGGTCATAACAATTTTGATGTATAATATATGTTCCTGTGTTGGTAATTATACCTGTCCTAAACAAAATGGTATTACTTTTTGACTCACCCGTGTACTTATTTGGAAACTTACCAATCAATATAACTGATGTTTTGTGAACGGAATTCAGGCATTTCCGTTTATATGGTAAGGTGGTAAGGACAATTTCATAGGATCCATAGTTGTTGTTTAAATCCAACTAGAAAAGAAAAAAACAATTATGATTGAAAGTTTTAAGGCGCACATAAAATATAAACATTATTAAGTTAAGAGAAAGGAAATGAATCCGATGGTATAAGTATAGATAAAAGGATATGAAAACTGCACAAATGCTGTTAAAGTGAAAACATTTTATATCATATTCATAGCTAATATTGAACAATATTTCGATTTATAAAAATCATCCTCAGAGTTTGTTTTTACTCCGGACTCATCGAGAGAGAAGCTGAAAATAATATGAATTCAAAAAAAAAAAAACATTGATGTCAAAAACGTTTTAAATTCATATCATTTTCGTCTCCGCTATTGATAAGTCCGGAGTATAAACAAGCTCTGAAGATGATTTTTATAAATCAAAATATTGTTCCATATTAGCTATGAATATGATATAAAATCTTTTTCCTTTAACAGCATATTGTGTTGTTTTTATATCCTTTTATCTATACTTAAAACATTATTAAAAATAAAAAAAATTTAAAAAATCACAATATGAATAAGGTAAAAAAAAAAAAATTTCATAAAAAGTAAGTATTATTTGGATTATTCGGACTATTAACCTCATCAACATTGTTATCTGCTACAGAATGGTGACAAAGTAGCCATCCAAAACCCATCAAAACCGCCGTTGGACCACTACAGGCACCGTCATTGAAGTTCTCCCACATCGGCAATACCGGCTCCGAGTGGACGGATAGGATCACACTCAGAAACCGACGCCTCCTGAAAACTGATCCTAAAACCCAAACCCCACACCATTGCCTAGTGCTATGCTTTATCCCATTGGCTCCAACCCTAACGCCCCACACTTCAACACTAGGGACCTGGCCTCACCCGATGTCACTCCACCCCTGAAACCAAGGCCGACAAAAATACAGCGGGCATTGTCAAGATTGCTCCCCTGTAATCAGCCTGGCAGAAAGGAACTAATTTCTCCTCAAAGGCCAATACGCTCGCACAATGGGAGAGGGGGGAGGAAGGGGAGATGTAGAATAATCATACTAAGTCCAATTACCGTCGAATTGGCAGGACAAGACAGCAAGCAGTTGTAACCCAATACGATTCTGGTATGCTGTAAAGACCACTGCAAAGTGGTAGGATTTATGGAGCCTCAGAGGATCATACAAACCAAGTAGCCAATCAGGACTCAGGGAATGGTATCACCCAAATGCATGAGTGAACTGTTCTGAATTCCCATAAGTACCATTTGTCTTGACACTGGTTCAGTTGTGCTTGGCCAGTCACATTGTTCAAACCAATTGTTGACTGACTGACTTCAATACACAACATTTCGGCCGATGTGCCCCCTGGCCTTCTTCGTGTATTTCGTGTCGAACTTGGGAACCTTCTCTTTGAACTCGGTAACCTTCTTGTCAAACTTGGGAGGCTCTGAGGTGCATGCTTTACTTTAACATTATCTATTGGATAGAAATGTTTGATCTCCAATCACATCCTGTTAAAATCAATCAATCAATCCTAACGTTGAGGCATAATATTTGTCTGAATTTTTTAGATGATGCTTGATCATTTGTATTATTTAGATTTTTAGGATTGTTGTTCACATCTTTGCTGCTATATACACAATGTTTTGGCTGATGTGCCCTCCAGCCTTCTTCAGGTGTTTCTTGTCGAACTCAGGAGCCTTCATGGAACTTCAACCTATTAACCATGACTGGGTACAAGTTTTAAACTATGTTATATGCGTGGCTCCCTCTTCAATCACAGTTCTATAAGAAGGTTCCTGTGTTTGAAGAGGGGAACCATGCAAACTGAAACTCTATGCAGTGGCGAGTGCAAAAAAGTGTATGATCACTTTGACATTTCAATTCTTGAGGTGCTTAAGCAAGGTTTGAAAATTTATCATTATTGTTATTGTTCAAAAATTCACATAAAAATGATTACCAAAAACAATTGCACTAATTAAAACTTGGGAAACAAAAACTTTAGGATTGCACTTCTGGATTTGTCCAGGAATGTTTTTAATTTGCTCATAGAGTTGGCCTGTTTCCAAAAAAATTGTATGATATATTGGGCTACAGCTTCAAGGAGTAAAGTTGAAGAAGTAGGACACATTGAAACACTGACATATGCATTTATTATTAGAAGAACATGGATTGTAAATATGATTCCAAAATGGTATGATATATTGGGCTACGGCTGCTAGGAATAAAGTTGAAAAAATGTGACACAGTGACATTCACATTTATTATTGGAGATGAGGGATGTGACATGATTATACTGGTTATCAAACCAGTCTTCCGCCCTGTCGGCTGGGGCGTTAGAATGCACCGACTGCACCTCTGCAGAGGGGTAAGACTCCCCCAATGGGGCCACCTGTTGGCTGTGGGTGGTGACCCGTGATGCTTAAGGATAGAGCCCAGGTGGATGAGCAGTTCATGACATGCAATACTCCACTTTGGCCCTATCTTGGGCTAGACGGGCGGTCGGAGAGGCCCCCTCTGATCAATCGGCTAGTCACGTGAAGCCCTAGCACCTATATGATTTTCCCAACCCTATTGCCCTTATGGCAAGCCCCAGCCCCTTTTTATCATATGGGTGCTAGAAGGTGGTGACTGAGGGTCTACATGTCCTGGGAATGACGTTAAACTCTATCTGATGGTGAGGTTCCAGTTTTGGAGGTTTGGGGAATGTGGAGCACCCCTTCATCACCATTGCTCCCTGGTCCACTCTGACCCGGAGTGGTAGTACCTGTTAGGGTCCCATCTATGGGTTAAATAGAAAAATGTATTTATAAAAAAATTGTATTATCCACTAAGAATTGAGTTATTTCAAAACTTTATCGGCATTAAATGACTCACTGAGGTTGATATGCTGTAAAACAAAACAAACCAAACCAAACCAGTCTTGTAGATCTTTACAACTGCAGCAAGGTAATATTGCCTGATGATGATGATAAAACTAAGCTATTTTTGTCACCACAAGGACCTTGTGTTGCCTTCTGCTTAGGATAAGAAAAACATCAGCACATAATCCATTACATTCTATTTTATTATGTTTTTATACAATACAGTGCTATTTTTCTTAATTAAAAAAAAAATGTAACAGAGAAATTTCGATATTTTTTGTTGGGTGGCTGGCTGGAATGGATTAATGGTATTTCAGTTTATTTCAATAGGCAATAAACCAGGCCTAACCTCTTTTAGACGAGGGGGGAGGTGCTTCCTCGCTGAATGCACCCCTGGGATCACACAATTCCTTTTATCTTATCAGTTCAGAAGCCAATGTTACTTAACACAGAGAAATATAAATGTAAAATTCTTGGTAAAAAGAGCATTAGGTTCATAACTTCCAAAAAATCAATGTAAATTCTCCAGTCGGACAATCCTAACTACAGGTGAAAATAACATAGAATAATACTTAACAGATATGCATCCAACTACTCCCCCTCCAGCTAGGGGTAAATAGTAGGGCAGACTGGGCTCTTTAACCTTGGTTAGATAACCAGTCTAGGAGAAGGAAAAATCTGAATTCAAACCTGTTAAACTATGCTTAAGAAATTGACCTTGTGTCACATCCTGCCCATGCAGAGGTTTTGGTATATATATATATATATATATATAGTAAATGAAGAAAAAACCCTAAACTTGCTTCATAACAATAATTTATTTCAACCGTATTAATACGGCATCTTCAGATTACCTGAAGATGCCGTATTAATACGGTTAAAATAAATTATTGTAATGAAGCAAGTTTAGAGTTTTTTCTACATTTACTAAATATCTTGCTCTGTCCTTTTACTCACTGGTATTAGGCACATTGAGCTCTCCTTATGGTCTACCTGCATCAGTTTGGTTAAACCACACATGGAAAGATCCTAACTACGGAAAAAACTATATATATATATATATATATATATATATATATATATATATATATATATAATTTTTAACATAGCTTAACACTTGTAAAAGTAAGTAAAGTCGTCGGGGCGGCCTAATGTTGGTATCAGCCAATCAGCGAGGGAGTCTATCCCCTTTTCACTAGCGCTAGACCAAGGAGATTGTTTTTGCATCTGAGGTGGAGCGCCACGCCTATATATATATATATATATATATTTTTTTTTTTTTTCTTTGGTGCAGTACCAAGTTTCTTGGTACAAAGTGATTCTAGGCTGGTCCTAATTCTCTACCAGTAGTTTGTTGTAGAGTTCAGGTTTCACGAGTGGAAATGGTCCATAACCACGATACCCATGGTATTTAAGGCCTTTTTATTCACAAAATATATATATATATATATATATATAATATATATATATATATACAAATAATGATCAATAGATATGAAATAATAGTAAAAAAAAATTGTCATAAATGCAGGGCCACATTGGGATATTGATCTTGCTATGAAAAAAAATCAGAAATAATAACTTAAAATTGGTCGACTTTTTGATAGCATTTTTGGATTCCTCAGGCAAAAATGTTTTTATAAACCAATTTTTAGGAGTAGGGAAGCTCTAGAACTCATTAAACAGACAAAAATAGATTACAAAAATCACCATTTTTTGCGACTCCCCTCAAATTTGGAGAACTAAAAATCAACATAACTTGGCTAATTTTTGGAATTGGAAGCTCAAATTTTTGGGATTGTTAAACTTTAATATAGTTCACACCTGGACAAAATTTCAGAAAGATTGAAGTGGGTGGGTGACATGGCCTGGATGATTTGACATGGAATTAATTACCCCCGAGTAAGTTGAATGAGATATACTGGATACTGCTGGAGAAGCAAGGACAAACTCATAATAAATTCTCTCCTCAACCAACCATACAGTAGCACTAACACTGAGAATAAAACAAAAGAAATACTTACTTCAAAATTTGTTTCCCGGTCACTGACAGGGACAAGGTTGTAATTTTCGCTTTCATTAAAATTGCAAATTCCAAAAAGACAAGTGACTTCTAGCCAGAATCCTTTTAAAATCTTCAAAGCTGAGAAAAAACAAATTCAAAATACTATTAAGTATATTATAAGAAAGGGTAACATAAAAATAATTACATAATCTAGATATCCAAGCAAGAAAAAGGAAAATGTGTTACATGGCGAGGCTTGTCACTGTGCCTCAAAATGCACGGCACTAAAAATGTATTTTGTGGCAAACTCTGCAACAATATATGAAGCCAACTCAAGCCACAGCAGCAGCCGTCATTAGTAGATAAAGAAGGCACAATTGGTAAGACTCCCCCAATTGGGGGAGTCTTACCCCTCTACAGAGGTGCAGTCGGTGCATTCTAACACCCCAGCCGATAGGGCGGTTCTATGAACGTTACAAACTCTTACACATATACTTGTGAACCATTTCTTACATTTGCACCCAATAAAAATTGTTAACCCAAATATATATATAGATATATATATATGTAAGTATATTGAGAAAAATGAAAAAACACAGGTTTAAATGGGTTAAGTGGTGAGTTTATTGGCCGATGCTGCAGTGTTTCGATCTATTAATTAGATCATCTTCAGGGCATTTGTTGGTATGTGGAAGGTGATAAGAAATTATTTATCACAGAATAGTGAGAAAAATTTTTGAGGTTTGAAAAAGGAGACGGTTTTGAAATATGATGTCAAATATTCTATTTTATGGTGTGAGTATGGAACGCTGTATTCTGATGACAATTGTGTGCTAGTGAATGTTTATGCAAATAGTGTTAGTGTGGTTATAATTATGTGAAAATAATTATTGGTTAATAAGGATGTATGTTTTTAATTATTATTTTTATCAGTAGTTATATTGTAATTGTGCATATATTAATTGTCTGGTATGCATTTATATAAAAATCCACATACATGGTTATTATGGAGGTTTTTCTGAAAAAATATGAAAGTATGAGGGTGGTGAAAAAATGAAAAGTGAAAAAAGATATATATATATAGATAAACAAAAAGTTAGTTACAAAAACACACACAACCTATCAAATATCAGAAATCACACATATACATATTCTGCCAAAATATAGTTATTCAATGCCTGAAGAAGATAACAGATCTGAAACATGTGTCGCATATGCAAGTTAATAATACATTTTTTTTAAAACATAATCCTTTTTGTAAACCTTCTTTTTTATAGAATATATATATATATATATATATATATATATATATATATATATAAATGCATTTATTAAAAAGAAAATGTCTGAGTCACGCTATCCTGTTTATAACAACTACCCTTATTGATGATTGGCTGTGGATTTGGCCAATCAGATCCAAGAGGATCGCGTTGACGTATTTAAGCACTTTTCTGTTGGCATTGCACAAGGGTGGCATGTTGGAGTTTGATCGTCTCCAATGGGGTCTGGCTGGTTGAGGGGGCGGTATTATGTTGGAAGACCCGAAACCCCCCTATGAAGTCAGCCAATAACATAACTGACGCCGCCACCCTGCGCTAAGTCTGGCGTATTTCAAACATATATATATATATATATATATATATATACACTTTATATTTGCCTTGTGCTCTTTCCTTTCCATATCAATGGATATATATTATCTCTATATTTTTCTGTTAATGATAGTCAACAAAGATCGTTCTTTAACACCATGTATTGTGAGGAACAGTTAACCCTGGATTTTTTCAATCAATTTATGATCAGCCCTGTCAGTTGGGGCATTAGAATCCTCTGCAGAGGGGTAAGACTCCCCCAAATGGGGCCACCTGTTGACCATGGGTGGCAATCCGTGATGCTTAAGGAAGGAGTCTTGGTGGATGAGCAGTCCATAATCTGTAACACTCCACTTAGACACTTACTTAGGCTAGACGGGTGGTCGGAGAGGCCCCCTCCGATCAATCAGCTGGTCACATCAATCCCTAGCACCTATATGACAGCCCCAACCCTATTGCCCTCATGGCAAGCCCCAACCCTTTTTATCATATGGGTGCTAGAAGGTGGTGGCTGAGGGTCTACATGTCCTGGGAATGATGTTAAACTCTATCTGATGGTGAGGTTCCAGTTCTGGAGGTTTGGGGAATGTGGAGTACCCCTTCATCACCATTGCTCCCAGGTCCACTCTGACCCAGAGTGGTAGTACCTGTTATGGTCCCATCTATGGGTTAAATAGTAAAACATGAGTTTATTAAAAAAATTGAGTATCTATTAAGAATGAATTTATTTCACAACCTTGTCGGCATTAAATGACCCACGGAGATTGATATGCCGTAAAATAAAACAAAAACAAACCAATCAACTTATGATGTTGGTATAAGACTTACATTGATATCGACTTACATTTGATACGATAAAAGGAGAATTCTTCTACGCAATAGCTGTGTCAGTGATACTGTATAGCGGTACAACTTGAACTCTAACTCGGTCTCTATCTATCTATCTCAGTCTCTATCTCTATCTCAGTCTCTATCTCTCTCTCTATCTCTATCTATCTATCTCAGTCTCTATTTCTCTCTCTATCTATCTCAGTCTCTATTTCTCTATCTATCTATCTAGTCTCTATCTCTATCTATCTATCTCAGTCTCTATCTCTCTCTCTATCTATCTATCTCAGTCTCTATCTCTATCTCTCTATCTCTATCTCAGTCTCTATCTATCTCTAGTCTCTATCTATCTATCTCTCTATCTATCTCTCTTTCTATATCAGTCTCTATCTCTCTCTCTCTCTATCTATCTCAGTCTATCTCTCTCTTTATCTCAGTCTCTATCTCTCTTTCTATATCAGTCTCTATCTATCTATCTCTCTTTCTATCTCAGTCTATATCTATCTCTCTTTCTATATCAGTCTCATCAATACAAATTATCAAGCCGCATCTCAAAATTTCAGAGAAATAGTATCAACATTTTTTTTTGTTGTTTTTTTTTCTCATCCTCATAGGAGTATTAAGAGGGGAAATGACCTTGGGAAAATGTGGGAAAATAAATAAAGAAAATTTGTTTTTTTTTAAATTATGTAGGTTGAATCTGGAATTTATAGGCTTGTTTAAAAAATTAGTCAAAACAAAAGAGGAGGAGAATAAGAAGAAAAGAAAAATACTGAGTGTCAGAATTAGATAAGTAGAATTTCCGTATTTTTGTTACCCACTTAAAGAATCAACCCAGACATTAGACACAATGAGGACACAGAAAAAAATAGGTCCATTATGATGGATTGGATTTTAAATACAAGGGATATATATATACATACTAGCAAAAGTACCCGCTCCATGACCGGACTAAAAAGAATTAGGAACTCCAGAGAGTAAGTGAGGAGAACACAGGAGTAAGGGAGAAAATATTTGCTAATCTTATTATAATGGAGATTGTATGTTTTTCTGTCTGTAACCGAAACTAGATTACTATACAAGTTACACTTCCCTTTGTCATTTACATCATATTCTCCATGATTTTATTTTTATTTAAACCTCAATTATTAATAAAATTGTTTTACATCATTAATACTGTTGACCATATCTACATATGTATTTACCGCGTACCCCACTTGTACGGGTCAGGCCAAAGTCCCTATTAATGTGGGACCACCCACAAGCCGAAGCTCATGGAGTGGCAGGTGAAAAATTGAGTCGGCATTCCCCCTCAAGTGGGGCGCCTCAGGCGCTGGGCAATAAACCCAGCCCTGCCCCTTTAAATCGAGGGGCAGGTGTTGCCTGGGGCGATGGCCCCCTGGGATCAACGCCGTTAATTATATCAATGGTCCAGAGGCCGAAGCCACTGTTGACCATATCTACATACTAATAACATACAATTGTATTTATATATTCAACAAAATAGCGGTTTATAGTGTGAATGGGAAGGCTAATTTTCATATTGATCATAAAAATTTTATTTGAATAAATATATGCTTAGTATTATTGATTTCTAATTGTTTGGTTTTATCTTATTGAATATGAGCAAAAATCTCTGAGATAAATCTTAAAAGAAATCCATTAACAAGAAGAAATAACAGTAATATTATTCTTTACTTCCTATTTTAACTAAATAGTTAAATTAGGAAAATTTAGCATTGAAAGATGGGACTAATGGAAAATGATGGAAGAGTTAGTTTCAAAGTTGTTCTATTTTTCAATCATACCCCCTCTGTTGCAGATCTTTTTATCTGCATTCTTGTTCAGTTTCATTAGCCTTTCTGATTTAACATGATATTTTATTACATTAGAACTTAAATACTTGCACCCGGAGGGTGCATATATTTGCTAGTAGTAATAATAATTCTACATTTTTTCTATTATCATTATTTCATTTCATTTTGTTATCTAAAAATAATAATAGATAGAATAATGTACACATGGATAAACTCCTGACCAAAACACGTGTAAGTTAAATCAATTAAAATAATCCTATTTTATCCATTCAATACTTTCTTTTCTTTATTTCTCTTTTCAACACACACACACACACATATATATATATATATATATATATATATATATATATTAGCAAAAGTACCCAGTCATGACCGGACTAAAAAATTAATAACTCCAGAGAGTGAGTGAGGAGAACCCAGGAGTAAGGGAGAAAATATTTGCTAAATGTTTTATCAAATTTAAAAAAATCGCGGAGAATTTGTATAGTAGAATCTTTGATTATTTTAGGATTTTTTTTTCTTTTTATTTACATTTAAGATATTATTTTTAAAAATGCATCCCTAAACTTTATTAAAGATTTAACGATAAACAAAGCTAAGAATTGGTGTATTTCAATATTCGTTTATTTTTAGAATAGTTTTTTTGTTATTGTTGTTTACATTTTTGAAACAATTTTCTTAAGCGAACTCCCTTGCTTGTTGCTGGTAGAAATGAAATGTATCCGTTTAATTCCTTTTTGTATGGTATTAAAATCTAACAATAAAATACTAAGAATTTCTAAACAAATTACGATAAATAAATAAGAATTACGACAAAAAAGAGAAGCTCCGCACTCTAAAAACAATTTAACGCCCTAAGTTAGTTGTTTTCTTTCAAGTAACACCACCAAGACGACATAGCTGGGGATGTTATTTTAATAGTCACCGGGTAGCAATTTCTGAGGCAGGAGACCGGGACGCACTTCCTCATAAATTACCCAAAATTTTAAGTATTAGGTTTTATACAACAATAATGAAGCAACACAAATTTGCAAAAATAAAATGTTTAAACTTACATTCTCGGTCAATTTTCCATTTTAACTTGATTCTTTTAGTTGTAATGTATTCAATTTCAAAATTTTGAGGTGCACTTGGAAAATTGTTGGAATTACTTCTGCTTAATTCAGTCAAGTTGGAATCTAAAAGAAGAAAACAAAAATACAAAATTACAAGATTTCTCAAAAAAAAAAAAAAAAAAATTTTTTTATTTGGTAAAATATATTTACATATTTCACTTCAATCAGAAAGAAATTCTGTTAGCATCCTTCTATCTGCTAAATTACAATGACGTAGTGTCCAATTTATTATTTGGACCTTTAGGCACCCCTTTTTGATTTCGATTCAGAAGGACATGTTTTTCATTTACACCGTCAATATCTGGTTGTTTGTTAGGGGTTAGGGTTAGGGGTTAGGGTTAGTAGTAGTTAGTTTACATACAGAGAGTGATGCTTGCTGGGGTTGTTGTTGTCTCTCCTTCCTTCTGGCTCTCTTTTCTGTGGCGGCTTCTTTCCTCTCCTTTTCACTCCTTTTCGTGTCTGACCAGGAGGAGGTGACATGCCACTCGTTTTTCTGCACCAACCTCTTATGTTCTGGCGTTAATTAGGGAATTATCTGATTTTAATAAAGTTTTTTTTTTTTTGCTTTGTGTTGAGAACTAAAATTTAAAGTATGATTGATCTTCAGATACACTTATGTTAATAAGTTCACGAAAAACATTTATGTTTCCAAATTTATTATCCCAAACAAAAATATTATTTATAAAAAAACATAAAAACAGGACATATTTCATTACATTCTATTTATTTTATACAATGCAATTTCTTTTATTTATACTAGCAAATATATGCACCCTCCGTAGGGTGCAAGTATTTAAGTTTTAATATAATAAAATATCATATTAAATTAGAAAGGCTAATGAAACTGAATAAGTATGCAGATTAAAAGATTTGGAAACGAGGGGGTATGATTGAAAAATAGAACAACTTTGAAACTAACTCTTCCACCATTTTCCATTACTCCCGTCTTTCATTGGTAATTTTTTATAATTTAACTATCTAGTTAAAATAGGAAGTAAAGAAAAAAATTACGGTTATTTCTTCTTGTTAATGGATTTCTTTTAAGATTTATCTCAGAGATTTTTGCTCATATTCAATAAGATAAAATCAAAAAATTAGAAATCAATAATACTAAGCATATATTTATTAAAATCAATTTTTTAAGATCCAAATGCAAATTAGACTTCCTATTCACACTGTAATCCGCTATTTTTTGTATATATAAATACAATTGCAAGTTATTAGTATGTAGATATGGTCAACAGTATTAATGATGTAAAGCAATTTTATTAATAATTGAAGTTTAAATTAAAAATAAAATAATGGAGAATGTGATGTAAATAACTAAGGGAATTGTGACTTGTATAGTAATATAGTTTCGGTTACAGACAGACAAACCCACAATCTCCATTATAATAAGATTACACACACATTTTACATTTTACTAGCTATCATTCATAATTAGAATTAAATTGATAACAATATAGAAATGAGAATTAAGGAATGAATACACGTGGAATGATAGATTGTTTTTTCTCAATTTTCGCGTGCAGGCCGCATGTTATGTCTTCATGACCGTCTTGCAGACGTTGGGAGTGTACAACTAATTTGCCATACAACTTGTATTTAGAATACACTGACTGCACCTCTGCAGAGGGGTAAGACCCCCCCATCCAATGGGGCCACCTGTTGGCGATGGGTGGCGACTCTTGAATCTTAAGGCTAGACAGGTGGTCAGAAACAGGTGGTCAGCTAGACAGAGCGACCGATCAATTGTCTGGTCATGTCAAGCCCTAGCATCTATATGATTGTCCCAACCCTATTGCCCTTATGGCAAACCCCCAACTCTTTTTATAATATATGTGCTAGAAGGCGGTGGCTGAGGGTTTTAGTGTCCTCGATATGAAATTAGCTTGAAATGGTGAGGAAAGAAAAAAGAAAAACACTGGGATGCATGGATATGATTTTACTGCGTCTTTTTAAAATTCTATGTGGCAGGACGCATCTCTGAGAACAATTATATTGATATCTATTGGAGTTATTTTAGTCATATAAGACCTGCCAGCAGGGCTTAGAATACGCACACTATCCTCTGTGTGTGTGTTGGGGGTGGGTGGGAGTAAGACCCTCCCTACAAAAAAAAAGCAGTGTTCTGAATAGGTATTTATCCAACCCATTCACTAAACTCAAGATTCAGTAATAATGGATCTGCGGGACTAACTTAAAAAAATCCCCCTCTACCCAGGCAATGCCGGGCAGCCCCTGCTAGTTAATTTATAAAAGTTAATTATGTCTTGTTTTTGTTTTTGTTTTGTTTTACGGCATATAGACCTCGGTGAGTCATTTAATGCCGACAAACGTTTGAAATAAATTCATTCTTAATGGATACTCAATTTTTTTTATAAACACATTTTTCTATTTAACCCATAGAGTTAACAGGTACTACTACTCCAGGTCAGGGTGAACCTGGGAGTAATGGTGAAGAAGGGGGGCTCCATATTTTCCAAACCTCCAGAACTGGTGTTACATAATTATTAGATTCCTAATACTTATGTACAGTAGTGTAGAAACCAAAATGGCTGTTATAAGTTCAGCTGGCGGCCTTGAAGGATTGAATGACAAGGCTTGACCTCAGTCCTGATCCTCCTTCCGGTGGATACCGTGAGAATCGGTGGAGAAGACCCTCTTCCGGTTTAGATTAGAAAGAGATTTTAGAGATCGTGTTATGCACGCTGCCGATTCAATCTGCGCAGGTAGTCTAGTGGGGATTTTGAAATAAAATATGATCTAAGTAAATCGAAGTATTGGGTTATTATCTAAAAACTACCAATGACACAGGGCTTCTGATAAAGAGAAATCCCCAATGGAAGACCAGACACAAAGTCCCCAAGACAAAGTCCAGACGCTAGAAGAGACGCTAGAAGAATAGAAGTAAGAAAGAAAGTAAGGAAAGAGAGTATACAACACTGGAACCCTTCTAGCACTCATATGATAAAATGTGTTGGGGCTTGCCATAGGGGCAAGAGGGTCGGGACAATCATATATATATTTACCAACCCCTCCGCACGAGCAGGATGTGACACAAGTTCAATTTCTTGAGCGGAGTTCAACAGGTTTGAATTCAGAGTTTTCCTTCTCCTAGACCGGTTGCCTAACCAAGGTTAAAGAGCCCAGTCTGCCCTAGTATTTACCCATAGCTGGAGGGAGAGTAGGATTCATACCTTTCCCAAGGGTATTAGCTCTAAGTGAAATGCAATTAGCACGACCGGGATTTGAACTCAGGGCGACAAGTCCATTTCCCATGACTTTAACCATTACACCACGCGCTTCCTTCGGGACAATCATATAGGTGCTAGACATGAACAGCCAATTGATCGGAGGGGGCCCTCTCTGACTGTCTGTCTAGCCTAAGTAAAAACCAAAGTGGAGTGTCGCATGTCAGAATGCTCAGCCACTAGGGTTCCATCCTTAAGCATCACGAGTGGCCACTCACGGCCAACATGTGGCCCCTTGGAGGAAACTTACCCCTCTGTAGAGGTGCAGTCGGGTATTCTAAAGCTCCTGCTGACAGGGCTGAGTTAATTATGTAAATAAATTACTTTTGGCCAATGTATGCCAACTTTTGGACATCTGCATACAATTGAAATATAGATTTTAAGAAGTTTTAAAAAAGAGAAATATATATACATACATACATACATATATACATACATACATATACATATATATATAGGTAATTTATGAGGAAGTGCGGCCCGGTCTCCCGCCTCAAAAACCGCTACCCGGTGACTATTAAAATAACAACCCCAGCTCGTCGTAATTCTTGTTTATTTATCATAATTTGTCGTAATTCTTGTTTAGATATGAAGATGGATATATAGTTTGGAATAGACCAAGATAGATAGGTAGATAAACAAACAAAATAATGTAGATAGATACGAACAAATGGAGATAGATATTTTCGACAAGTAAATGTATTTGGGGGGGGGGTCGCTTCTTTTTTGTCGTAATTCTTATTTATTTAAACTAAAAACAAGACATTAAACAAACACGAATAAAAAAAAAATCTTAGTATTTAAAGTAATATAGATAAATATGAACAAATTGAGATAGATAGATAGTTGGATAGTTTTGAATAGACTGAGCTGGGTCATTATTTTAATAGTCACCGGGCAGCAACTCTTGAGGCAGGAGACCGGGACGCACTTCCTCATAAATTACCATATATATATATATATATATATATATATAAAAGTAAAGTAAAGTCATCGGGGTGGCCTAAAGTCGGTATCAGTCAATCAGCGAGGGAGTCTATCCCCTTTTCATTAGCGCTAGATCAAGGAGATGGTTTTTTGTGTCTGGGGTGGAGCGCCATACCTACCATCAACTGTGCTACTCATACACTGAGTTGGCGAGGGCCGGTATCGAACTCGGAACCTTGTGGTTTCTAGCCGAACGTTCTACCGACTGAGCTAACCCGGCCCTAAATTTTTTAAAGAAAACAAACACAGGATGTCATGAACGATGGAAATATATATTAATATATATATATACTTACTGCTGATATTGAGATTTGGAGAAATCTGAAAGAAAAAGAAAAAGAAAATTTATTACTAAAAATGTATTGAAAACAACTGTAAAGAGTTATCAGATTTTTTTATCTGCCTTCATTATAGATTAGTTATGTCTTCCAGTTTTTTGTCATGTCTTTTTTCTGGTTTTGTTATTGATTAGTTATGTTTTGTCTTGTTTCTTTTTAAATCTGGTTTCGTTATAGATTAGTTATGTCTTTTGGATTTTTTTTTGTCATGTTTCTTTTTAAAATCTAGTTTTGCTATTGATTAGTTATGTCTTACATCTTTGGTCAAGTCTCTTTTTTTTAATCTAGTTTCATTATCAATCAGTTATGTCTTGTTTTTTTGTCAGGTTTCTTTTTAAATTCTGGTTTTGTTATCAATTAGTTATGTCTTTTGCTTTTTTGTCTTGTCTCTTTTTAAAATCTTGTTTCCGTATCAATTAGTTATGTCTTTTTTTTTTTTTTTTTGTCAGGTTTCTTTTTTTTTAAATCTGGTTTTAGTATCGATGAGTTATGTCTTTCATTTTTCTTGTTATGTTTTTTTTTTTTTAAATCTGGATTCATTATTGATTAGTTTTTTTTGTTTTTTTTCTGTTATGTCTCATTTTTTTTAAATTTGGTTTCATTATTGATTACCGCCCTGTCGGCTGGGGCGTTAGAATGCACCGACTGCACCTCAGCAGAGGGGTAAGACTCCTCCAATGGGGCCACCTGTTGGCCGTAGGTGGTGACCCGTGATGCTTAAGGATTGAGCCCAGGTGGATGAGCAGTTCATGACTTGCAATACTCCACTTTGGCCCTATCTTGGGCTAAACGGGCGGTCAGAGAGGCCCCCTCCGATCAATCGGCTGGTCACGTCAAGCCCTAGCACCTATATGATTTTCCCAACCCTATTGCCTTTATGGCAAATCCAAACCCTTTTTATCATATGGGTGCTAGAAGGCGGTGGCTGAGGGTCTACATGTCCTGGGAATGACGTTAAACTCTATCTGATGGTGAGGTTCCAGTTCTGGAGGTTTGGGGAGTGTGGAGTACCTCTTCATCACCATTGCTCCCTGTTCCACTCTGACCCGGAGTGGTAGTACCTGTTAGGGTCCCATCTATGGGTTAAATAGAAAAATGTATTTATAAAAAAATTGTATTATCCATTAAGATTTGTTTTATTTCAAAACTTTATTGGCATTAAATGACCCACTGAGGTTGATATGCCGTAAAACAAAACAAACCAAAACCATTATTGATTAGTAATGCCTTTCACTTTTTATCCAGCTTTTTTAAAATCTAGTTGGATTATCAATTAGTTGTGTCTTTTGTTTTTGTCGGTAATTTATGAGGAAGTGCGTCCTGGTCTCCTGCCTCAAGAGTTGCTGCCCGGTGACTATTAAAATAATGACCCAGCTCAGTCTATTCAAAACTATCCATCTTCATATCTATCTATCTATCTCAATTGTTCATATTTATCTATATTACTTTAAATACTAAGATTTTTTTTTATTCAGGTTTGTTTAATGTCTTGTTTTTAGTTTAAATAAACAAGAATTACGACAAAAAAAAAAAAAAGCGACCCCCCCCCATACATTTACTTGTCGAAAATATCTATCTATCTCCATTTGTTTGTATCTATCTATATTATTTTGTTTGTTTATCTATCTATCTATCTCAGTCTATTCAAAACTATATATTCATCTTCATATCTAAACAAGAATTACGACAAATTACGATAAATAAACAAGAATTACGACGAGCTGGGGTTGTTATTTTGATAGTCACCGGGTAGCGGTTTTTGAGGCGGGAGACCAGGACACACTTCCTCATAAATTACCTTTTTGTCATGTCACTTTTTAAAATCTGTTTTTTTTTTATCGATTAGTTATGTCTTTTGTTTTTTATCACGTCTCTTTAAATTCAGGTTTCATTATCAATTAGTTATGTCTTTTATTTGTTGTAAGGTCTCCTTTATTTTTTTGTGTTCATCCAGAATAACCTGTGAATGAATTTTTAATTCTGTTTTAATTTACAAAAAATAATATAGGAATAAAACACATTCATCATCCAGATAAGAGCATCTTTCAGTCATTTGTTTTCTTCCTTTCTTTTTTGTTTTTTACTGGACTGTTACAGTTAAATTCCAAAAAGTAAAATCGGTAATTTATTAGGAAGTGCGTCCCGGTCTCCTGTCTCAGAAATTGCTACCCGGTGACTATTAAAATAACGTCCCCAGCTATATTGTCTTGGCGGTGTTACTTGAAAGAAAACAACCAACTTAAGGCGTTAAATGTATTTTAGAAGGAGGGGGTCTCTTTTTTTATATGAACAAATGGAGATGGGTGGATAGATATATATAAACAAAGTAAAAAATGAACAAATTGAGGTAAATAGATAGATAGATAGATATCCATCTTCATATCTAAACAAGAATTACGACAAATTTCTATAAATAAACAAGAATTATGATAACAACAGAGAAGTCCCCAACCCCGTCTAAAATACATTTAACGCCCTAAGTTGGTCGTTTTCTTTCAAGTAACACCACCGAGACGACATAGCTGGGGACGTTATTCTAATAGTCACCGGGTAGCAATTTCTGAGGCAGGAGACCGGGACGCACTTCCTCATAAATTACCGTAAAATCTTGTCATCTGCCATAAATTGACACCATAATGGTTGGGGAGAGAAAGACTAAGGAAATATTGACAACAGCTGAAAATATATCTAGTTTATGACAAAATTTTAAAGCTTCTCTGGTCCATAAAACAAATGAAGTAAATGATTTAAACTTACCCTTTATCAGTAAGGATTATCTATCATTATACTAAAGCTGAGCTTTAGCTTATCTCCCAAAGGCTTTTTTTCTATTTAGTTTAATGAAACAAAATTCATATCAAAGGCACTTCAGACACATATGAGCAAATCTAAAATCCCATATACAGATCTGAAACCAACCATAAACAAATTTATATTAGACAAATGGCAGAAATCATGGGACAATCTGACTCAAAACAAGCTCCACGAAATACAAGAAGTTATTGGAGAGTGGCCGACGGGCCACAGAAGTATTAGAAGAGAAGAAGTAATACTCGCCAGATTGCGTATTGGGCACACCCACATTACCCATTCGTACCTGTTAAAAGGGGAGGGTGCCCCAGTGTGCCCAACATGCAAAGTACAACTTACAACCAAGCATATCCTTCTAAATTGTAACAGACTTAAACATATCCGCGCAAATTACTATCAAGCTAGAAACCTGAAAGACATCTTCAAGAATACAAACCCTGAAAAAATTTTAAATTTTATTAAAAAAAGCAACCTTTTCAACAAAATATAACAGAACATAACCAATTATCTCCATAGAACCACTACCTTAAAGTCTGAAATCCAAAATAACCTTTTTGGCATTAAATGACCCACAGGGGTTGATATGCCGTTAAACAAAACTCAAACTCAAACTCAAATATTCCTTAGTTCTAGGATTGAGTTATGTTTGAAAAAAATCCATTTTAATTGGTTCTAAGTAAAAGTCGTTAGAGTGGCCTAAAGTCGGTATCAGCCAGAGAGTCTATCCCCCTTTCAATAGCGCTAGACCAAGGAGATTGTTTTGGCGTCTGAGGTGGAGCGCCACACCTACCATCAGCTCTTTATTTTACCGCACAGATCCCTGTGCTACTCATACGCTGAGTTGGCGGGGACCGGTATCAAACTAGGAACCTTAGTTCTAGGATTGAGTTATGTTTGAAAAAAATCCATTTTAATTGGTTCTAAGTAAAAGTCGTTAGAGTGGCCTAAAGTCGGTATCAGCCAGAGAGTCTATCCCCCTTTCAATAGTGCTAGACCAAGGAGATTGTTTTGGCGTCTGAGGTGGAACGCCACACCTACCATCAGCTCCTTATTTTACCGCACAGATCCCTGTGCTACTCATACGCTGAGTTGGCGGGGACCGGTATCAAAATAGGAACCTTGTGGTTTCTAGCCGAATGCTCTACCGACTTAGCTAACCCGGCTAGTTAGCCATAATTTGCAATTAAGTCAAAAACTGACTCTTCTCTTACTCCTCATTTAGCTTGTCACTTTTCCCCTCTCTGTGTATATTTTGATTACCTTCTCGTTATATATGTTAGTTTCTCTGTGAGCATAAACAGAGTGATTTAGAAAGTGCAAAATGTATTAAGTTTCATAAGCAGCTAGCCCAGCCAATACCTTGGCTCTTAATGAATTCAAATAAGGTCAAACGTTCCCTTTCTTAGAAATCTTACAAAATGATTTAAATGTTTTGCTTTTTTTAAAATTCTCTGGCCATATTAATTTATTTATTCAATTTAATTTGCTTTGTAAACTCATTTTTCCCTGATCCTAATTATCTACCCAAAGCTCAATGGGTGACCCAATGGGTCATGTGTTGTCTAGTATTTCTATATTTCTGTATAATTTGTCTAGAATAGCCCACTGATGAAGTCTTCAATTATTCTGGTCTACAGTGCCACAGAAATAATAGAAGATTTCAACAGCATGCTATTCTTGGCACCAAAGAAACAAGGAAGTAGAAAAATAATATCTGTAATAATAAATGAACACACGGTTGGACTTAAGAAAACTTTATTCTACTTAGAATACAGTTGCAGTTTTCTTGGGAGTTTATATACTTTCAGAAAGCTAAAGATTTACACAAAGGTGAGGTCATAATAAAACAGGGGAAGTAACTTTCAATTACTTATTACAATATCAAAACAAGAAATATCTGTAGATTCTTTAGTGCTTGAGTTTTTACATTTAAGACTGATCTAGATTTTACAAAATGGATCTAAAACAAAATGTCTGTCTAATAAAATAAACAATGTACAAGGCTGGTTTATCTTATAAGAATTAAATGTTGTTTCGGCTGTAGTAGCTAAAACTATTTCTTATAATACATTAGGAAGTAGGAAAGAGTTCTTATAGAATAGAAGAGTCAGTTACTGTATAAGAATCACATGGTTAGTCTAGAAAGGGCTACGTACACACTTGGGTACAAGCCTATAGTTGCTGGGCAAGACCCCTTCCCCGACTTTAATGGACAGATACACAATTTGTCTAGTGCATCATTATGGATGCCAGATGAAAAGAGAGGGAGACAGCTTTCAGGGATGAGTTTAAATAGCCAGGTAGTAATGTTACCTAGTGGCAAATCCTGGCGGCAAGGGAAGGTAACCCTTTTACAATATCAACCTCATCCCCAAAGGGAAGGCAATCGCTACAATCTCTAATAGTGAGTAATGTTTTTTAAATGTTATGTTGTTTTTAATTGCAATTCTTTTCATGTAATGTTTAAATGCAATGTGATGTTGGTTTATCTAGTAGATATTTACCTTGCATCCCACGTATGCGGATGTGGCACAAAGTCTTCTGAACTAATTTAAGACTTAAAATATTTTTTTTATATTTTTTATCTTATTTTTTTTTTAAATTTTAAATTTTACAAATTTTTAAATTTTTTTCACAAATTCTTAAATTTTTTTAAATTCAAAATTTTTTGATTTTAATTTTTAAATTTTTTAAATTTTTTTACAAATTTTTAAATTTTGATTTTTAAATTTTTTAAATTTTTACAAATTTTTAAATTTTTTTACAAATTTTTAAATTTAAAAAAATTTTTAAATTTAAAAAAATTTTTTTAATTTTTAATCTTAATTTTTTAATTTAAGATGTGAAATAATAATAAGTATGATAATAATAGTAATAATGAATAAATACCTGAACCTTGCCAGAGAATTGAAAAAGCTGTGGAACATGGGAGTGAAAGTGATACCAATTGTAGTTGGTGCACTTGGAACCGTCCCAATAAACTTGGAAAAAATACAGAAGGATCAGGAAATCAGAGGAAGAATAGAGACCATACAGACTACTGAATACTCAGAAGAGTCCTGGAAACCTGAGGAGACTTGTTGTCACACAGACTCCAGTGAAATACCATCAGCTAACGCTAGTGTGAAAAACTCAAAAGAAGTGAAAATAATAATAATCTAATATTTCTTTATTCTTAAATTCATTCAGAAATAAATTATAGGACTTTTAAAATAGGGTAGGGAGTTACTTTACAATAATCCTGTATATTTAAGTTAGGATATTTTTGTAAAAATAATGATTCAGACATAAATTATAAGACTTTTAAAATCGGAAAGGAAGTTACTTTACAATAATCCTGTATATTTAAGTTAGGATATTTTTGTAAAAATAATGATTCAGACATAAATTATAAGACTTTTAAAATCGGAAAGGAAGTTACTTTACAATAATCCTGTATATTTAAGTTAGGATATTTTTGTAAAAATAATGATTCAGACATAAATTATAAGACTTTTAAAATAGGGTAGGGAGTTACTTTACAATCACCCAATATATTTGAAGTATGCTTAAGCACGTCAATTAGATCTCATATTACATAAACTATAATAAATCCTTGTATAACATCGAGAGAAACTGGACATAATTTAGTCTGACATTTTGATAACCTACTTTATAGTATTTTAAAAATAGCGAACTGGACCGATATGAATCTTATACATTTTTTTTAAAATACTATAAAGTAGGTTATCAAAATGTCAGACTAAATTATGTCCAGTTTCTCTCGATGTTATACAAGGATTTATTTATAGTTTATGTAATATGAGATCTAATTGACGTGCTTAAGCATACTTCAAATATATTGGGTGATTGTAAAGTAACTCCCTACCCTATTTTAAAAGTCTTATAATTTATGTCTGAATCATTATTTTTACAAAAATATCCTAACTTAAATATACAGGATTATTGTAAAGTAACTTCCTTTCCGATTTTAAAAGTCTTATAATTTATGTCTGAATCATTATTTTTACAAAAATATCCTAACTTAAATATACAGGATTATTGTAAAGTAACTTCCTTTCCGATTTTAAAAGTCTTATAATTTATGTCTGAATCATTATTTTACAAAAATATCCTAACTTAAATATACAGGATTATTGTAAAGTAACTCCCTACCCTATTTTAAAAGTCCTATAATTTATTTCTGAATGAATTTAAGAATAAAGAAATATTAGATTATTATTATTTTCACTTCTTTTGAGTTTTTCACACTAGCGTTAGCTGATGGTATTTCACTGGAGTCTGTGTGACAACAAGTCTCCTCAGGTTTCCAGGACTCTTCTGAGTATTCAGTAGTCTGTATGGTCTCTATTCTTCCTCTGATTTCCTGATCCTTCTGTATTTTTTCCAAGTTTATTGGGGACGGTTCCAAGTGCACCAACTACAATTGGTATCACTTTCACTCCCATGTTCCACAGCTTTTTCAATTCTCTGGCAAGGTTCAGGTATTTATTCATTATTACTATTATTATCATACTTATTATTATTTCACATCTTAAATTAAAAAATTAAGATTAAAAATTAAAAAATTTTTTTAATTTAAAAATTTTTTTAAATTTAAAAATTTGTAAAAAAATTTAAAAATTTGTAAAAATTTAAAAATTTAAAATCAAAATTTAAAAATTTGTAAAAAATTTAAAAAATTTAAAAATTAAAATCAAAAATTTTGAATTTAAAAAAATTTAAGAATTTGTGAAAAAATTTAAAATTTGTAAAATTTAAAATTTAAAAAAAAAAAATAAGATAAAAAATAAAAAAATATTTTAAGTCTTAAATTAGTTCAGAAGACTTTGTGCCACATCCGCATACGTGGGATGCAAGGTAAATATCTACTAGATAAACCAACATCACATTGCATTTAAACATTACATGAAAAGAATTGCAATTAAAAACAACATAACATTTAAAAAACATTACTCACTATTAGAGATTGTAGCGATTGCCTTCCCTTTGGGGATGAGGTTGATATTGTAAAGGGTTACTTCCCTTGCCGCCAGGATTTGCCACTAGGTAACATTACTACCTGGCTATTTAAACTCATCCCTGAAAGCTGTCTCCCTCTCTTTTATCTGGCATCCATAATGATGCACTAGACAAATTGTGTATCTGTCCATTAAAGTCGGGGAAGGGGTCTTGCCCAGCAACTATAGGCTTGTACCCAAGTGTGTACGTAGCCCTTTCTAGACTAACCATGTGATTCTTATACAGTAACTGACTCTTCTATTCTATAAGAACTCTTTCCTACTTCCTAATGTATTATAAGAAATAGTTTTAGCTACTACAGCCGAAACAACATTTAATTCTTATAAGATAAACCAGCCTTGTACATTGTTTATTTTATTAGACAGACATTTTGTTTTAGATCCATTTTGTAAAATCTAGATCAGTCTTAAATGTAAAAACTCAAGCACTAAAGAATCTACAGATATTTCTTGTTTTGATATTGTAATAAGTAATTGAAAGTTACTTCCCTGTTTTATTATGACCTCACCTTTGTGTAAATCTTTAGCTTTCTGAAAGTATATAAACTCCCAAGAAAACTGCAACTGTATTCTAAGTAGAATAAAGTTTTCTTAAGTCCAACCGTGTGTTCATTTATTATTACAGATATTATTTTTCTACTTCCTTGTTTCTTGGTGCCAAGAATAGCATGCT
>CM042172.1:53750215-53798800 GCA_023376005.1 Doryteuthis pealeii | reverse complement strand
AAAAAAAGAGAAGATCTCAACCCTAAGGGTTGTCGAGTTGTACTTCAAGACATAGTAAGCTCTGTCCATAGCGCAGAAGAACCATCACGGAATTAAACTTCAATTTCTTAGACACACATAGGAAGTGATTATTTTCCTTGATCATTGCTGTCAAAGTTCCATTAATTGTAGTGAAAGGTTATTTATCTATACATCTACAAAGGCCAATTGTGTGTATGTATGAAACTACTAAAAGAAAACAATAACAAAGTAAATATATATACACATTCACTATCACCAGATCTTGCTTTTTGTGCAAAAATAATGAAGAATTGATTTATATCCGTAAAGATAATTAACAAATAAAATTCAAATAGTAACAACATGGAATTCCCTTTTTTTTCATTTAATATTTTAAATAAGTAAAGTCGACGGGGCGGCCTAAAGTCGGTATCAGCCAGTCAGCGAGGGAGTCTATCCCCTTTTCAATAGCGCTAGACCAAGGAGATTGTTTTTTAGCATCTGAGGTGGAGCGCCACACCTACCATCAGCTCCTTACTTTACCGCACAGATCCCTGTGCTACTCATACGCTGAGTTGGCGAGGACCGGTATCGAACTAAGAACCTTGTGGTTTCTAGCCGAACATTAATTTTTCTTTTCAGAGTGTCTGTGCACTTTGTTTTTTTTTTCTTAAGTCCCACCAGGCCGGATCAATACAAGGTCTTTTTTACATAGGGATTTCAATGGGGTGTTGGATTGTCTGCCCTTTGCCTATAAGAGTTATCTTCCTTCTGGGTTCCCTTTTTTGACCACCAGGGGTCAGTTGTATTTAAGCGCCTGTTTCAAACTCTCTCACTCTTGCTTCTTGGGAATTGACAACTATGGGTTAGACACTTGTCTACACCCTCCCTGTGTGGGGTTCTTCACCCCCTAACACACTGCCACTAGTAAGTGACTTTAGTCTATGGACTCTCCATAACTAAACATATCTTCTATGTAACTCTTTTGTATCTTAACTCTTTTCTATGTACATATATTATCCACTATGTATCTCGTTTCATGTAAATGTACTTCATGTCTTAAATGTCTCTCCATGTGCTTTTATTAAAGTCCATTTTGTTATGTTCAACACTCGTGTTGGAGTTGTTTGTTTCAACTAGTTATAATACATTATTATAACTTTGAACCTTATAGCGGCATCCTGCAAGTATCCAGCCTGCGATTCAGTAATAATGGATCTACAAGACTGAGTAGACACTTCTAGTAATTTTCTGAAAAAGAAAATTCTTAGAGATACCGAAAGTATCCTAATTGTCATTTGTCCCTTTGCTAGTAAGAAATTTCTCAGCCAAGGTGGACTTACACGCAAACCAAGTCCTTGCCCGTTTTGTGCGAGGTAAGTCTCTTCTCTCACTACATTATGTTAAGTATTCTATGTTATTTTCATCCATAGTCAGGATTGAACCCGCAACCTAGAGATGATTGTCACTTAGAACTGTATTGACTCAACCCTTATATCCGTTGTGCCATGTGCCCAACATAACTTAAAACTTGTACCCAGTCATGGTTAACCAAATGAGAACAATCTACCCCAATGGAGGCATGTGGTGTAAACTTTAAAGTCATAGGAAATGGACTCGTCGACCAGAGGACAAATCCTGGACAAGGCTGTTTGTATTTCACTTAGCACTAATACACAGTCATGGTTAGTGGAATGAGAATAATCTAGTATTATCTGATTTTTTCTTCTTTTTTCTTTTAATTACTTCGGCTAAATTAAATCATATTACATTCATATTTCTGAGAACCAAGCTAATGGCAGAACAATGTAGAAAAGAAAAAGAAAGTTTGATTGTGTTGAGGAATGGGGGAAAATGTAAAGTCATTTTTATTATCTTTTTTCCTATTGTGAAGCAGCTCGTTGTAAAATCTGTTGAAAACGACTCGCAACCAGCAGTGAAGTATCAATGAAACGGTCCACGCAGTTAGACATGCAGGTCTCGGTGCGGCTGTCCATTTTATCACGAGGTTTATCAAAACAAGTGTCCCAACAAGTGTCTGTCAGTTTATGGATCTGACTCTGGAAGTGTGCCTTTGCCTGTTCTTGTTGGAGGGCCGCCTGCAATTCTTTGTCGTTATCTAATTTGGTGTCTTGGAAGTCAAATGAAGACATTTTGGTAGGAAATGTTCTAGTGCTTTTTCTCAAAAGATATGTAACAGAAACGACTGAAGAAGGCTGGAGGGCATATCGTCCAAAACGTTGTACAGATAACAATGAAGATGAGGACAATAGTCTGAATAACACAGATAATTCTAATCATCAAGCCTCATCTCAAACATTCAGAGAAAGAGAATAATCTACTTAGGACTTTTTCCTGCCCTGTATGGTAGACAAGTATTAGTTATTTTAATGAAAGAATAAGCTCATGTCTTTTGAAAGGGTCCAAAAATTCAAAGTAATATCAATCCTTTGAAAGTCTCTCCAGCAAACAAAATGCAATTCCTTTCCCAACCGAACACGCCACTCTCACTTCGAGTAGCTGCCGTCCAAACACTTTCTTCCTCACTCGCCCTGTCAGCGACAGTCCGTCTTTATTTCTGCTCGTTCGGCTGCGCTTATGCAAATTTGGATATACTTTATTTGGGTCTCTACTAACAACACCTCAGCTACGAGGAGGTAGCGAGTTCAAGTATCCGTAGCTGCTCGCCACACTCTTCCCCCTCGCACAAGCCAAACATTCTGACGCACTTTGTTTGTGGGGGCTGGGAATCCGCTTGTTCATAGGGCTGCCTTTCAGTCTCGTCACATCATGTACAAATGCAATGAAATAAGCTTCTTTTTTTCTTTCTTTTACTTGATGTGAGTATATATAAAAAGATATGAAAACACCACAAAATGCTGTTAAAGTGAAAAAAATTTTCTTGTCAAAACGTCTTTTAGCGGCTATTGTTGGTGGTTGTACCAGAGTTTGATCACCTCTGATAGGGTCGGCAGGGCGAGGGAAGTCTGATGTTGGAAGACCCGAAACTTCCCAATGAACCCTGCAGATTACATCACTGACGACAACCACCAGTGCCCCAAATTTAGGAGCATATATTTAAAGTATATATATATATATAAACATGTTTCATCAAAATATGGCATGTGCCCTAGAACAACTCTAAGATTCCCAAATATATATTTCCTAGATAGGCTAGAAAGTTCATAGGATGACGTCATATACACTTTTGATGATTTTTTCTTAACAATGGGATCCAAGCTTTGGAACAGCAATGGAAGAAGTTTGTGGAACGCATGCTATGATAGTAGGACAAAGAGTGAGTCTGAGAAGTAGAAATACATAAAAGTCAAAATATAAACTTATACAAGTAAAAGAAAGAAAAACTAAAACTTATACAAATAAAAGAAAGAAAAACTAAAACTTATACAAGTAAAAGAAAGAAAAACTAAAACTTATACAAATAAAAGAAAGAAAAACTAAAACTTATACAAGTAAAAGAAAAGAAAAACTAAAACTTATACAAGTAAAAGAAAGAAAAACTAAAACTTATACAAGTAAAAGAAAGAAAAACTAAAACTTATACAAATAAAAGAAAGAAAAACTAAAACTTATACAAATAAAAGAAAGAAAAACTAAAAACTTAACTAAAAGAAAGAAAAACTAAAACTTATACAAGTAAAAAGAAAGAAAAACTACAACTTATACAAGTAAAAAAGAAAAAACTAAACTTATACAAATAAAAGAAAGAAAAACTAAAACTTATACAAATAAAAGAAAGAAAAACTAAAACTTATACAAATAAAAGAAAGAAAAACTACAACTTATACAAGTAAAAGAAAGAAAAACTACAACTTATACAAGTAAAAGAAAGAAAAAAAAGAAGCTAATTCCTTTGCATTTGTACATGATGTGACGAGACTGAAAGGCAGCCCTATGAACAAGCGGATTCCCAGCCCCCACAAACAAAGTGCGGAGGGTTTGATGTATAAATTTATATTTAGACTTTTATGTATTTTTACTTCTCAGACTCGCTCTCTGTCCTACTATCATTAAGAAATACAAAAACTGGAAAATCCTATGTTGAGAATTAGAAGTTTAAATTACTCTATCACACTCTCCAGGGTGTCAGTCCCGCAGAGAGGGTGGTCTAAATGCAATTAGAAATAAAGAAAATAGAGTTGAATTGTGGTTGGTTGGTTGGTTTCATGGTGTTGGAGTTTTTGTAATATAAGGTGTACAGAAAAGGCCAATAGTGGCCCAGTGTACAAAATAGGCCTCTATAAAGGGGGTTGGTGTACAGAAAAGGCCAATAGTGGCCCAGTGTACAAAATAGGCCTCTATAAAGGGGGTTGGTGTACAGAAAAGGCCAATAGTGGCCCAGTGTACAAAATAGGCCTCTATAGAGTGGCCCAGTGTACAGAATAGGTCTCTATAAAGGGGGGTTAGTGTACAGAGAATAGGCCGATAGAGTGCCCGGTGTACAGAATAGGTCTCTATAAAGGGGGTTAGTGTACAGAATAGGCCGATAGAGTGGTCAGGTGTACAGAATAGGCCTCTATAAAGAGGGGTAGGTGTACAGAATAGGCCGATAGAGTGTAATGATATAAGTGTAATGTGACAAAAGGGTTGACACTTTCTACTTATAGACTCGCCGATAACCATTTGCCCAACCTATTGGCCAACCACTGGCAGTGCTCTGCTGCTGATATTGTTATTTATACCAGCAGTTCTGGTCATACCTACACACATTGCTTCGAACACTCGGAGGACGATGGAATATAGGATTATATCACTGGACCTTTTGACACTACGTAGGATTACATAACCCAGGATTTATTCACTTACCAAAGGATTCTATAGCTCAGGACTTACTTACTTTAAGTCCTTTTCAACTGGCCAAGTATGGTGGTCAGAAACTTAACACATGGCATGTCAACCCTTGTTGGGCTATTCTATACCAATGACATTTCCTTCTATTCTTTCTTCATGCGTACTCAATGCTTATTTTTTAAAACACCCTTTTCCAAACTCACCTTTCTCCATTTAACCCATAAATGAGACCACAACAGGGACCACCACTCCAGGTCAGAGTGGACCTGGAAGTAATGGCAAATTGGTTGGATTTCATGGCATGTCAACCTTCATCGGGTTATTTCATGCCGAAGATATTTTGTTGTATTGATTGTTCATGGGTACTCAATTTCCCAACCCTATTGCCCTTATGGCAAGCCCCAACCCCTTTTTATCATATGGGTGCTAGAAGGCGGTGGCTGCGGGTCTACATGTCCTGGGAATGACGTTAAACTCTATCTGATGGTGAAGTTCAGTTTTGGAGGTTTGGGGAATGTGGAGCACCCCTTCATCACCATTGCTCCCTGGTCCACTCTGACCCGGAAGTGGTAGTACCTGTTAGGGTCCCATCTATGGGTTAAATAGAAAAATGTATTTATAAAAAAATTGTATTATCCATTAAGAATTAATTTATTTCAAAACTTTATCGGCATTAAATGTCCCACTGAGGTTGATATACCGTAAAACAAAACAAACCAAACCAAACCATCTTCAAATTTAATATGAAAAATAAACAATTATGTGACTATTTCTTGTTTGTAAATAATATTTTCATAAAATTCTATACATCTGATGACTTTAAGATTAAGGGGGTGTCCACGTTGACAAGAGGCATGTTCCTGGTTGATAAGGCAAATGTGGGCCAGACATGCACGATAGCATCAACAGCATTCCTTGGCTTTCAACACCACAATATACATATCATTACCTCATCTATTCCTACTGAATAGCGAGCTCGATTCTCTGGGGCGTCCCATTGTGTTGTAATGATTAGCAAGCTATTGTCGCAGACCCATTACAACTGAATGACGAGTTCCATCCTCTCTGGATGTTGTGTCACATCCTACCTATGGCGAACGATTTAGGTAATTAGGGCATCCCATCGTTGATGTAATGTTTAACAAGCTATTCTCACAGGTCCATGCTACTAAATAGCGAATTTGATCCTCACAGGATGCTCCATAGTTGCGTCCTTGTGTCACATCTAACCCGTGGCGAAGAGCTTGGGTAAATGCCTACACAGTATTACTTTCTTTATATATACTAGCAAAATAAAAAAAAACACTCTCCGGGCAATGTAAAAATAGATTTTTGAAACATATTGCCTGAGTGGTGGGAGTTAAAAATTCAATGTCAGCGAGTTTGTACCCTAAGTAAGTAAAATCATCAAATTCCTTAAAGGATTGAAAAATAAAACAATTTGAAATCTAAACTTTAAATATATATTAAAATAAAACAAACTATATATAGATCAATAATACTGGGCATGTATTTATTAACAAACAATGTGGACTGTTTAATGTTGCATACTTAATTTCTGTGTATATATAATACAGAGTTCTTCTTTATTCTATATATCAATGATTTTGACTATAAATTAAATATTCCTATAAACCTACACAATTCCTGAGGGTATTGTGATGTAAGCAGTGATGTAGTTTTGGTTACAGATAGACAGATACTGAATCTCCATTATATATAGATATGTATAGTTACAAAATAACTAATTACTGGACATTACTAACCAATTCCTAACTAAAAAATTTCTCTATAATTAAAAGTATATTATAATTTGCTTGAAGCATTACATAAAGTATGTTATATATACTAGCAAATATATGCACCCTCCAGGTGCAAGTAGTTAAGTTTTAATGTAATAAAATATTGTATTAAATTAGAAAGGCTACTGAAACTAAATAAGAATGCAGATAAAAAGATTTGAAACAGAGGGAGTATAATCGAAAAATAGAACAACTGAAACTTACTCTTCCATCACTCTCGTCTTTCATTGTTATTTTTTCTAATTTAAGTATTTAGTTAAAAGAGGAAGTAAAGAATAAATAACAGTTATTTTTTCTTGTTAATGGATTTCATTTAAGGTTTATTGAAGAGATTTTTGCTTATATTCATTAAAATAAAACCAAACAGTTAGATATCAATAATACTAATCACATATTTATTAAAATCACATTTTTAATATTAATATGTAAATTAGCCTTCCCGTTCACACTGTAAATTTCTATTTTGTTGTATATATAAATATAATTGCATGTTGTTAGTATGTAGATATGGTTAACAGTATTAATAATGTGAAACAATTTTATTAATAATTGAGGTTTAAATAAAAATAAAATCATTGGGAATGTGATGTCAATAACTAAAGGAATTGTGACTCGAGTAGCGATATAGTTTCGGTTACAGACAGAAAAACCCACAATCTCCATTATAATAAGATATCAATGATTTTGACTATAAATTAAATATTCCTATAAAGCAACACAATTCCTGAGGGTATTGTGATGTAAGCAGTGATGTAGTTTTGGTTACAGATAGACAGACACTGAATCTCCATTATATATAGATATGTATAGTTACAAAATAACTAGTTACTGGACATTACTAACCAATTCCTAACTAAAAAATTTCTCTATAATTAAAAGTATATTATAATTTGCTTGAAGCATTACATAAAGTATTTTATTATATATATATATATATATATATATATATGAAGAAAAGTTTATAGAAAAGAAACAACAAAATGTTATATGTTTTGCTGACAAACGTTTGTTTCGACCCTATGAAGAGTTCTTTTTCAAAGCAAATGGAAAAACGAAAATTTTCCTGAACTTTTTGAAACTTTTACTGCAAACTCTTTTGAGTTTTTTTTTCATAAATAAAAATGCTTATAATTTAAAAATAAAATTTATTTTATTTTTAAACACAAAATACGCATTTTTAAACATTTTTTAAAAATTTCCGGTAATGAGCGAGAGCGTTCTGTGCCTCGGATCTATGATATTTTTATTTCGTTTTTCCATTTGCTTTGAAAAAGACCTCTTCATAGGGTCGAAACAAACGTTTGTCAGCAAAACATATAACATTTTGTTGTTTCTTTTCTATAAACTTTTTTTTCACATATTGTCGGATTAATATCCATTTTACCTTTTCTATATATATATATATATATATATATATTGAAGGCTATTGCAATGCAAAAGTAATTGTCAAAGTCTTATTAATTTCAAATTATTTTCACCTTCAGAGATGTTCTCTGTAATTGTTATTTCGTAGTAATTTAGGACTTCACATGTCAGCCCCCAGTCATGGACTCCAGTTGCATGGTTGCCAGACTTTCTTGGCTGGGTAACCAAGATCGGCATGGCCTTGAGCAAATGAGGTACTCCCAAAAGGATGTACTTTACTGCAGATTACTGCATGGTTTCCAGGCCTTCTTTAAGGATTGACCTGGCCAGTACCAAATGATGTACTCACAAAAAAATGTACTTAACTGCAGATTACTGCATGGTTTCCAGGCCTTCTTTAAGGATTGACCTGGCCAGTACCAAAAAAAAAAATGTACTTTACTGCATGGTTTCCAGGCCTTCTTTAAGGATTGCCTTACTCCTGTTCCATTTAAAAAAAAATGTTGGGCCCAAATTGAGAATCACCAATTTAAATGTTGACAAAGAATTGGCTATAATTTTAACAACAAAACAAAACTGATTGTTTCGCTTCCGGGAAGATGACGCCTATCAATAAACAGTAAAGTGTCTGTCTTCACAGTCACTTAGATTTGCGATGTCAAGAGTTTTTCAGAGTTTCAAGTAGGTCATGATTGTAAATAATAAGAAAGACAAGGGAACAATTATTGCATGTGCACAACAGGTTTAAGAGGATGGTATTAAGTCCAGTGTTAGAGGAAAAACAGTGAAAATGATATATACATCCTATTATAATGGAGATTGTGTGTTTGTCTGTAACCAAAAATATATCACTACTCAAGTCACAATTCCCTTAGTTATTTATGTCATGTTCTCTATGATTTTATTTTTATTTAAACCTCAATTATTAATAAAATTGTTTTACATTATTAATACTGTTGACCATATCAACATACATATATTTACCACGTACCCCATGTGTACGGATTAGGCATTAGGCCCTATTAATGTGGGACCACCCACAAACCAAGAGTGGCGGGTGCAAAAAATGCATTGATCCCTTAGGCATACCCCTCAAGGCGGCGCAATAAACCCAGCCCTGCCCCTTTAAGTCAAGGGGGCAGGTGTTATCGGGGGGGGCAGGAATCAACAATGTTAGCTTGTATGGTCCAGGGCTGTAGCCACTGCCCCCCCACTCCGGTCGAAACCATGTTAGATATATGGGACATATCTAAATACTAGATATTTACCATGTACCCTACATGTACAGGTTAGGGACAAGGCCCTATTAATGTGGGGCCACCCACGAACCGAAGCTCATGGATGGAGGGTGCAAAAATGCGTTGATCCCTATCAGTATTCCCCCTCAGGCACTGGCAATAAACCCAGCCCTGTCCCTTTAAAACAAGGGGCCAGATGTTGCCTGGGGGATGCCCCCCTGGGATCATGCTGTTAATTACCGGTCCAGAGGCCAGAGCCACTGCCCCCCCCCCCCGACCAGGTAAACTTGTAGGTAATCAGTTAATTTACAAGTACAGGGTGTGACAGAAATTTAAAACTGTCACCTGTGTGGTGCAATTGAATTTAGGCAAGTGGCAATGGTAGCTCCATCTAGCTAATGTCTTATTATTTGTTGTTGTTTTTTCTGATACAGTTTATTACAGTTATGGCTTAAACTGGTTTGGTTTGATTTCTTGGTTTAATGACATATCAACCTGCATGGATTATTTAATGCCAAAGTCATTCTTGTAGAACAGGGATAATTGAAAAAATATTGAGTGTGGGCCACATTATTATTATGTAATACTTGCTAGCCAGAACAAAATCTCTGAGAAAAAAAAAAAAAATTTGGCATTAAATAACCCATGAAGGTTGATATGTAGCATTGCAAGCATTTAGCTGAAAAACACTGACATTTTCAAATTTGCAACCTGTGATGGCCCCCTGGAATCAACAATGTTAGCTTGTCTGGTCCAGGGCCGAAGCCACTAGACCCTCCAGTCGAAAACAGAGTTAGATATGTTGGACATATTAACTCCACTGACTTTACTTACTGTTAGTGTTCGAAATTCTCATCTTCAATTTGGCTGCAAATTTTATTACAGGCTGATTGAAAAGTAATTTCCGGTTTTAAACAATTTAGTTTTTTTTTTTTTTATATGCAGTTACATTTTTTCAATACTTTAATATATGCTCCTTAATATACAGGCTGATTGAAAAGTAATGCCCAGTTTTTAAACTATTTATAATTTTTTTATATGCAGTTACATTTTTTTTTTTAAATTCTTTAATATATGCTCCTTAATATACAGGCTGATTGAAAAGTAACTCCCTATTTCAAACTATTTATAATTTTTTAATGTATGTTCCTTAATATATGGTGTTGTAAAGGGAAGTAACCGGATAATCCCTCATGTATGCAAATGAGTACGTATAAAAGAACAACACAAAGATTAGCTCAGTGTGATGTGAGGTGATCTCCACCCACGAAGGTTGTTTTCGTATTCTCGGATGTAAACCCACGTGCTACAACTCTTCAGAAGATAAGTAATCTTTACCAATCCTCTTTTACGCTCAGAGACCTTTTTACCTTGCCGGCCGAGAACCATTTTTGTTATTTGTATTCATTGTAATAATAAACTATTATTACAACCACTCGCAATCTTCTTGTTAATGTATTTCTAATACATAACAGATTGAAAAGTAACTCCCTATTTTAAACTATTTATAATTTTTTTATATGCAGTTCCATTTTTTAAAAATTCTTTAATATATGCTCCTAGGCTGATTGAAAAGTAACTCCCTATTTCAAACTATTTATAATTTTTTAATTAATGTTCCTTAATATATGGCAACCTTTGTTGTTATTTTTCTGATTATTTTCTTTCAAAATTCGAAGCCCTATAATATCACTTGATGCAATTCTCGAGTGGATTGAGAGGCTGGAGGCAAATGCTGGTGCTCATATAGAATTTTAAATAAAACTCCATGATATGTGTGTTCTTCTCATATTCATTTTTGGAAAAATATGTGCTTAATTGAAGTCGTACCTAATTTTTTGAAAGTTAATTAATAATAATTAATTAGGCGGGCATACCTATTTAAATGTAAGGCTAAACAAATCGAGAAAAATCAATCTCTGTATGTACATTTTGGCCTATTAGGCCTCATCAGCTGAGCTAACAATTCAGACATAAATTAAAAGGTTTTTTTTTTAATAGGATACACAATTACTTTACAATGACCCTGTATTTCATCTTTATGAATATCAATTTCAGTATTTGACTAAATTGATTTTTAAGAAATGAAAAAGAAAAGAAAAGAAAAAAAAATCACTTGGGGAAAAAGTATGAACCCAATTATTCTCCTTCTAGCTATGGGTAAATAGTAAGGCAGACTGGGCTCTATAATCTTGGTTAGGCAACCAGTTTAGGAGAAGGAAAACTAAATTCAAACCTGTTAAACTTCACTTAAGAAATCAACCTTTTGTGACATCCTACTCATGTAGAGGGGTTGGGTAAATATATATTGGAATCAGAACATATTGAACTATTTTGGCAATTGCTAGGTAGGTTTCCCAAGGCGAAAAAGATGACTTTTAATTTGTAATTTTGATGGTGGGAAAAAAAAAGCGGCCAAATGAATGCCTATAGACTCCTGAATATCATACCATTTTTTCTGATGCGTAAATGTTGCATATATTAAAGTTTTCCGTGGGTACCAATTAAATCCTGATTATCTGGTGTTGATTATCCTCCAAGTTCTTATTTCTTATAAGTGTCGTCACCTTAGCTAAGTAATAGACCATTCTGTTTTTATGATAAAGAAAGGGAAGGAAAAGGACATGCAATACAGAAAAATATAAGAAAGAAAGAGTATAGGGAAAGATATATAGAGAGGGGGTGAGCGCGTGGAAGCAATAATGATAATCTGTTTCAAGTGAACATAATGAAAAGAAGGAAAGAAAGAAAAAAAGTTTGTATTCTCCTTCTAGCTATGGGTAAATAGTAAAGCAGACTGGGCTCTTTAACCTTGGTTAGGCAACCAGTTTAGGAGAAGGAAAACTAAATTCAAACCTGTTAAACTTCACTTAAGAAATCAACCTTTTGTGACATCCTACTCATGTAGAGGGGTTGGGTAAATATATATTGGAACCAGAACATATTGAACTATTTTGGCAATCGCTATTAAGTAAACATATCAAATGTTGTAATGATTAAATTATCATACTGTGGTATATCCACAGGTCCTACTATTTATGGTTATTACATTAAGTCAATAAATCCTTGGCGTAAATGTCATTGAAACAGTATCCACAAGTTTCTCTTCATTTTTAATTGTATCCAAGTTTGTTCTAAATCTGTAGCACTCCACAGATGTTAACTCCCTAGGCACTCTCCCAAAGAGTAACAAGAGCTCTGGGAGGTAATTTGAATACTTTATGGAACAACTTGGAATTTCGAACAAAACAGCAAAAAACATTCCATGACTTAGAGCTTGGTTAAAGTTTAACCCAATGGTTCTCAACAGGGGTCCACATATAAGATTTTAGGGGGTCCAAGCCTTTAGAATAGTAAATGCGGGTAGTGACAAGATAGTATTTTAGTAGTCAATTTGCTTTTAGAAATTTATATAAAAAACATAACTGGATTTCTTTCTCTCATTTAATCGCAGAGTACCGTATTTGATGGCATATAAGACACACCCCCATTTCAGCAGGTCAGATTCAGGAAAAAAAAGTTTTTAGTGTATTTAAGTATATATTGTTGAAAACAGTCTAGCTGTGCATTACACAAGCAGAAACCAGCAATAAAATAAGGATGCATGGAGTTTAGGGTAGGTAAAAGTACTGAATATAAGCTGGGTTAGTGAGCATCATAGAGAAGATTAGCCTATGCCGACGGGAGGTCTCAAACTTCACCTATGATGTATAAAACGCAGGGCAATTTTTTGAGCAAAAATTTTGGAAAAAGAAGTGCGTCCTATATGCTGTCAAATATGGTGATTAAATATTTCAAGCAAGATTCAAAATTGGGAAGTATAATGATTCAAAGCAAACTTGTGGATACTGTTTCATTGACATTTACGCGAAGGATTTATTGACTTAATGTAATAACCATAAATAGCAGGACCTGTGGATATACCACAGTATGATAATTTGATTATTACAATGTTTAATATGTTTACTTAATAGCGATTGCCAAAATAGTTCAATGTTCTGGTTCCAATATATATTTACCCAACCCCTCTACATGAGTAGGATGTCACAAAAGGTTGATTTGAGTCAAAATTTTGGGAAAAAAAGTGCGTCCTATATGCCGTCAAATATGGTGATTAAATATTTCAAGCAAGATTCAAAGTAATAACACTTCTAAAAAAATTATCCACTACTCTGGGAAAAAACACAGTTTTTTTACTGCTTTTGTTGCATACTGACGTTTTCACCATACCAAATCGATATAAGAAGGAATCTTCTAATGGGGATGTTAGGGATTTCTCCTTATCAGAATGTGTCATTGTTAGTTTTAGGTAATAAACACAAGACTTCGATTTACGTTGATGTTACTTTATTTCCAAATCCCAACCCAGACATAACATAGCGCGCGATGCAGAGTTACAGTTTTTAGACAGAGCATTATGGCCGACCGCTCTGTCTGTTGTCTAACTGCAAAACTGGGGATTCTGAAAAAGGTCCCACGTGACTTCACATATTTGGCGAGCTTCTGTAATTTTCCATAGAAAGACCCGGCCATGGTATGAAAGGGGTCATCCCCTCAGAATTACAGGGGATTGACAATAATCTTATGCAACCGCATAGATTATATAACACTTTTCCTTCATTACATCTTGTTGAATCTGGTTTCAGCCATGCCTCTGTAGAATGAATACAATACTCAACTTCACAGGAAGGCTGTGACTGTTACGTACTGGCTCCAACTGGCTATATGTTATATAGCAGCTTCATCAAACTCACACTGCTCTAAATCGTGTATCTGCATACGTAGCGGGTATCGTCACTAACCCTAGATGATATATGTAGTGGTCGCTTAATGAAATCACAACACATGGGTATTGTAAAAACTTGCGTTTATTTCTTTTCCTCAGCTGGTGGGTGGCGAGCGCTGACAATGACTACTACTACTGGGATAGTGATGACTGGCGATGTTGAGGTAAAGGGGTGGCTGGTGGCGTCTCACCGCCCTTGGCCTTGACGGACCGGACCGGTCCGGTGAGCGTCGGTCACTCACTGTTCGCTGTCCACTGTCTGACTGTCTATGGCTGACTTCCTTTTATATATCTCAAACACCTACGTGTTTTCTTTGTTACACTTATCGGCGGACAAATCTATTTCCGTTTTTTGCTTCTTTGTTCGCTTTTACCGGTAAAAAGTCCTTTGTTATTTTTGTCGTCCCCTCTCTGCTTAATTTAACTGGAAATTCCTATTTCCATTTGTACAATATACAACAGTGACTAGTGTCCAGTAACCAGACAAAAAAAAGAGAGAGCATAACTGAATACACTCTGTACCAACTGCAAGAACACAGTCAAGTATTCAGTATATATGGATAATAATATCTACACTAAAACCACCAGCCAATGAGAATCATGGGAATGGACTTGGTTATGCTACACAGTAGAATAGCCCAACCTGCTATTTAAACCACCTACCAAGTCTGGAATCTCAAAAGTAGATTCAACTTGTAATATAAATCTCTACAACAACAAGTATTAAGGATAGGGAAAAAGGTTTACTAAGAAAAGATACAGAATAACTAGCAATTGCTTGGTTGAATTAACAAGTCCCTTGAGATCTCATTGTTTCTCTCAGATTCCACTTGTAACATAACTGAATACTGTTCACTGTACACAAATGTCTACACACTCTAATTGATAATCAAAAGCATCTTAACTGACTCAACATTTTACAAAAGTGCCATTCAATTATCAGTGATAACATTGGAACCAAATATTCCCAAACTAGCAGACTATCTTGGGCTAGATGGGCGGTCGGAGAGGCCCCCTCCGATCAATCGGCTGGTCACATCAAGCCCTAGCACCTATATGATTTTCCCAACCCTATTGCCCTTATGGCAAGCCCCAACCCCTTTTTATCATATGGGTGCTAGAAGGCGGTGGCTGCAGGTCTACATGTCCTGGGAATGACGTTAAACTCTATCTGATGGTGAGTTCCAGTTTTGGAGGTTTGGGGAATGTGGAGCACCCCTTCATCACCATTGCTCCCTGGTCCACTCTGACCCAGAGTGGTAGTACCTGTTAGGTCCCATCTATGGGTTAAATAGAAAAATGTATTTAAAAAAAATTGTATTATCCATTAAGAATTGATTTATTTCAAAAACTTTATCGGCATTAAATGACCCACTGAGGTCGATATGCCGTAAAACAAAACAAACCAAACCAAACTAGCAGAGTAGCATCAACCATAATGTTTGCATTGAGATAGATATTTTTTAATAAATATCTTCTTGTATATTTATCATTTATTTTACTAGTGAATATTCATTTTCTATAGAATTTAGTTTGTTATTAAAGTTTATTTACAATTAGTTTGGTTTGGTTTGTTTTACGGCATATCAACCTCAGAGGGTCATTTAATGCCGATAAAGTTTTGAAATAAATCAATTCTTAATGGATAATACATTTTTTTATAAATACATTTTTCTATTTAACCCATAGATGGGACCCTAACAGGCACGACCACTCTGGGTCAGAGTGGACCAGGGAGCAATGGTGATGAAGGGGTGCTCCACATTCCCCAAACCTCCAAAACTGGAACCTCCCCATCAGATAGAGTTTAACGTCATTCCCAGGACATGTAGACCCTCAGCCGCTGCCTTCTAGCACCCATATGATAAAAAGGGGTTGGGGCTTGCTATAAGGGCAATAGGGTTGGGGAAAATCATATAGGTGCTAGGGCTTGACATGGCCAGCCGATTGATCAGAGGGGGCCTCTCCGACTGCCGTCTAGCCTAAGAAAGGGCCAAAGTGGAGTTTTGCAAGTCATGGACTGCTCATTCACCTGGGTCCTTAAAGTGGCCCCATTTGGGGGAGTCTTACCCCTCTGCAGAGGTGCAGTCGGTGCATTCTAACGGCAGCGGCTATTTACAATTAATTAGTTTCATTAGATAATCCATAAACAGTTGATATGCCATTAAAATAATTTTAAACAGGTAAACAATTCCAGAGATGCTGGTAGGTATGTATCCCTGACGCACAAAAATTTAAAATGACGCAGTAAAATCATATTCATGCATCCCAGTGTTTTTTCGTTTTTTTCCTTCACCATTTCAAGCTAACTGTAAATACATTTCAATAGTTTCTTAGAAATGAATTACACAGGATAGGTTACAAGGTAACAGTTAGATAGCTTTAGATGGGACCCTTAAATTTTCCCGGGAATTCATTCAAAGCAAATATGTGCGTCCCAGGATGCATTAAATCAAAAAGCTATCAGCATCACTGCACTTCCTTATGTTAAACAGATCTAGTGGTGAAGTTTCAATTCTGGAGCTCTGGAAAATGTAGAGTACCCCTTCATTGCCATTAATCCCAGGTCCACTCAGACCCAGAGTAACAGTACCTGTTAGGTTCTCATCAAAGGGTGAAATAGACCAAAAAATGAACTTAAGAAAAATAAAACAAAATATCAGCCTAAAGTAACGCAAGGGTTAACATGCCGTAAAATCCAACCAACCAACCAATCAGATTAAAAAGTGTAAGATGATAAAAATGCAGTAACATACTATTATAGATATGTCGAATGAAAGAAAGAAAGAAAGAGAAAGAACGAAAAAAAAAACACGAAAAAACGAAAAAAGAGAGAAAAAGAGAGAAAGAACGAAAAAAAAAAAAAAAAAAGAAAAGAAAGAAAGAACGAGAAAAAAGAAGAAAAAAAAGAAAGAAACAAAAAACAAGAAAAAAAGAGAAAGAAAGAACGAGAAAAAAAAGAGAAACAAAAAACGAAAAAAAAAAAGAAAGAGAAAGAAAAAAACGAGAAAAAAGAAAGAGAAACAAAAAAAAAAGAAAAAAAAGAGAAAAAAAGAAAAAAGAAAGAAAAAAAACGAGAAAAAAAGAGAAAGAAAGAACGAGAAAAAAAGAAAGAGAAGGAAAGAACGAGAAAAAAAAAAAAAGAGAAAAAAAAAAGAGAAGAAAGAACGAGAAAAAAAAGAGAAGAAAAGAACAAAAAACGAAAAAAAAAAAAAAGAAAAAGAAAGAGAAAGAAAGTGCAATAAAATAAAGAGAAAGAAAGAACAAAAAAAAAAAGAAAGAGAAAGAAAGAAGGAGAAAAAAAGGAGAAAAAAGAAAGAGAAACAAAAAACGAAAAGAAAGAAAGAAAGAAAGAGAAAGAAAGAAAGAGAAACAAAAAACGGTAAAAAAGAGAAACAAAAAACGAGAAAAAAGAAAGAGAAAGAAAGAACGAGAGAAAAAAGGGAAGAAAGAACGAGAAAAAAATAAAGAGAAAGAAAGAATGAAAAATGAAAGATACATAAATGAACGAAGAAAGATAGACAAAAATAACTCAAGGGTTGACACTAAAGCTAACCAACCAACCAGCCAACCAGATTCAAAAGTTTAAAATGAGAAAATAAAAGCAGTAACATATGATTATAGATACGTCTGAAACAAAAGATTTTAATTGACCACTAAACTACTATAGTGGACCCCATAAAATCTTATATGGATCCCAGGGGGGCCATATTGACCCCGGTTGAGAATCACTTAGCCGATGTATTCAGATTTGGTTTACGTAATTCACAAGATTAATCTTTTTTCCTACAAATTGTGTCATAACCATTACCTTATTATTTTCGGTTGGTTGTTTTCTTGGTATGTTGGGAAGAAATGGAAATCTGACATTATGTGGGAAGAAATGATAAATAGATGTGAAAAATAAGAGTTATTGAGATGATTTAGTTCAGTCCCAGAAAGAAAAAGAAAAAAGAAAGAAGAAAGAACAAAAGAAAGAGAGAGGAGATAAAGAGAGAAAGAACTAAAGAGAGAAAGAACGAAGAATATAAAAATAAAGAGACAGAAAGAGACCAAGAAAGAATAAAGAATGAAAAAAGAAGAGAAAGAATGAAAAAGAAAGAAATGAAGAAAAAATGAAAAAAGAAAAGAGACGAAGAAAGAATGAAAAATAAAGTGATGAAAAAAGAACGAAAAAATAAAGAGATGAAGAAAGAATGAAAAAATAAAGAGAAGAAAGAATGAAAAAGAAAGAGAAGAAAGAATGAAAAAAGAAAGAGACGGAGAAAGAATGAAAATGAAAGAGATGAAGAAATGTTGGGGGCGTAATATTTTATTCGAGTTGGTCATTTTCGATACTAATTACAGTATAAATATTGAGATAAAGACCGAAGTTATGAATAGAAACCAAAAAAATTTTTTTACGGTTGCTGTTTTATGAGAAAATAAGTACAGAAAATCGAAAAATAAAATGTAAAAAAAATAATAAATAATAAATTTTTTGAGATTTCTTTTTTTTAACTCATTTCGATAATTATTTAATTGGCTCTTATCTTATAAAAGAAAAAAATATACATCGATATTTTTTCTGCTTAAAAGGTGCGGGTACATGTTCAATCGAGTTTTTCTTCATAAGTATACTTTGATGTAATAAAATAAGGTTTGCATTAAATAGATATTTATTTCTAGAATCTAAAAATATAACATTTTAAACTTAAAATCCGAATATTTTTATTTTAAATGAATTTTATATATTAAATTTTCATAGCAAAAATACTAAATTAAAGTTTTGAAATAAAATAACTGATGCATTATAAAATTCATTAATTGATAAATCAATACTGAAAATTTCATTAAAATCGGATAATTACCTGATTTTTGGTAATTTATTTTGCAATCGCAAATGTTATATTAAAATTGTAAACAAGCGCTTAAAACCCTTGAAAAAGAGACAGAATGGCGGATCGCGTCGAAATTGATCAAAACAAATCCCTTTAAATGTATTAAAAATAAACTGCATATGTAATGATATTTTTCTTTTTTTAATGATGGTCATTATGTTACTACTTATCGATTTAGACAAAGTTTGACCTTAAATAATAGATTTAATTATTTTTAATTCGCTTTTAAAACTCGTAGAAGTTGATTTTTTTGGCCAGTCCCGACATTATTGTATATAATTAGGGTACAATAAAATTTGTATTGTATATGAATAATATGACCAACTCGCAAAACATTTTACGCCCCCAACATAAGGGGAGTCAAAATTAAGTGACCTGAAAAAAATTAGAAAGTTTTGAAATAAAATAAATAATGCATTATAAAGATCATTCATTGATACATAAACACTGAAAATTTCATTAAAATCCGATAATTTCCTGATTTTTGGTAAATTATTTTCTAAAGTCATTTTGTCAAAAACGAATTTTAGGCTCAATTTGCCAGTCCCTAACGACGGTAATCCCAAAAATAGGATCTTCAAAGCGCTGGGAATGCAGGGAAGCTGTTTGTGCGGCTATTGGCAACACTGTTGTGTTTATTGTGCATGCAACTGCAACTGCATCTGCGTGGACCTCGTTGCCATGCTCAGTCTTGGCTTGGCAGTTATTTCTGAAGGAGCTCCCGATTGACGCTACCGCCAAGTGTGAAGTGTGTGCAGTCATTCGGTTTTTGAACGCAAAAAGTACTAAACCGATTGAAGTTCATGACAATTAATGGAAGTGTGTGGCGAGTCGTGCATGATTGTCAAAAATGTCATCAAGTGGTGTAGGGAGTGACGAGCTTCAACGCTTTCTCAACAACATGGCAGTGAGCTGGTATGATATGGGCATACAAGAACCACCAGCTAACTCGGACATGAAAAACTCTAATGGAGTGAAATACGGACCAAGTCACTAATAGGCACCCTAGTCCAGATCCGTTTTGAAAGGAACTGAATTTTTCTTTTCACCGGTTGTTAGTGAACAAAATCAACAGCTGTTAAAAGCCAGTAACATTTTTATACTAAAATAGTTTTTGATTTTAATCTTTCTAAAATAGTTATTTCATGTTGTTGCTGTTAGCATATGCGAAAAAATTAATTTTGTACTAAAGATAAACTAATATTGTTATTTTTTTAAAATAAAACTTAAAACGAAAGACATGTTTATTTATTTTCCATGTGCCTCTACGGATAGTTAATTTAAAAAAAGAGTTATTTCATGTTGTTGTTAGTATATGTTAAAAAATAATTTTCAACCAACAATAAACTAATATTGTTATTGATATTAACAATATTATTTCAAATAGGAATCCACGTAGAGACACATGAAAAATAAATTTTATAAATTGTGTAATACCATTTCTGAACAACATTCTTTTATTTAAATAAACCTAAAAAAATACTCTGTAAAAACAATTTTTATTTAAATAAACATATATGCATTTCTATTCTGATTAAATAGAATAATTTTAATATAAAAACGTGTTTTTCGTTTAAAGTTCAATAATTAAAACAAAAACAAAACAAAAAAACAAAAACAACAATAACAATATTAGTTTAAAATTAAAAATTATTTATTTAAGAAAAAAAGATTTCGTTGGGGTTAGGGTTAGGGGTTAAGGGTTAGGGTTAGCAGTTATTATTATAACCTTATAATATACTTTTTATAGCTTTAACCATTCCCGTGTTAAACGTGTCTTTCGTTTAAAGTTTTATAATTAAAAAAGAATTGCTATTGAATTAACAACAACAACATGAAATAAGTAAATAAAAAAAACGTGTCTTTCGTTTATAGTTTTAAGATTTGAGGCAGAAAACCAACAGCCTGTCAGGGCCCGGGAATCCAACATTCAGTTTCACAAGGAAGGTGAATGCCCCGTGAAGAAACAAAAAACTCCAAACATGAAACTGCTGAATGGAGCTGGTGACCGGAAGATTGCAGTGGGTTTGTAGACATCCCTAAAATTTCCAGTTCACATACTTCATACTGATAAGCGCCCAGACATTGTAGCGTGGTCTGACACAAAAAAGAGTGTCCTCCTCGTCGAATTAACCGTACTGTGGAGAAAAACCAGGAGGAAGCACACGAGCGGAAAAAGAACCGGTACGAGTCACTGCGTGTCGACTGCGTGGAAAAGCGTTGGACATGCCATGTTATTCCTATTGAGGTTGGGTGTCGTGGATTTCAAGGACACTCAGTCATTTCGTTTCTTTCAAAAATAGGAATGAATCACTGGCTGCTGTCTGAAAATTGCCTCACATCGTCTTCAAACCACGGTGCAAAATTCATCTAGCTGGATCTGGTCGAGGGTTAAAAGTCTTCAACGCGAATGATACACACGCGGAATCATCATTCCCGTGTTTCGTAACATCCACAATCGCGTAATCAACGCAACGGCCGAAAACAAACGCGTTTTTAAATAACAAACTGATAACAAAACATCTCCGATGAACGGATCATATAATAACTTCTCTGCACTATTTCATTTTTTTTAATACCCTGTCCGGTGGCGAAAGCTGCTTGGTAGCGCTAGGAAGTGGCAGTCCTGCCTTAGCTACCGAAACTGTGTTATCACTCCTAGTTGGCAGCTGATGAGGGCAGGGTATCGCACGTGCTATCACACGTTGTATGACGAAAAAAAATTTTTTAAATGCTACCGAAGTAACAACTTCAATATGAAATAACTAAAAAAAAAGTGTGTCTAAAACCGTCTGTTAACAAACAACCGGAATTTGACGGTGAAAAGCAAAACATGTCCTTTTGAATCTACGTCTCAGCCAGGGTGCTTATTGGTTACTTGGTCCTGAAATACTAATACAAATGCAGAGATGGGCTTGGACCGCGGCACCACATCAAAATGACGAGGTTCCCCAAATAAGCAAGCCACTTCCGCGAAAATGTCTGGTTTCAACTTAAAACGAAATATATATATATATATATATATATATATATATATATATATATATATTCAAAAGACAAAGAGAAAAAAAATGAAAAAATTAACTGATTTTATCATCCTAAAAACTTTTCTTGGAATTTAAAACCGGGCGCCATCATCGAAACCTGAAAGTATATTCATTTCGTGTTATAATCTTGATTATCTGGTGTTACTTATCCGCCGAATTCTTATTTCTTATGAGTGCTATCACCTCAGCTAAATAATGGACGATTCCGTTTTTATTATGAAGAAAGAAAGGGCTACACAGAAAGATATAATAAGAAAGAAAGAAAGAAAAAAAGAGAGTAGGGGAAAGATAGAGAGAAGGTGTGAGCGCATGGAAGCGATAACGTTAATCTGTTTCAATCGAACATAATGAAAAGGAGGAAAGAAAGAAAAAAAAAGAGTGAGAAAGATTTAAATCAAGATTATTATACTTTTTACGTATTGAAGTATTTGGCAATAGCTCTTAAGTAAACATATTAAACGTTGTAATAATTGCATTTCATTTTGGATGATTTGGACGGTCTCATTTTTAACTAAAGGGTGTTGCAAGATGATAACTGCCGTACAATTAAGGAACATGAGTATTAATATATAGATGTTTGATTTCTTTCTTTTTTTTTTTTTTTTAATATACCACTACAATGTATCATTGCTAATAATTCAAGTCATCATCATCATCATCAGGTCGCGCTAGTAGCACGGATAACCATGACAATCTCTCACCAACCGTCCCTATCATTCATTGTCCCCAGGAGGTCCTCCACACAGCGCTGGTCTATGTAGGTTTTTGCTGAACGACCTACACTGTCCATGTGCTGGTTTCCATAGGAGAACGGGCTGAAATTGCACAACGGTCGGAAAATTAAAACGGAAAGTTTTTTTGAGTTTTTTGGAGGTTCCCCATGACAGTTTAACTACAGTCTATGAATTAACTTTTTGCAAATTGGGTTACGGTTTAGGGGTTTGGAGATTAAGGTTGTTTTTTTTATTACGTATTGCTTAAAAAAATTACTATACATTTAATTAACCATTGAAATTAATTATTGAACCCAACGTTAGATACATTAGTCTCAGTTGTTTGTGTTAGTATTGCGATGTATAATTTCAATTAAACTTGGCCGTAATAAAAAAACGACAACATTAATCTCCAAACCCCTAAACCGTCAATTCGCAAAAAGTTAATTCATAGACTGTAGTTAAACTGTCATGGGGACATCCAAAAAACTTCCCGGCGTTGCTAATGAGTTCATCTTTAATTCTCCAACAGTGTTTTTACAGGGACAGGTGGTTGTATATATTTACCGAATGAGCAGGATGTGTCAATTTTTAAGCGGAGTTTTTTGAATTCAGAGTTGCCTTTAAAGAGCCCAGTATCCATAGCGTAGAATTCATACCTTTCCCACAATAGCTTGATTTGTTCAAGATATCCTTGTGCAGCTCACATCTAGCTTATTCTCCAGGCGCCTCATCAAGGTCCAAGTAGTGCAGCCATACAGTAGCACTGATACCACCGCGGCCTGGAAGAATTGTCACTTTAAATTGTCGGTTTGATCTGATTTCCATATAACTGATACTGTTTATAGCAGACCCTAACTTCCCTATGCATCAATTGACATCGCTTTCTGTGGATGAGATACTACTACCTAGGTACATGAATTGTTCTACTGGCTTTAGTTGCTTACTGTCAAGTGTGGATATGTCTCTTATTTTTAAAGCACAAAAATATTTCAATTTAAAGCTTTTTGTTTATTTCTAACAATCTTTAAAAGATTTTACGTTTATATTACTTTTAGAAATAAAAAACAAATTTTGTAAATTTAAAAAAAAAAAAAATTTTTTTAAATGCCGTAGTGCCCTCATTTGAAGGGATACACCTGGGATATTTTAGTTTGGGTTAATGCCTAAGGGGGTGGGAGTTAAATATTCAATGTCAGGAAGTTTGTACCATAAGTAAGTAAAATCAAATCTATTAAAGGAGTAAAAAAAATAAAATAATTTCAAATGGAAACTTACAACTGATAACTTATATATAGTGAAATAATACAAATATAGGAATATACTAGACAAAACGTGACCCATTGGGTCACCCATTCTGCTCTGGGTAGATAATTGTGATTAGGGAAAAGAGAGTTAGCAAAGCGAATAACATTTTTTTTTAAATAAATACGACCGGACGAAACCTTAAAATCATTTTGTTAGCTTTCTAAGAAAGGAAATATTTGACCTCATTTAAGCTACAGGTTGCCGGTGGTTAACATAGAAATACATTTCAAATTCTCTCTCTCTCTCTCTCTCTCTCTCTCCATACAGAAACTAACATTATATAGCGAGGAGGTAGTCAAGAAATACACAGAGGGGAAGAAAGAGTAAAGTAAGAGATTGGTCGGTTTTTGACTTAATTGCAAATTATGACTAATTAGAACCAATTAAAACAGAATTTTTTTCAAACATAATTTAATCCTAAAAGTAAGGAATAATTTAGTATAATTTTCGTTCATTAAACTAAACAGTAAAAAAAGCCTTTAGGAAGAAAATGTTGATTAAAACAGCTTTAGTATAATAATAGATAATACCGGGCATATACTTATTAAAACTTGTTTTAAAAATCAATGAGTGTCGTCTGTGGTTGCATGCTCAAATTTTTAGTGCGTTTATTCTGTTATGTTATGACGCTTTTGGGTAATGTGACGTAAGCAGTGACGTAGTTTCGGTTGCAGACAAATAGAGACCTAATCTCCATTATTAGTAGAGATAGATATTATTTTTTCAAATAAAAAAAAAACAAATTTTGCAAATTCTAAAAAAAAAAAAAATAAATAAATTTAAAAAAACTTGCTGTGGTGCCCTCATTTTGAAGGGACCCCACCTGGGCAATTTTAGTCTGAGTGTCTCTTAGGCTAAACTCATCCCTCATCTGCAAACAATTATAACTTCAAGTAGAAATTCTTAACAAATATTTTCCACTCGTTAAACGAGTTCAAGTGTTGTGTCACATACAACCCATCCGCCACGGGCAGGATGTGGCACAAGGTCAATTTTTCATTTTAAAATTTTAAAACTAGTTTCACTGAACTTTTGAGATGAGGATTGATAATTTGGATTATTTCGAGTATTCGGATTATTGTCCTCATTTTCATTTGTTAATAAAATAATGCCGAAACGTGTTCTATTTAGGAGGGGTGCGGAAGCGCACCCAGTACAAATATATCGCTTTATTTTATTTTCATACTTTCATATTTTGTTAATAGTGTCCATAATAATGTAAAAGAAGGAAAAAATGACGTAATCAAAATACGTGAAAAAGATAAACCAAATAAAATAACGTAAGCAATAAAATCTTTACAGCTCTCAGAAAAAATGACGTAATCAAAATACGTGAAAAAGATAAACCAAATAAAATAACGTAAGCAATGAAAAGGAAAATCCGGCTCTAAAAAAAACAAGTCCTTTTAACATGACTCAGACATTATATTTCTGGCTGAAATTATAAAAAGAGTTATTGTGATTTTCCCGACTGTTTGTATTATTTGGACTATTGTCCTCATCTTTATTGTTGTCTACACAACATTTCAGACATAGTTCCCCCATAGTTCTTCTTCAGGTGTTTCTTGTCGGACTTGGGAACCTTCTTTTCCAACCCAGGTGCCTTCAGGCCGTAATCGAGAGCCTTCACGGATCTTCAAAACGAACCCTTTATTCAATCCACGGCGTAGACTGTTCTCATTCTGTTAACCATGACCGGGTACAAGTGTTAAGCTATGTTAATATTCTATGTAACAATCGCCCTTGGCTAGGATTGAACCTGCAGCCCAGAGATGATTGCTATTTAGAATTATCTTCATCCAACCCCTATATCCGTTGCGCCATGTGTTATAGGTGTTCAGTTAATACAGTGAAACGTTTGGTTAACTTTGAAAATTTTGATAAAATTTGAAAAAAAAAAAGTTTACGTCAAAATCGACCTGTTTTCACTATGTTTTGACGCCATGTGATATAGATGTTGAGTTAATACAGTGAAACAAAACTGGTTTATATTCAGTTTTCGTTCTCCTCGATAAATTTCAATTGATTTAATGGTGCGAAAATGTAAACATTGTTTTCGTTCATAATTTTCATTATTTCCGTGAGCTGAAAAATAATTTTTTTTAAATCATCAGGAGTTTTTTTTTTTTTTTTTTTTTTCATGTTTCTCCTTTTGAATGGACAAAAAATCTTTAAGATAATATTAACCTTTATGCAAGTTTCATTGTGTTATATATAGTGGGGGAGGTAAATTTCACAGGGCAAATTGGAGGTGCCTATTGAACCACATCGGCCCTTAATCAAAATATTGATATTTCAACTAATTGAATTTTAAAGGCCGATGTAGTTCAAAATCATTTAAAAGATTATCTCACAGAACCCATAGACAGGACTCTAACAGACGCTACTATTTCGAGTCAGATTTAACCTAAGAGTACTGATAAAGTAGTGTGACTCCATACATCCAAGCGCTTCAGAATAGTAACCTCACCACAGGATACAGTTTAGTGTTATAACAAAGACATTTATGTCTTGGTGAATACAAGTTTCAGTCTTGATCCTTTTTTAACACATCTCGTAAATCCCGATTATATTGAACTATTTGGGAGACCAAGATTCATGTTCGTCAATAACGGTTGAATAAATTTTTTAAAAAATCAACAGTGCATTACCGACATTACTGGATTAGATATGTGGGTGGATACCCCACCCCCTAGCTGCAGTGATTGTGTATAAATACCAATGTTGATTTTTAAAAGGGTGACTATGATATATCCGTTAAAACTCACTCTGGAAGTGCAGTGATATTTCTATTATGTTTGAAATACGCTAGACTTAGCGCAGTATGGCGTCGTCAGTTATGTTATTGGCTGGCTTCATACGGGGGTTTCGGGTCTTCCAACATAATACCACCTCACCCAGCCAGACCCCGTTGGAGACGATCAAACTCCAACACGCCACCCTTGTGCAACGCCAACAAAAAAAACTGACTACGTCAACACGATCCTCGGACTCTTTATATCTGAATGGCCAATTCTACAGCCAATCATTGATAAGAATAGTTGTTATAAACACGATCGCACGACTCAGACATTTTCTTTTTAATAAATGCATTGGCATGGCTAGGATGTTACTAAGAAGAAAAACGCGTTGGATATATGAGACTGAAAGGAATGTAAGTCGTAACAATTGAGAAGTCTTTTTTTTTTTTCCCTAGTAGCAATATACAAATTACTCCATATTCAATTTGGTCGAAGTTGAATACGGATTTTAATCTTTTAATTTTTTTTTTCAGCGTTGGCAATGACTACAGATATATACATGTAGTTAAGGGGGTAAATAAATTAAAGAAGGTGTAAAATTGCGTAAAATTTATGTACATTCTAATTTATTTTTTATAATATTTTGAAGGTTGGTTGGTTGGTTGGTTCGGTTTTTTATCATGTCAAACCCATTGGTCATTTTATGCAGAAGACGTTTTTGTTTTATTCATTTTTGATAGGTAATCAATTTTTAAAGAACTCAATTTTAAAAAATAAACATTTTTTTAAACTCATGTTTTTCTATTTAACCCATACATTTAACACAATGAAACTTGCATTGTCCATGCATCCCAGTGTTTTTAATGAGAAGCATTACCTCAAACTTCTTATAGCTACCATCGGCCTGTCTTTCCATGAGGATGTGTACCCAGCTCAACCCCTTTTGTCAATTGGTCCTTATCGCTGAAACTGACTTCCACAAGGGCATCGATGTCATATATATATATATATATATATATATATATATATATATATATATATAGGGTGTTCCAGAAGAATTTGACAGTTTCATAATGAAAAAGAAAAAGTGCTTGGTAACTACAAAATTTAATAGAAATTCAACAGGCACTAAAAATAACCGCTATTAGCGTTGATCACAGCCTCAATCCTGCTCCGGAACCTGGAGCAAGCTGATGTTAAGTGTCTCAAAAACTACCTTAATTCTGTTGATTAACTGGGCTTTTGTAGTACTAGCACGGCGATTGGTGTCTTTCTCAACAGCGCCACATACATAATAATCCATGCGGTTGAGCAGTGAGAATTGAACTCCCAGTGTTTATCAACCTTTGTCTCAACAGTTGTCGTCAGTCTTACAAGCTGACGAGGCTGTCTACATTTCACATAGTGCTAATATCCTAGGGAAAGGTATGCATCACGCTATGGGTAAATAGCAGGGCTGACTGGGTTCTTTAAACTAGGTTAGGCAACCAGTCTAGGAGAAGGAGAACTCTAAATTCAATCTTGTTAAGAAACTGACCTTGTGTTGAATCCTGCGGAGTGGGTGGTATATATATATATATATATATATATAAGATTTTTTGGATGTTTGTTTATTTTTAGAAGCATTGTCGATAATATTTATATTTTTGCTTGAAGGCAACTACAATGCGAATATCGCATAAATTCGATAATTATAGAAGATAATAATAATGACAAGTGAATCCCGCAAAGAATCACTCGGTGTGTAGAATATCGTACAGACTGTTTCAACTTTATTAAGTCTCATCAGCGATATATACTAACGACTCCCCTCCGACAGGAATCGAAACCGTGACCTCTAGCAGGATAGTTAAACACTATACTGTTTCAGCCATAATTATCGAATTTATGCGATATTCGCATTGTAGTTGCCTTCAAGCAAATATATATATATATATATATATATATATATATATATATATATATATATATATAAGGTAAAAGCATATAACTGACTGATATGTATTGGATCATCAATATCTCCTGTACATCCACAATGCATGCTCATGTTGATGCAAACTCATAGATTTATACAAGGATTTTTACAAATCCCTAATTGACCTCAATGTATAATAACTAATAAATTAATTATATACAGAGCAATATTTATGATAGCCAAATGATGTTTTTTTTTTTTAGTTTTTCTTTCTTATTGAAATATATATATAACATATATAATATATAAGATATCAGGCTGGCAAACAGTCAGTCTGAGTTCAACCCTAGCCAAGGATAGTTGATGTGTCTAGCCACACTGAAGAGGTGTGAAACGCCAAAACACGAGTCTGTGGATGACTTATTAATATATGTTCCCATAAATTTGGTATGAGCTCTCTAATTGGTGATTTAAATTTCACTACTAAGCATATAAGCAATGATCGTTTCCCCGGAAACTTTATCTCTCTGTGACCGTAAAATATATAAACAAACCTATGTATTTAATAGTGTATAAAAAAACAACAAAATAAAAACACCGGCTTCGCTACAGCAGCTGTCAGTGGCCAAAATATCTTATATAAGATATCAGGCTGGCAAACAGTCAGTCTGAGTTCGACCCTAGCCAAGGATAGTTGTTGTTTCTAGCCACACTGAAGAGGCGTGAAACGCCGAAACACGTGTCTGTGGATGACTATATATATATATATATATATATATATATATATATATATATATATATATATAGAGAGAGAGAGAGAGAGAGAGAGAGAGAGAGAGAGAAAGTGATGCTGATAGTTTTTTTTATTTAGTACGTCCTGGGACGCACATATTTGCCTTGAATGAATCTCTGGGAAAATGTATGCGTCCCAACTAAAGCCGTCTATCTCCTACCCTGTATACTATCCTGTGTAATTTGTTTCTAAGAGACTATTGAAATGTATTTACAGTTAGCTTGAAATGGTGAGAGAAGAGAAAATAAAAGCACTGGGACGCATGGATACGATTTTACTGCGTCCTTTCAGATTTCAGGGACACAGAATACGTACCTATCAACATCTCTGTATATATATATATATATATATATATATATATATATATATATATATATATGAGAATGCAGCAATGAGAATTGAACTCCCTGTGTCTCAACAATTGTTGTCAGTTTTATAAACTGATTGGTTAATACAAAGTAACCCATTTTATTCTAGTCACAGTTGGTTGGTCGGATTATTTACACAAACGATTTTCGTTCTTCTTTAAATATAAAGTAATATAAACCTACACATAAAATCAATATTATGATTTTCTAACGTATTTTGGTTGGTGGGTTGGATTTTATGACACGTCAATCTTTGGGCTATTTTTTTTGCCGATATAATATAAAAGTAATATAACCTACACATAAAATCAATATTATGATTTTCTAACGTATTTTGGTTGGTGGGTTGGATTTTATGACACGTCAATCTTTGGGCTATTTTTTTGCCGAATATAATATAAAAGTAATATAAACCTACACATAAAATCAATATTATGATTTTCTAACGTATTTTGGTTGGTGGGTTGGATTTTATGACACGTCAACCTTTGGGCTATTTTTGCCGAATATAATATAAAAGTAATATAAACATACACATAAAATCAATATTATGATTTTCTAACGTATTTTGGTTGGTGGGTTGGATTTTACGACACGTCAACATTTGGGCTATTTTTTGCCGAATATAATATAAAAATAATATAAAAGGTAATATAAACTTACAAATAAAATCAATATTATGATTTTCTAACGTATTTTGGTTGGTGGGTTGGATTTTATGACACGTTAACCGTTGGGCTATTTTTTATTTTATTTATTTTTTATTTTTTTTGCCGAAGGCGTTTTTGTTTTATTCATTCTTGTGTATTTAATGTCTTTAAAAAACACTTTTTTATCTATTTAACCAATAAATGGGACCCTAACAGATACAACCACTCCGATTTTGAGAGGATCTGGGAGAAATGGAAAAGAAGGGGTACTCCACACTCCCCAGAGCCAAAGATTTTAAACGTTATTAACGGAAACTAAACGCTAAAACTATTTTAGTTTAAATTAAGTGTGAAGACTTTGTCTATCTGAGCATAGCAATGATTTAACATAAATTCACCAAAGCTTTGTTTGCACGAACAGTCAAATTATTAAAAAATAGCAGGACCTGTGCGTATACTACAATATGATAATTTAATTATTACAGCATTTGATAGGTTTACTTAGGAGGGGGAGGGTCGGGGTTTTATCAGCCCCGATTGGTGCCCTGGGGTAAGAAATCTGTTGTTGAAAGACCAGAAATTTCCAATGATCTCAAGGATATAACAACGCTGATGACTCCCCCCCTCCATCATCTCATAGATGTATTTTACGAGATTTCTCACTCTTCTTTCTTGTCATCTTTTCATTATTTCATTATCTTTTCATCTTTTCATTATGTTCGATTGAAATAGATTAGTGTTATTGTTCATCCCCTCTCAATATCTTTATCTTTTATCATATTTTTTTCTGTGTAGCATTCCTTTTTTCTTCCCTTTCTTTCTTTATGATAAAAACAGAATGGTCCATTATTTAGCTGAGATAAAGACACTCATAAGGAATAATAATTCGGTGGATAAGAAACACTAGATAATCAGGATTTACGTTTTTGAATTTCATCTTGGACTATTTGGATGGTCTCATTTTTAACCAGGGGGTGTTGTATTAAAAAAGAATGTCAAAGGGTACATCAGCTGAAATGTTGTTTATGTACATTTCACAATAAAGAGGAAGACAACAGTCCGAAAAATCAAATAATACAGTGATGCTGATAGCTTTTTTATTTATTGCGTCCTGGGACGTACATATTAGCTTTGAATGTGTCCCGGGAAAATTTATAGTTTAACGTCATACCCAGGACATTAATTTCTCTCAGTTAAATTCTGAAAGTCTGTGGAGTGTGGAGTATTCCTTAATTACTACTGAATAGTATTCTCCACCTTTAACTATTATTCCATACTTTTTTACCTTGTGACGTCCCATCGTGGTGCATTGGTTAAGAAGCTAGTCTTGCAGAAACATTATTATTGAATAGAGAGTTATTGCTAGATGTCCCATATATGCGAACTTGTGTCCCATCCTCTTCGCTGCAAAGAGGATGAGTAAATACCTCCAATTGCGTGGTCTCATCCTGGTGCACTGGTTTGCATTGCAGATATAATGCTTAATTGTCAGTTCAATCCACGCTAAATGCCCCATATATATATATATATATATATATATATATATATATATATATATACTTAATAGATTGTAGAGATTTTTATTATGATCTGGAGAAACAACTGGAGAAACAACTGAAGAAACAACTAAAGCCGTCTAACTCCTACCTTGTAACCTATCTTGTGTAATTCGTTTCTAAGAAGCTATTGAAATGTATTCACAATTAGCTTGAAATAGTGAGGGAAGAAAAAAGAAAAACACTGCGACGCATGGATATGATTTTACTGTGTCCTTTTAGATTTTTGTGTGTCAGGGACGCAGGACGCGTACCTATCAGCATCTCTGAATGCATACTGATAAATTAGTCAATGTTTTGTAATTTAATATTCCATTAATTCATTTGGACATAAATGGAAATTAGATTATTTTATAAGGGATGAATCATATAAAAAAGGGTTTGAGAAACATTTAGTTAAACCTTTCCAGGATGACCCATAGTTTGGTTTGGTTTTGTTTGTTTTACGGCATATCAACCTCAGTGGGTCATTTAATGCTGACAAAGTTTTGAGATAAATTTATTCTCAATGGAGACTCAATTTTTTTTATAAACATTTTTTCTATTTAACTCATAAATGGGATCCTAACAGGTACTACCACTCCGGGTCAGAGTGGACCTGGGAGCAATGGTGATAAAGGGATGATCCCCATTCCCCAAACCTCCAGAACTGGAACCTCACCATCAGATAGAGTTTAACATCATTCCCAGGACATGAAGGCCCTTAGCCACCACCTTCTAGCACATATATGATGAAAAGAGTTAGGGGTTGCCATAAGGGCAATAGGGTTAGGACATTCATATAGGTGCTAAGGCTTGACGTGACCAGCCAAGTAATCGGAGGAGGCCTCTCCGACCGTCCGTCTAGCCCAAGATAGGGCCAAAGTGGTGTGATGCATGTCATGGACTGCACATCCACCAGGATTCCATCCTTAAGTATCACGGGTCGCCACCCACGGCCAACAGGTGGTCCCATTGGGGGAGTCTTACCCCTCTTCAGAGGTGCAGTCGGTGTATTCTAATGCCCCAGTCGATAGAGCATGACCAATAACACCTGTGCAACAATCTGGGAAAATTGTGTCTGGCATGAAAAGGGTGTATAAATGAATTCATTCGCGCGGAAAAAATGCACTCAATAAACAAAACAAGTTTATTTTCCCTAAATAATAGCAGATAAGAATACGAGGTTGGCTCCTGCTGCTAATTTGAAGGGAGCATTCCTTAAGAAAAAATGCTGGAAAATCAGGGAGTGTGTAGCTTGAAGATAATCTTATTATAATGGAGATTGTGGGTTTGTATGTCTGTAACCGAAACTATATTACTATACAAGTCACAATTCCCTTTGTTATTTACATCACATTCTCCATGATTTTATTTTTATTTAAACCTCAATTATTAATAAAATTGTTTTACATTACTTACACTGTTGACCATAGCTACATACAAATAACATGCAATTGTATTTATATATACAACAAAATAGAGGTTTACAGTATGAATGGGAAGGCTAATTTGCATATTGATCTTTAAAAATTTGATTTTAATAAATATATGCTTTGTATTATTGATTTCTAATTGTTTGATTTTATCTTATTGAATATGAGCAAAAATCTCTTCAATAAATCTTAAAAGAAATCCCTTAACAAGAAGAAATAACTGTAATATTATTCTTTACTTCCTATTTTAACTAAACAGTTTAATTAGGAAAATTTACCAATGAAAGAAGGGAGTAACGGAAAATGATGGAAGAGTTAGTTTCAAAGTTGTTCTATTTTTCAATCATACCCCCTCTGTTTAAATTTTTTTTATCTACATTCTTATTCAGTTTCATTAGCCTTTCTAATTTAATATGATATTTTATTACAAAATTTAACCAAATTACTTGCACCCGGAGGGTGCATATATTTGCTAGTCCTTTTAATATAATTATGGAACCTCAATTATCGAAATTTTACTATACAATATAATTAATATACATTTAATGTTGAAAAATATTTTTAAACTAAGTTTAATTGAAATTATACATTGCAATACTAACAATAACAACTGTCTCAATAATAGATTCAATAATTAATTTCAATGGTTAATTAAATGTATAGTATTGTGTGTGTTTTTTTTTTTTTTTTTTTTAAACAATACGTAATTAAAAACAACCTTAATCCCCTAAAAACCGTAACCCAATTCGCAAAATGTTAATTCATAGACTGTAGTTAAACTGTCATTGGGTACCACCAAAAAACTTTCCGTTTTAATTTTCCGACCTAAATCAGAAGTCAGGCGAAAAAAAGTTTTAATTATTTTTCACCTGCAATAAAATACCTACTTCATTGGTTTTAACAATGAAGTAAAAGTAGGTCAATTGTACCTTGTCAGCCAGGTAACTCGCCGTCCCTGCATACCACCACACAAGATGGCTGACAGAATAGATCTTGGCCTAACTATTCTCCCATTACTCCACCATCCACTTTGTCAGTCCCACTCCTTTTTAAGCATGATGGAGTGTGAACACTCAGTCAAATATTCCCCCGTGGGTGGAAACTAAGATTCAAACACAAAGCAGCGTTCAGTATGAAAAGAAAGTTGAAAAAAACAATCATAATTCGCCGAACTCATTCGATCGTGATCAAATGGGATTTTCTCCCACTTTCGCGTATATAGTAGGGTATGTCGACTTTGGAACTGGGTTTTTGCCTGCTCATCCCACACTTATGAGGGCTGGACCAAGATCGGTGGCCTCGGCTGGACACAAGGTCTCGTTTTTACGTGGGCACATAAAAATTGCATCGATCCAGGGGGATGGTCCCCCTGGAACGATGCCATTAATTGTACTTTACCGGTACAGAGGCCGAAGCACACTGGACCCCCAGCCGAGGCTGGGTATAGAAGGAAGGGTATTTGCCTGCTCATCCCACTTATGAGGGCTGGACACAAGGTCTCGTTTTACGGGGCACATAAAAATTGCAAGGATCTGGGGGGCATGGCCCCCTTGGATCGATGCTATTAACTGTACTTTACCGGTCCAGAGGCCGAAGCACACTGGACCCCCAGCCGAAGCCGGGTATAGAAGGTAAGGGTCAAAGCATAGAATCTGGAACAGATACTACACTTTGATCCTCCCTCTATGCCAGTGGAACTGTAAAGTCGACCATGTGACAAAAGTTGTAAGTTAATATTAAAAAATACTACACAAAATATTCGGTAATGAAGGACTATTTGCTCGTAAATTCCCACCATAAAATAAACTGAACCCCCATTTTATGTCCGTGTTTTTGCAATAAATGTTTAATTTTTCTTGCACCCGTTATTTTACAATACTAAATATATTTTCTTTATTTATTTTAATATTCACTTCAATGTGTATATTCTAAAAGCTTTTATTTTGTGAGAATGCTTAGTTTTAAAGTGGGGGTTCGTTTTTACACTTCAACTTTTTACTCGTAAATTCCTACGATAAAATGCCCAAGCCTAATTTTATGGTAGGAATTTACGAGTAAAAAGTTGAATATTACTTTTGGTTGTTGTTATTTCTTTTCTTTTTGGCTTTGCTACTCTAAAATAAAAACGTCAAAATTTAATCATCGTCGACGAAAAAACAAAATTACGGTCATAAAAGGAGTATCCAATTTATGGCTAAATTGTAAAACGAGCCCCCACTTTAAAACTAAACATTCTCACAAAATAAAAACTTTTAGAATATGCACATTGAAATGAATATTAAAATAAATAAAGAAAATATATTTTGTATTGTAACATAAGAAAAATAAAACATTTAATACAAAAACACGGACATAAAATGGGGATCCAGTTTATTTTATGGTAGGAATTTACGAGCAAATAGTCCTTCATTACCAAATATTCTTCTTTAAAACTTTGCTTTCGTACGAGGAAATAGATTTCAATCTGAAAATGTTATCACTGTTACAGCTTAATTATTAGGTAAAAAGCAGCATATCAGATATAGATGGTGAAACGAACATTTTCCGCCACTAGACCTGTGGGTTAAATTAACAGCGTGATCCCAGGAGCCCCCCGCCAGGCAACACCTGCCCCCCTAGATTTAAAGGGGCAGGGTTGGGTTTATACCCAGTGCCCGAGGCGCCCCTCCTTGAGGGGGAATGCCGACGGGATCCACGCATTTTTTGCTCCCGCCACACATGAGTTTCAGTTCGTGGGTGGTCGCACGTTAATAGGGCCTTGTGTTTAACCTGTACACGGGTGCGTGGTAAATCGAGGCCTACCCTCGGGTAAATACAATAATATTATACTTGTTTCAGATATTGAAATTGCTATATTTTCTAACCAATTTCTAAGCTAAATTTTGCGAAAACGATGATTTTTGGTGCATTTTAGTACAGTAGACGATCTTTGATGCTATTTCCTCAAACAATGGTGCAAGTAAGAGATCTCGTTTTTGGTATCAGTATTCATTATACAAACACACAACTTTCCTTGTTTGAGAGAATTCGATTTTTTAAAATGAAAAATCAACCTACCCTAGTGTACAGTAAATTATTCGGAGGTAGACTATGAATTCAGGGGCGTAAATTTTGACCATAGTCTACGTGACATATGTTAGTGGGGCTAAACTTGCAAATCGTCATCAAAATTAAAACGGAAAATTTTGACGACCATTTGCAACATATCAAACTTAAAAATTTAAAAGATCCGATTCACAAATGGTAAAAAAATCCAAAATAAATCTCACGAACTTTTCTTTTTAAATTTAATAAAAAAAAATCTCTTTTTTTTATTTATTTCTTTTTCTTTTTCTTTATTTTTTTCTTTCCCACTTGACTCTTTTTGGGGGGATAAGTCAGGTTAGTAATTGTTTTATTTCATTTATTTAAGATATCTTGAAATATTTTCTAAACTGCACATACATATTTTAGTTTAGAAAATATTTCCAGATTCGTTAAATAAACGAAATAAAACAATTACTAACCTGACTTAGCAAAAAAAGTCAAGTATTTTGAATCGGATTTTTAACATTAATTTTAATTTCAAAATGTAGTTTGATGTGTTGAAAATCGTCGTCAAAATCTTCCGTTTTAATTTTGACGACGATTTGCAAGTTTTGCCAATGAAACTCTAAGGAAAATATAATTTGATACGTTAATTGATTTAGAAGTTTTTAAAGAAAATAAACGACAGCATTAATCGATGATGAATAGGTTTAAACTTATTGCGTAGTGTTTCAGTTATATACATTTTTGACCTCAGTGTTATTCTAAGGGAATTTAGATTATAAACTTATTAAGTCCGATACTGAAATAAACTGAAAATTACTATTCGCTGGTATTTTGCCGCGTATTTAACGATGTTTCTATTTTAGAATAACAATCTTTTTTTAAATTAAAAAAACAAAAGCAAAAGTCCACTTTTGCAGTTCTTATTCGGTTATCTTTAAGATACGTACTCCCGAAAGTTAATAACATTGATCCCAGGAGCCCCCCCCCAGACAACACCTGCCCCCTCGATTTAAAGGAGCAGGGCTGTGTTTATTGCCCAATGCCTGAGCCCCCCCCCCCCGATGGGGAATGCCGACGGGATCAACGCATTTTTCCCCTGCCACCTATGAGCTTCGGTTTGTAGATGGTCCCACATTAATAGGGCCTTGTACCTAACCCGTACACGTGGGGTACGAGGTAAATACCATGCTCCCTTCAAATTCAAAGCCTTGTACGCTCTTTTGATCTGCTTGTTTCAACTAAAAAAAAACAACTTGTTTTTCATCTGAATTCTTTTCAGAAATAAGTCTCAATGAAAGTACTTATAATTTATTAATGAAAGAAAAAAAAAAAAAAAAGCAGTTAACTTATTGGTATAAAAAGTTCCTTGAGACCTATTTACAGAAAAATGATCAAAATAATTCATTGTTCGAGAATTCAAAAGAAAAACATGTTTATTTTGCATAAAAAAGCAAATCAAAAGAGCGTACGATTAACTGCTGTTAATTTGAAGGAAAATTCTCAATAAATAAATAAATAAAAGCTGAAAAATCCGGGAGTGTGTATCTTGATAACCCAATATTCTTTCAAAAGTTTTTCTCATGGTTTAGTTAGTTGAGTTGGTGGAGTGGCTTATTGTCAGTATCAACCGGACAGCGAGGGAGTCGATCCTCTTTTCGCTAGCACTAGACCAGTGATAGTTTTTTGCTGAGGTGGAGCGCCACATCTACCCTCAACTCCCTACATTATCGCACAGATTAGATTAACCACTCTGTGCTTCTCATATGCTGTGTTGGCGGCGTTATCAAACTAGGAATCGCAGTGAGCTAAACTGGACACTCACAAGATTTAATTTACGCAAAAAAAGAAATAAGGATAAAGAAAGTAATAAAACAAAAATTGTTCATAAAAAACGTCCAAAATTAGAAAAAAAAAAAAACATATAGATATATAAAAAAAAACGGTTGCAATTGTTTTCCTATCAATATGCACTGAAGAATTTTTTTTTTGAAAAAATCGGAATATTGCAATATCGGCAATGTAAATTTGAAGAAATAAATTCTGTTAAACAACATGTGTGTTTTTTTTATATCATCTTATCCAGAAAGATATGAATTAAATTATTGATTTAATATTGGGGCTGTCGGTGGGGCTGTAGATTACACTGACTACATCTCTCCAGAGGGGTACTCTACGGCAATGTAGCCACCCGTTAGCCATGGGTGGAGACCCGTAATGCCTGAGAACAGGATCATGGTGGCTGAGTGGTCAGTGACTTGATTACTAAGTGGTCTCATGACATGCAACACTCTACTTCGGCCCTTACTTGGGCTTGGAAGGTACACGTCGTGTAATGGTTATCGTCGTAGAAAAGGGACACGGCGTCACGAGTTCAAATCTTGAACAAGTCTATTTACATTTCACATAGCGCTAATACCATTGAGAAAAGTATGCATCCAACTATTCTCCCTCCAGCTATGGGTAAATAGTAGGGCAGACTGAGCTATTTAACCTTGGTATGGCAACCAGTTTAGGAGAATAACAAATCTGAATTCAGACCTGTTAAATTCTGCTTAAGAAAATGACCGTGTGTCAGATCCTGCTCGTGGGAAGGGGTTGGTAAATACATACTTTGGGTTGGACGGGCGGTTGGAGAGGCCCCATCAGATCAATTAGCTGATCAAGTCAATCCCTAGCATCTATATGATTGTCCCGACCGTATTATTCAAACTACTCTTATGGCAAACACCTACACCTTTTTACCATATAAGTGCTAGAAGCCGGTCTAGTATTTATTAATACATAGGAAGTTAATGAAAATTAGATCTATAAATATATTAATTCATGCGAAGTTAATGAAAATTATTTCTACTAATTTATTGATACACATGAAATTATGGAAAATTAGTTCTACCAATTTATTAATACACATGAAATTATGGAAAATTAGTTCTACCAATTTATTAATACACATGAAATTATGGAAAATTAGTTCTACCAATTTATTAATACACATGAAATTATGGAAAATTAGTTCTACCAATTTATTAATACACATGAAATTATGGAAACAAGAAGAAATAACTGTAATATTATTCTTTACTTCTTATTTTAACTAAATAGTTAAAGTAGGAAAATTTACCAACGAAAGACGGGAGTAATGGAAAATGATGGAAGAGTTAGTTTCAAAGTTGTTCTATTTTTCAATCATACCCCCTCTGTTCCAAATCATTTTACCTGCATTCTTATTTATTTTCATTAGCCTTTCTAATTTAACATGATATTTTATTATATTAAAACTTAAATACTTGCACCCGGAGGGTGCATATATTTGCTAGTTGAATATAAAAAACATTAATAAGACTTGAACGTGTTGTTTAACTACTTCTGTACATCAGAAATCAGACGATGTACTATGTTCACATTGATCAGGTGGTTTTTGTCACATTTCTCCAGCAGTTTCGATTACAAACAAGACATTGTCATTGGCTGTTCCTTGGGTTGACGTGATAAAACAAAATACAATTTTACAGAGGGGAGTGGGAGGGTAGACATACACACATATATATATATATTATATATATATAAATATACTATATATATATATATATATTGTCTCCGCTCTTAACAACACAGAGAATAAACAAGCTCTGATGACGATTTTCATAAAATCGAAATATTGTTCAATATCAGCGAAGTTATAAAATGTTTTCACTTTAACAGCATTTTGTGGTGTTTTCATATCTTTTTTTATATATACTCATACCGTTGGTTTCATTTCTTTCTTTTAACTTATATATATATATATATATATATATATATATATATATATACTAGCATAAGTACCCGGTCCATGACCAGACTTGTTTTTTGTTTTTTTTTAAAGAACACCATGGAGTTAGTGAGTAAGAGAGAGAATAAGAGGAAAATAATTTATAGAATAAAAAAAATGTAATCCTTTACTTTTGAGTGTTTTGAAACATAATTTCTGTTTTTCTAAAATGTGTATTGTACATATGGCAAAAACTTAAATTCAGTTCTTAATTGTTTGTTGCATTAAAGTAATAAAAAATGTTAATTTCTTTTTTGTCCCTAAAGTGTTTTGAAACATAATTCTGTTTTTCTAAAATGTGTATTGTACATATGGCAAAAACTTAAATTCAGTTCTTAATTGTTTGTTGCATTAAAGTAATAAAAATGTAATTTCTTTTATTTTTTGTCCCTAAAGCGTAGCAATTTAAAAAGGTAAGTATTAAACATGTGTTCTTTTTATTTCTTAACTGATGGCTGTAGAATCTGCCAAGAAAACCTGCTGAGTAAAACCCCCTTCCAATTGGTCCTCCTTTTTGTTCATAGGTGGCGACCCGTGATGCTTTTGGACGGAATCCTAGTGGCGTAGCAGTCCATGGCATGCAACACTCCACTTTGACCGTTACTTGAGCTAGACGGGCAGTCAGAGCGCCCCCTCCAGTAAATCGGCTGCTCTTGTCAAGCCCTAGCACTTTTATGATTGTCCCTACAGTATTGCTCTTCTGGTAAAACCACCATCTCCTTTTTATCATATATATGCTAAAGGGCGGTGGTTGAGGGTCTTAGTGTCATGGTTATGACGTTAAACTGCATATAGTGGCGAGGTTCCAATTTTGGAGCTCTGTGAAGTGTGGAGTACCCCTTCATTGCCATTACTCACGGGCCCACTTTGACCCGAAGTGGTAGTACTTGGTAGGTACATATATGAGTTAAATAGATAAAAAGGGAGCTTTAAAATGTTTAAAAAGTGAATAACAAATAATGTGAATACCCAGTAATAATGAATAAAACAAACATAACTTCAGCATAAATTATCCCAAGGGTTGACAAGCTGTAAAATCCAACCAACCAACCAACGAACATGTCTTTATTTGAACGAGGAAAATCTAGTATTTATTCGAATGAAAATTATTCGTTCATTAAATATTTAACGATAAGAAAAGTTAAGAATTCGGGTATTATGATATTCCTTTATTTCAGGATTAGTTTATTTTATCCCACGTACAAAGATTTTTTTTTAATAATATTTACATTTTTGTAAAGATAATTTAACGACAGAACATATGTAAAAAAAACTAAATCGCAACTAATTCGGTTTTGGTAATAGGGCATCTTAAACATTGAAACTTAAATCTCGTAAATAAGAAAATATATGTATCTTTTTTTTTTTTTTTTCTAAATTGTTAGATTATTTTCTAAAGAATTTTATATTAAAAGTTCCTATTCTCTACTTGTTTTTTTTTTTTTTTTTTTTTTTGGGGGGGGGGTAAGGGATTTTTTAAAAATTATAAAATGTAAAATAAATACTTTTTGTTTAGCGGATATAAAAATCGTATTTATTAATCAAAGAAAATATTGTATATTGTAATATCTAGCTAAAAATAATGAAATAACATATTTCAGTTTTTATTTTTTTAAATTTTAAATTTTTTTTAAATTTTGAAAATAATGTTTGAATTACAAATTGTCATCATTCTTATTAATGGATGGATCTAACGGAAATAATATCTGCTTTGGTTTTTGAGGAAAACTCTTGTTGTTGTTTTGTTGGTTGTTGCAGCGCTGGGTTGTTGAGATACATAAGTTAAATCGTGAGACATCAAGGAAATGCGAAATTAATAATTTGTTTTTGCTTCAGAAAAGAAATTATTATACGTACAACCCTCCATACAAAGAAATAGTGCACACATCAAGATGCGATAACTATGTCAACAAAGATTAAGAATTTATGGGAATTTACTTCAAAAATTTAGGTTTTATGTAAGAGAAATTTGTTTTTTTCTTTTTTATAACACATAAATTGTTCTTTATATTAAACGTAAAATAAAACATTAAAAAGTTTATTTTCAATTTTTTATTGACGTTTTAAGATATTTTTAACAATTATGTGCGCATTTCCAAAGTCCGTGTTTTGCACAGCCCTAGTTTTATTTATTTAAAAAAATGAAACCTAAGAAAAACACCATGAACAAGAAAGGCGTGCGACTGAAGGCCGCTCCCCAATACTAGAGTCACGCATGTTTTATAGTATAAAAACATACGTGACTCTAATGGATGGATCTAACGGAAATAATATCCGCTTTGATTTTTGAGGAAAACTCTTGTGGTGGTTGTTGTTGTTGTTGTTGTTGTAGCGTTGGGTTGTTGAGGTACATAAGTTAAATCGTGAGACATCAAGGAAATGCGAAATTAGTAATTTGTTTTTGCTTCAGAAAAGAAATTATTATACGTACAATCCTCCATACAAAGAAATAGTGCACACATCAAGGGAAATTTACTGTTAAATGCAAAAATTTAGATTTTATGTAAGAGAAATTTGTTTTTTCTTTTTTCTAACACATAAACTTGGAATTGTTCTTTATATCTTATAATGGAGATTGTGGGGTTTTATGTCTGTAACCGAAACTACATTACTATTCAAGTCACAATTTCCTTGGTTATTTACATCACATGATTTCATTTTTATTTAAACTTCAATTATTAACAAAATTCTTTGACATCATTAAGACCATATCTATATACTAATAACATGCAATTGTATTTATATATACAAGAAAATAGCGGTTTACAGTGTGAATGGGAAGGCTAATTTGCATATTGATCTTAAAAATTTGATTTTAATAAATATATGCTTAGTGTTATTAATTTCTAATTGTTTGGTTTTATATAAATGAATATGAGCAAAAACCTCGGGGATAAATCTTAAAAGAAATTCATTAAAAAGAAGAAATAACTGTAATTTCATTCTTTACTTCTTATTTTAACTAAATAGTTAATTTAGGAAAATTTACCAATGAAAGACGGGAGTAAGGGAAAATGATGGAAGAGTTAGTTTCAAAGTTGTTCTATTTTTAAATCATACCCCCTCTGTTCAAATATTTTTATCTGAATAAGTTTCTTTGGCTTTTCTAATTTAACATGATATTTTATTATATTAAAATTTAAATACTTGCACCCGGAGGGTGCATATATTTGCTAGTTAAACGTAAAAGAAAACATTAAAAAGTTTATTTTCAATTTTTTATTGACGTTTTAAAATATTTTTAACAATCCTCGTGCGTATTAAAAGAGCGTGTTTTGCACATAGCTAGTTGTAGGCAAATTTTTCCTTAAAATTTGAGCATTCAATTCAATAAAGAACATTGTTTGAATTACACATAAACTTTTACTTTATTTCGGGATTTCCCTAAAACCAGTCTGAGCCTGTTCTTCTAGTAAACTTTAACGTCTTAACAATAATATGACCGCAGCGTTGTTGCCTGTCTGCGCACGCACACGCGTATGTAAAAAATACTACAAATACAATAATACTAGCAGGATAACCGGGCGTTGCCCGTGTATTATATCAAATTAACACCTGTAATGTACAAATATGTTTTTCCTTCTTTAATCAGAAAATAATTGGGCTGAACTTGCACAACGGACGGAAAATTAAAAACGGAAAGTTTGACAGTTTAACTACAGTCTATGAATGAACTTTTTTCCGAATTAAGTTACGGTTTAGGGGTCTGGGAATTAAGGTTGTTTTTTTAAATTTTTTATTACGTATTGCTTAAAAAACAAAAAAAAAACCAAATTACTATACATTTAAAGTTGAAAATATTTTTTAAAACCAAGTTTAATTGAAATTATACATTGCAATACCAACACAAACAACTGAGACTAATGTGTCTACCGTTGGGTTCAAGAATTAATGTCAATGGTTGTAATGATAATGTAATGTATAGTAATTTTGTGTGTTTTGTTGTTTTTTAAGCAATACGTAATAAAAAAATAACCTTAATCGCCAAACCCCTAAACCGTAACCCAATTCGCAAAAAGTTCATTCATAGACTGTAGTTAAACTGTCATGGGGGACATCCAAAAAATTTCCGTTTTAATTTTCCGACCGTTGTGCAAGTTCAACCAGTAATTGGTTGATGGACAATATTTAGAATAATTTAATTTTTTTGACAGTATTTGACAAAATAAACATACTAGGTATGACCAAATTTCCTAAAGGGAGATAATATTTTGGTAAAACTTGCAAATCCTACTCAAAATCCCATGACCCCCCAAAAAAGCAGAACCCACAAATTGTGATAAATCTGTTAATTTTAACTAGGGGGGGTAGGGTTGGGGGGGGTTTAGGGTTAGTTTAATGGGAAAATAAATAAATAATTTGGGTTCTGTTTTTTCTGAGTCATCCTGTAATATCATGGGATTTTGAGTATGATTTGCAAGTTTTACCAATATTTTTTAGAATTTTGTTAGACTTTTAACACAATTCCCAAAAAATCAGGGAATTGTCATATTTTAATGAAATTTTCACCACTTTATTCTTTAATCCCTGCAGAGGGATAAAACTCCTCCAATTGGGCCACTTGTTGCCCGTGGGTGGCGAACCGTGATGCTTAAGGATGGAACCCTGCTGGCTGACCAGTCCATGACATGCAACAGTTCACTTTGGTTCTTACTTAGGCTAGACGGTCAGTCGGAGAGGCCCCCGCCGATCAATCGGCTGGTCATGTCAAGTCCTAGCATCTATAAGACTGCCCAACACTATTGCCCAATCCTTTTTAGCATACATGTGCTAGAAGGCGGAGGCTGAAGATTTTATCGCTTATCTATAAACTGCCCAACACTATTGCCCAATCCTTTTTAGCATACATGTGCTAGAAGGCGGAGGCTGAAGATTTTATCGCTTATCTATAAGACTGCCCAACACTATTGCCCAATCCTTTTAGCATATATGTGCTAGAAGGCGGAGGCTGAAGATTTATCGCTTATCTATAAGACTGCCAACACTATTGCCCAATCCTTTTTAGCATATATGTGCTAGAAGGCGGAGGCTGAAGATTTTATCGCTTATCTATAAGATTGCCCAACACTATTGCCCAATCTTTTTAGCATATATGTGCTAGAAGGCGGAGGCTGAAGATTTTATCGCTTATCTATAAGACTGCCCAACACTATTGCCAATCCTTTTTAGGATATATGTGCTAGAAGGCGGAGGCTGAAGATTTTATCGCTTATCTATAAGACTGCCCAACACTATTGCCCAATCCTTTTTAGCATATATGTGCTAGAAGGCGGAGGCTGAAGATTTTATCGCTTATCTATAAGACTGCCCCAACACTATTGCCCAATCCTTTTTAGCATATATGTGCTAGAAGGCGGAGGCTGAAGATTTTATCGCTTATCTATAAGACTGCCCCAACACTATTGCCCAATCCTTTTTAGCATATATGTGCTAGAAGGCGGAGGCTGAAGATTTTATCGCTTATCTATAAGACTGCCCCAACACTATTGCCCAATCCTTTTTAGCATATATGTGCTAGAAGGCGGAGGCTGAAGATTTTATCGCTTATCTATAAGACTGCCCAACACTATTGCCCAATCCTTTTTAGCATATATGTGCTAGAAGGCGAGGCTGAAGATTTTATCGCTTATCTATAAGACTGCCCCAACACTATTGCCCAATCCTTTTTAGCATATATGTGCTAGAAGGCGGAGGCTGAAGATTTTATCGCTTATCTATAAGACTGCCCCAACACTATTGCCCAATCCTTTTAGCATATATGTGCTAGAAGGCGGAGCTGAAGATTTTATCGCTTATCTATAAGACTGCCCACACTATTGCCCATCCTTTTTAGCATATGTGCTAGAAGGCGGAGGCTGAAGATTTTATCGCTTATCTATAAAACTGCCCAACACTATTGCCCAATCCTTTTTAGCATATATGTGCTAGAAGGCGGAGGCTGAAGATTTTATCGCTTATCTATAAGACTGCCCAACACTATTGCCCAATCCTTTTTAGCATATATGTGCTAGAAGGCGGAGGCTGAAGATTTTATCGCTTACGTTATTTTATTTTTTTGTTTTTTTTTTTTTTGTATTTTTTTTACGTCATTTTTTCCTTCGTGTAACCTTATTATGAACACAGTGAACAATAGGTACCACCAATTTGCCCCTGTGCAATTTACCCCCCCCTACATTTAACACAATGAAACTTGCAGAAAAATTAATATTTTCTTGAAAAATTTTTTCCATTCGAAAGAAAAAACATTAAAGAAACTCCTGATGATTTTTTACATTTTTTTATCAGCTTATGAAAATAATGAAAATTATGATTGAAAAACAATGTTTTCATTTTTACACTGTTAAATCAACTGAAATTTAACGTAGCTAAAAACAAGTTACGATAAGAGGATTTAAAAAAAAATTCTATGAAAAATCAATTAATGGTCCGATTTTCACGAAAATATCCAGAGATGTTTATCTTTGGATGTAAATACATCTGAAATAGTTTTTTTCTAAAATATATTAGGGGAAATATTTTTTTACGGGGTCTATTTTTTTACGAGATTTTTGATAAATAAAGTTCGGAAATATTTATTTTCGTTTTATTCAAGATGGCCTAAACTGATTGGTGGTTCCTAGTGAACAAATATTAAAACATGTAAATAAAATAAAGCGATATATTTGACTGGATGTGTTTCAGGATCTCTCCGAAATAAAACGCCTTTTGGCACTATTTTATTACTAGGTATGCTCAATTTACGGACTTCTCTTGCAAAAAAAAAAAAAAATTAAGAAGAAACTTGTATGGTGGGGGCCCCTCCCCCACCATACAAGTTTCTTCTTAATTTTTTAATGGTGGGGGGGGGGTCAGGCTGACTTCTGATTTACGTCGGAAAATTAAAACGGGGAGTTTTTTGGTGGTACCCAATGACAGTTTAACATTTTTCGAATTAGGTTACGGTTTAGGGGATTAAAGTTGTTTTTACTTACGTATTGCTTAAAAAAATAAACAACAAAAAACCAAATTACTATACATTTAATTGACCATTGAAATTAATTATTGAATCTATTATTGAGACAGTTGTTCGTGTTAGTATTGCAATGTATAATTTCAATTAAACTTAGTTTAAAAAATTATTTTTCAACATTAAATGTATAGTAATTTGGGTTTTTTGTTGTTTTTTTTTTTTTTTAAGGTAATAAAACAACCTTAATCCCCTAAAACCGTAACCCAATTCGCAAAATGTTAATTCATAGACTGTAGTTAAAGTGTCATTGGGTACCACAAAAAAAATTCCGTTTTAATTTTCCAACCTAAATCAGAAGTCAGCCCTGTTCTTCTTTTATTACTTCATATACCGAAAGTTTTATCAAAATCGGGTTATTACTTTTATTTATTTTAGTTGATTTTGAGAAGAATTTCTGTGATTCTCTTATCAGCAGGTGCACGAAATTGAGCATCCCTATTTATTACGGAACAGATACAAACGATTCGCCAGATCTCCTCAGCATATAGTCGGAACTTTGAGTTGGGGGAACAAAACTGGTCATACACCTGGTCAAGTTTTAACTAGCTATGTACATGCACTGACCCATCCATCATCATCATCATCATCATTGAGATTATGTAACTACCAGTCTGTAACCGAAACTACGTCACGATCTCCTCAGTTATCTAAGTTATATTCTCAATCACAATGATTGTGGAATAGTCATTATCTCATCTTAATTAGCATCTTATTTATCAACGATTTTCTCTATTAAAGTCTAGCCGAGTTAGATTTACCGCAAAACTGCCCATATTATTAATGCATTTGAAATATGTGACTGAACTTGTGTCAAAATTAGGGTGACCCAGAAAAAACAGAACCCAAATTATTTATCTATTTTCCATTAAACTAACCTTAAACCTCAACCCCAACCCCATAACCCCTAAACCTAACCTAACCCCTAACCCTAACCCCCTAGTTAAAATTAAGTTTTATTACAAAATTTGTGGGTTCTGTTTTTTTTCTGGGTCACCGGTATACAGGGCGACCCAGAAAAAACAGAACCCAAATTATTTATTCATGTTCCCATTAAACTAACCCTAAACCCCAACCCTAATCCTAACCTAACACTAACCCTAAACCCAGACCCCCATAGTTAAAATTAACAGTTTTATTACAAAATTTATGGGTTCTGTTTTTTCTGGGTCACCCTAATTTTGACACCTTTATGCAAGTTCAACCAAATATGTTATATATCTCTAAGAAATAAAGATTTACATACATGACTTAAAGTTAGGTAGAGTAGACATGAATAAATAGTATTTGTCTGAATTTTTAAAATATTTTCAGCCAAATATGATTTGCCTGAAAGATTAATATAT
>CM042172.1:53643262-53750115 GCA_023376005.1 Doryteuthis pealeii | reverse complement strand
ACTCACTCATGCTCCACTAATTTATATTTTAACTTTCTAAATGGGGGTGGGTGGGTTATTTAGAAATGTAAGGGACGTCGTATAAAAACACATCGTTGCGTCTTCACAGACTTTTTTTTCTTTCTTTTTTCCCGTGGACTTGGAAAATGTTTTACGTGTTACAACTTTAATTTACTGCTGTGTTTTGGGTTTGACATTTCAAAAGCATCTATATTATTCGACCCTGCTTTAATGATAAGAATACTTATGTAAGTACCGATTGTGTTATTATTTATTTTAAAAACTTTATTTGAAAAAAAAAGAGCTTGTTTTCGTCTCTGAAGTGAATGTAATTGTCACCAGTTTATAAGATGACACCTTTTTCTTTGTCTCAACCACTTGTTCTCTTTGTTGATTTTTGCTTTGGAGTAGGAAGAAAAAAATTTTATTGTTTATTTTAAATAAAAGAAACTATTTTTTTCTACAATGGTAAGTTATTATTTTCTAACTAACCTTTTTGCAGGATCATAAAAGGGCCAAGTAATATCCGAAGGGGCCCTGGATTTTAAAAAAAAGATCCCAGCACCCCTTCGGAGATACTTGTCTCTTTACTGATCCCTCAAAAAGTTATTAAAAATAATAATAACCTTATCTTATACCAGTGTAAACTCGTTCGTCTATTTCAAATTAAAACAAGTTCTTTATGGATGTTAATATAAATGAATATTCATCGGTTAATTCTAGGATTTTAAAAAATAAAAAGAAGATATACATACAGTCTTTTAAAAAAAATCCCAGGGCTCCTTCGGACATAACTTTGCCCTTTCTTTTATGACCCCCAAAAAGTTAATAACCTTATAGTATAGTAAACTCGTTCGTGGGTAAACACAAGTTCTTAAAAAAGTTTAAACCAGTTCTTAGAGATGTTTGTTGTAGATATATAAATATAAAAATGAATATTTATCCTTTAATTCTAGAGTGGAGATGTATTTGAGATTTTATAAGTCTCGGTTTCATTTTAGTAAGTTCAATCAACTTTCTGTTGTGATATCGCGTATGGAATTTTAGTGAGTTGACGAATTGCTGTGATAGCCAAGGGAGTCTCATTAGATATTTGTTTTTAAAATTACAAGACGTTTCTAGAGATATCATTTTCTATTTGGGTTTTTATCGACCTTATGCTTGAGATACCAAGTGAAATTTTAGCAGTCTGATGAGAGGAACCGTATTTCTATTTTATTTTTATTTTTAAATAACAAGTTTAAAATGTACACCTTTTAGTTAAGTAAATTTTTAGGCGTTGAGGAGTGTTATTGACTTTATATTATGAAATTAGTCGCCTTACTGAGTAGGAGATATACGAGCTGCGGGAGTGTTCATTTGAGGTTTGTGGTCTGGTCTAAAATATTGACTATAGTAAGTAAAGCCTGTGTCACGTTTAGGGGTACATAAATTTTTCCCTTGTCCCCGCCCCCAATTTTTTTTCGTCTAGCCACAAAAATCTAACATGATCTCAACACAGCTTAAGGTTGTTAAAACTCACCAAGCCCTAAAGTTACGAAAACTTAACTTAAAGTGTACCAATATAATCTTAAACGGAAATCCCAATTACGACCACCAACACACATATCGACAATTAAATGTAACTACTACAATTAAAATCAGCGCATGAGTAGCACAGCTTGGGATCGACCGTGAATTCAGAGGCGTACATTTTTACCATAATCTACCGGATAGATATTAGTGTAATATGAAATAAAGTCCAGTATATATATTGGGTACAACCAATTTACCCTGTGAAATTTACACCCCCCCCCCCACACACACAATGAAACTTGCATAAAAATTAATATCATCTTGAAAAATGTTTTTTTTTTTCATTCGAAAGAAGAAACATTAAACAAACACCTGATGATTTAAAAAAAAACAAAAAAACTTCAGCTCACGGAAATAATGAAAATTATGATTGAAAAACAATGTTTTCATTTTTGCACTGTGAAATTCAACGTAGCTATGAAAAATCAATTAATAGTCCGAAAATTTCCATAACTATTTACCTTTGGATGTAAATATATCTGAAATAGTTTTCTCCTAAAATATGTTAGGGAAATATTTTTTACGAGGTTACCCCCCGCCCTATTTTATTTTATGAGATATAAAAAAATGAACCGTCAGAAAACGTTTTACTTTTTTTCTATAAAGATAAGAGTCTGAATAAGTATATCGAAAAAATTGTATAACATAACGCAGTAGTTTAATTGATATGTAATGCACTATATTCTATTAAATTGTTTTAATAATTGGATCGGACAAATTTTTCAGAATTCTAAAATTCACATATTCAAATATCCGTGAAAAATTCGATTGTACAGTGTACACACACAAAAAAAGCAAATTATTTAAGCACAAAAAAGATTGAAAATCTCTTAAAAATTAATTTCTTTAAAAAAAAGTTATTGACAATTAATAGAATATAGTGCATTACATATCAATTAAACTACTGCGTTGTATGTTATACAATTTTTTCGATATACTTATTCAGACTCTTATCTTTATAGAAAAAAAGTAAAAACGTTTTCTGACGGTTCATTTTTTTATATCTCATAAAATAAAATAGGGCGGGGGGTAAACCTCGTAAAAAATATTTCCCCTAACATATTTTAGGAGAAAACTATTTCAGATATATTTACATCCAAAGGTAAATAGTTATGGAAATTTTCGGACTATTAATTGATTTTTCATAGCTACGTTGAATTCACAGTGCAAAAATGAAAACATTGTTTTTCAATCATAATTTTCATTATTTCCGTGAGCTGAAGTTTTTTTGTTTTTTTTTAAATCATCAGGTGTTTGTTTAATGTTTCTTCTTTCGAATGAAAAAAAAAAACATTTTTCAAGATGATATTAATTTTTATGCAAGTTTCATTGTGTGTGTGGGGGGGGTGTAAATTTCACAGGGTAAATTGGTTGTACCCAATATATATACTGGACTTTATTTCATATTACACTAATATCTATCCGGTAGATTATGGTAAAAATGTACGCCTCTGAATTCACGGTCGATCCCAAGCTGTGCTACTCATGCGCTGATTTAATTGTAGTAGTTACATTTAATTGTCGATATGTGTGTTGGTGGTCGTAATTGGGATTTCCGTTTAAGATTATATTGGTACACTTTAAGTTAAGTTTTCGTAACTTTAGGGCTTGGTGAGTTTTAACAACCTTAAGCTGTGTTGAGATCATGTTAGATTTTTGTGGCTAGACGAAAAAAAAATTGGGGGCGGGGGACAAGGGAAAAATTATGTACCCCTAAACGTGACACAGGCTTTACTTACTATAGTCAATATTTTAGACCAGACCACAAACCTCAAATGAACACTCCCCGCAGCTCGTATATCTCCTACTCAGTAAGGCGACTAATTTCATAATATAAAGTCAATAACACTCCTCAACGCCTAAAAATTTACTTAACTAAAAAGGTGTACATTTTAAACTTGTTATTTAAAAATAAAAATAAAATAGAAATACGGTTCCTCTCATCAGACTGCTAAAATTTCACTTGGTATCTCAAGCATAAGGTCGATAAAAACCCCAAATAGAAAATGATATCTCTAGAAACGTCTTGTAATTTTAAAAACAAATATCTAATGAGACTCCCCTTGGCTATCACAGCAATTCGTCAACTCACTAAAATTCCATACGCGATATCACAACAGAAAGTTGATTGAACTTACTAAAATGAAAACCGAGACTTATAAAATCTCAAATACATCTCCACTCTAGAATTAAAGGATAAATATTCATTTTTATATTTATATATCTACAACAAACATCTCTAAGAACTGGTTTAAACTTTTTTAAGAACTTGTGTTTACCCACGAACGAGTTTACTATACTATAAGGTTATTAACTTTTTTGGGGTCATAAAAGAAAGGGCAAAGTTATGTCCGAAGGAGCCCTGGGATTTTTTTTAAAAGACTGTATGTATATCTTCTTTTTATTTTTTAAAATCCTAGAATTAACCGATGAATATTCATTTATATCTTAACATCCATAAAGAACTTGTTTTAATTTGAAATAGACGAACGAGTTTACACTGGTATAAGATAAGGTTATTATTATTTTTAATAACTTTTTTGAGGATCATAAAAGAGACAAGTAATATCCGAAGGGGTCCTGGGATCTTTTTTTTAAATCCTAGGGCCCCTTCGGATATTACTTGGCCCTTTTATGATCCTCAAAAACGTTATTAGAAAATAATAACCTTACCATTGTAGAAAAAAAATAGTTTCTTTTATTTAAAAATAAACAAATAAAATCTTTTTTCTTCCTACTCCAAAGCAAAAATCAACAAAGAAACAAGTGGTTGAGACAAAGAAAAAGGTGTCATCTTTATAAATGTACAATTACATTCACTTCAGAGACGAAAACAACTCTTTTTTTTTTCAAATAAAGTTTAAATAAATTAAATAACAAAATCGGTACTTACATAAGTAATTCTTTCATTAAACAGGGTCGATATATCCGATGCTTTTGAAATTCCAAAACCCAAAACACAGCAGTAAATAAAGTGTAAACGTAAAACATTTCCCAAAGTCCACAGGGAAAAAAGAAAAGAAAAAAAAAAAGTCTCGTGAAAGACCAACGATGTGTTTTTTCTTACGACGTCTTACATTTCTAAATAAACCACCCACACCCCCATTTAAAAGAAATTAAAAAATAAAATTAAAATAATTTCCATGATTCTAGACAGGGAGAAGTCAAAGAGAGACAGAGATAATAATAAAAAAAAAAGGTTGGTACTAAAATCGATCTAGAAATCTACAAAAATATTATGTTTGTTCAATGAACGTGATGGAACTCACTGACAAACGTTTTTTCATTTTTCTTTTATTTTTTTACTAACAACGAAAAACGAAGGATGTGGAGGATGGATTCCTAAAACTAACTGGTTTTGACAACACTCTCTTGCCACCTCTCTCTGCCCCTCCTTTTCTTTCTTTACCCCTCTATCTTTCCTCTGTCTCTCCTTATCTTTCTTTCACCCCTCTCTGTGTCTCTTTTTTTTGCCTCACGCGACACCAATGAAATGCCTTCAACAAGTATGTTAAAAGCACTATGAACTTTTTTCGCACGTCAGCCTAAAGGCAGTGCGTCTAGTATCTATCTATTATCTATCTGTAAAAACAAAGAAAAAGACTGTGTTGCGCCAGTGAGAAACGCATGCCTATCTGCTTGCCTCCAAGAATATTAAAAATAGTCTTAAAGCTAAAACAAAAACGGAGACCCATTTAGCGCTAGTGGGAAAAACCCGAACTGATGTAAAGATAATGAAAGTGAAAAAAAAAAAGTGCTACCCTTGTTGTATAAAGGAAAAAGAAACGTAGATATATGATTAGTATGTGTTAGAGAGAATGTAATAAATGAAGTGTAAATATTAATGAAAGCAAACCATGTGTTAATTTTGAAAACGAATTAAATTGATTAAATCTATATTTAAGGTCAAACTTTGTCTAAAACGATAGTAACCGTAACGTAATGACCTATTAAAAAGAAATAATATTATTACAATTACATATACAATTTTTTTTAAACATTTAAACGATTTTTTCGGCCAATTTCTATCGCTTTCGGTCTGAGACAGTGGTTTAAAATGGCTTAAAATGGCTTGTTTACAAATTTAAGGTAACATTCGCGATTGCAAAAAAAATTTACCAAAAATCAGATTTTAATGAAATTTTCAGTATTGATTTATCAATTAATGAATTTATAATGCATCAGTTATTTTATTTCAAAACTTTAATTTAGTATTTTTGCTATGAAAAATTAATATATATAAAAATTAAGTGATAACAAGGGAAGCAGAAGAGAAGAGCGGAATGACATTAAGAACGAGAGTACAACGATCAAAAATGCAAACAGGTTTAATATATAAAAGGTACATAAAAAGGTACAGAGAGATAAGAAAGTTTTGGTTTAGTTTAGACAAGCTTCACGAGGTTTAATAACTTCTTTCAGAAGCTAGCGGCACCTCCTCGTTTAGTATAAGCCGTAGTGTTTTGTGGGTTGTTATGGGGTATTTAAGGTGTTTAAGGTAGTTTTAAGGGTTGCAAAAGTTTATTCTGCTAGCAGCCTATTGACTGCAAAGGTATCAAAGTGTGAGCTTGTCCGTTGTTGCAAATTATCTCGTCGGCTCCTTCAGTTGTTATGCTGGTGATATTGGTAATTGGCTGTCAGCCGTCATGGGTCCCAAAAGACAGCAATCTCTCTTTAGAAGCCGGTTTAGTAACATGTAGTAATCCGTCGTGGTTCTCTATCAGTAAACCTAATCGTAGGAGAGATAGAGCAAAGCTCTTACTTGTAGTGTCAGAAGGATTCGCCAAGGGGAAGAGAAGAGGGACGCGTGAGTGCCGGTCCCCGAACTGACCCTCAGAAGGGTTACAACTAAAAAGAGGAAAATTACTAATGGTCAGGGTATTTATAGAGATCACCCCTGACGGTGATGATGATGGGTGCTGCTGTCAGTCCCCTAGGGGCAAGAGCAAGGCCTCTAAGATATCTTAGAAGGCGCTGGCATAAGTCCGTAGTAGTAAATATAAAATTTCAATATATATAAATATCATTTAAAATATGAAAAGCCTGATGTTAAGTTTAAAATGTTATATTTTTAGATTCCAAGAAATAAATATCTATTTAATGCATACCTTATTTTATTACATCAAAGTATCTTTTTGAAGAAAAACTCGATTGAAAATGTACCCCCCCCTATTTAAGCAGAAAAAACATCGATGTATAATTTTTCTTTTATAAGATAATAGCCAATTAAATAATATCGAAATGAGTAAAAAAGAAATCTCAAAAAAATGAATTATTTATTATTTTTTACATTTTATTTTCCGATTTTCGGTACTTATTTTCTTATAGAATATTCCACTTAAATTTTTTTTTTCTATTACAACTTCGGTCTTTTATCTTTTTATTTCTACTGTAATTAGTATCAAACAAGGACCCACTCGCCATTTTACACTCCCCAAGTAAGGGGTGGGTCAATTAAGCGACCTGAAAAGAAATCAGAAAGTTTTGAAATAAAATAGATAATGCATTATAAAGATCATTTATTGATAAATAAACATTGAAAATTTAATTAAAATCCGATAATTCCCTGATTTGGTAAATTATTTGGTAATCAAGGACTATTTGTTCGTAAATTCCTACTATAAAATAAACTGAACCCCCATTTTATGTCCGTGTTTTTTGTATTAAAGGTTTATTTTTTCTTGCACCGTTATTTTACAATACAAAATATATTTTATTTATTTATTTTAATATTCATTTTCAAATGTGCATATATTTTTATTTTGTGAGAATGGTTAGTTTTAAAGTGGGGGCTCGTTTTACAATTTAGGCATAAATTGGATCCTTCTTTTATGACCGTAAATTTGTTTTTTCGTCGACGATGATTAAAATCTGACGTTTTTATTTAGAGTACCAAAGCCAAAAAGAAAAAGAAATAACAAAAAAAGTAATCAACTTTTTACTCGTAAATTCCTGCCATAAAATTAGGCTTTGGCATTTTATCGTAGGAATTTACGAGTAAAAAGTTGAAGTGTAAAACGAACCCCCACTTTAAAACTAACCATTCTCACAAAATAAAAAAACACATTGAAGTGAATATTAAAATAAATAAATAAAATTATATTTAGTATTGTAACATAACGGGTGCAAGAAAAATAAAACATTTTATTGCAAAAACACGGACATAAAATGGGGGTTCAGTTTATTTTATGATAGGATCTTACGAGCAAATAGTCCTTCATTACCAATTATTTTCTGTTGGGGCTAAATTCATTTTGTCAAAACACGCAATTTTAGGCCAATTTTGGTATACCTAATATATATGTAAGTTTTAGAGTGAATGTAGTAAATGAAGGTGTAAATATTAATGAAAGCAAACCATGTGTTATGTTTTATAAAGTAAATGCCTAAAATGTATTGTATTGTAAACAAACAAACAAAAAACATAAGGGCATTTGGAGTAGACTGTGAATTCAATCGCATAATTTTTAGGAAGGGTTACTTAGCCGGTTCTGGTCAAATAAACAAACCTGCTTTTTAGTTTATATAGCAAGTCCTCCTAAAATAGACAAACCTACTTTTATGCTTATTTACAGTCGCTGTGAATATCTTAGTTATGAATGCAAGTAACTAACACAGATTTAACATAAAAGTTTATTTGTATTCATTTTTTATATTTATATTTTATAAAGAATAAAGATACAACAAATCTTCTCAATGAAAATATATATCAAACATGTGAATTTTTTACAAAATGTTTAAAAAGTTTAAAGAAATGAAAAGATAAATTTAACTGTCATGATTTTTTTCCCAAGTGGAAAAAAGGCATTTTCCACTATCAATTGTTTATAACATAAAATTGTTTAAACTCGGTTTTTCTTCACAATCTACCTATTTTATTTTTCAATCTTTTGTAACTATGAACTTTTGTTTAGTAAATTAAGGTGTCCCAGAAAAACAGAACCCACAAATTTGTAAAAACTGTTGATTTTAACTAGGGGTTAGGGTTAGGGTTGGGATTAGGGTTTGGGTTCTGTTTTAGACCCAGAAAAAAAACAGAACCCAAATATTTATTTTCCCATTAAACTAACCCTAAACCCTATATATATTTTATACATGGGTGGAATTAAACAAAAGGCAGGTCTCCTGTTTAACGATTTATATTGGTGATCTTTTCGAGCTTTCTGGCCAACTTTTTTATATATTTGGATGGAATTCATGGATTAGTCCACCGAAGTTCATATTCCGAGTACTTTCAGCACTTCGAAATGCCATCATCATATATATTTATGTATCATATATAACCACAGTGGATGGTAACATTATCTCACTTAATGTGTTAGATATATGCAGGATTATTAGGAGAGTGAGAGAGCAATTATAATAATGATAATTAAATATATATTATTTTTTTAATATACCAAACTTATTGGTAAATCCTCGCGTGAGAAAAAAACCCAGCAAATAGTTTGATTGTAAAAAATATACTACCAAACATCAACCGGGAAGAAAAAAAATTTTTGCAAAAAAGACCAAGATAATCGTACCAACAAAAATAATCTATTAGTACATATTTTGGCCAAAAGAAAAAACAATTTATATGCATATATATATATAAAAGATATATATATTCATACAAAACCGCCAGGAGACTAAAGCTAACAAGTAAAAAGTGCTCAATACCTAAGTAGAGCAAATAATAAAGAATAATCCAATGAGTCAGACGAACCTACTAAAAGTTTCGCTTAATGCTCTTTAGGGCTAAGATCTGACTCAGATCTTAGCCCTGAAGAGCATTAAGCAAAACTTTTAGTAGGTTCGTCTGACTCATTAGATTTATCTTTATTATTTTTTTAATATATATTTAATTACATGGATGCTTATCTGCAACCATTTAGTTTCACTGAGCAACCTATTGATTGCTCTGTGAAGACGGGCATGGAACCAAATGGTTGCAGATAAATATCCATGTAATTAAATATATAAAAAAAAACTAATATATATTATTCATTATTATTATGTATTCATATATATATATTCATGTATGCATATATAAAGAAAGAAAGTAATATGTTTATTTTCACACATTACATTTTTTAAAAGATACAAAAAATGATTAATTAATGTATTAATGTGTGGAGGATGATCACTAATTAGGACTCAGCCTATTCTAGTTGTGACCCCTCTGCTATTTCATAAGTTTCCAGATTTAAATTCAAAGAGATTGAATGCAGTTTTAATATATATATATATATATATATATATATTATATATATAGACATGGGAGACTGCTCCTTGTGTGACTCGAAACCTTGACTGTCAAGCTGACAGGCGAAGTCTCTAACCGTTACACTCGCTTGCCATTCCCACATTCTTCGTTCGTTTTTGAAACTTATTTACATTCTACTTTTTATTGACTTGCTACCACGACAGTATGAGGTTAAGTAAACAAACAAATGTGTTTATTTTTTATATGGCTTTAAGCCGACAATTTTTGGAGGATATGTGCTAATTGAAGTCATACCTAATTTTGAAAATTAATTAGTTAATAATTAATGATTTTAGCGGGCATATATGTGTAGACTGGGCCCTTCAGCCTGGGATTATTGCCAGCGCCTCGAGGGGAATGCCGACGGGATCGAAGCATCTTTTGAGCCTACCACCCATGAGCTTTGGCTTGTGGGTGGGCCCACATAAAAATGTCCTTGTGTAACGCCTTCATAAGTGGGATGAGAGGCAAATATCCTGATTGAAATTTGAAAATTGAACTGATTGAAAATTGACATTTATTTTGTAGATTATGCTTAAATTATTCAAATTGATAAAAAACTCAAATTTTGCTTAATTTAAATTAAGAAAAAAATGATATGATATTATTTCACAAAAAATGTTTGTACTTTAATTTAAGATTTCCTTAGATATTGTAAGTATAGGTTATTTCACAAAAACTATTTAAATTTAAAAAATCCTCTAGGTGTTACTTGATTTCAATGCCCTACATCCCTTCTCCCTCTCTCATTGAAACATCTTCTCTTCCTTCCTCAAGTAAATATGTCCTCAGTGGTCCCATTATTGATTTCTATTGAAATCCAGTTAGTTAAATAAAAATTTGAATTTAAAATAAAGAATAAAATAAACAAATATACATTTACTAAAAGAAAAAAATGTAGACGAAAGTAATAAGTTTTGAAGAAAAACTCGATTGAAAATATGCCCCCCCCCCTTTTAAGCAGAAAAATATCAATGTATAATTTTTTCTTTTATAAGATAATAGCCAATTAAATCATTATCGAAATGAGTAAAAAAGAAATCTCCAAAAAATTAATTATTTATTATTTTTTTACATTTTATTTTTCAATTTTCGGTATTTATTTTCTCATAGAAAAGTCACTGTAAATTTTTTTTTGTTTCTATTCATAACTTCGGTCTTTTATCTCTTTATTTATACTGTAATTAGTACAGTATAAGACCAACTCGAAAAAATGTTACGCCCCCATCATAAGGGGGGTCAAAATTAAATGACCTGAAAAAAATGAGAAAGTTTGAAATAAAATAAATAATGCATTATAAAGATCATTCATTGATAAATAAACACTGAAAATTTCATTAAAATCCGATAATTCCCTGATTTTTGGTAAAATTATTTTCTGTAGGGGGGGGGGCTAAATTCATTTTGTCAAAAACGCATTTTAGCCTAATTTTGCCAGTACCTAAAACCGTACGAAATTAAAACAATTTATTTTTTTATTTAACTGAATAACGTAGACATTTGAAAATCGATTTTTAAGGTGAATACTATTTTTCGATAATTTTATTTCCAATGCATCTTATTATAATGGAGATTTCGTGTCTGTCTGTCTGTAACCAAAACTACTTCACTGTTTACATCACAGTACCCTCAAGAATTGAGTAAGTTTATCAATGAGTATTTAATTTATAGTCAAAATCATTAATATGTTGTCGTCGGGTGGCCTCAAGCAAGGCCGTGGTGCTGCCTCAAGTCGGTATTAGCCAATCAGCGAGTGAGTCTATCTCCTTTTCTCTAGCACTAGACCAAGGAGATTGTTTTTGCGTCTGGAGTGGAGCGTCACACCTACCATCAGCTCTTTACTGCACAGATCCCTGTGCTACTCATACGCTGAGTTGGTGAGGGCCGGTATCAAACTATGAACCTTGTGGTTTCTAGCCGAATGCTCTACCGACTGAGCTATGTAGAATAAATCTTATTTATTAACAATGTCACTATGAATATCTAAGTTAGATTTGCCTCAAAACAGCCCATGTTATTAGTGCATTTAAAATCCTGCAATGTGTCTTGTATATCACTAAGAAATAAAGGTTTACATTATATATGCTGTGGTTAATTTGCATACTAGTTTTAACAAAACTAGGTTTAATAAATAATTCCTTGGTGTTGTTGATCTGTAATATTATTTCATTTTCCAACTTATCAAAATAAATCCTATGAATGATTTTATTGACAACAATTAAAAAATATAATTAAAATAAGTGTTATCTTTTTATATACATTCTTATCTAATTTCATTAGTCTTTCTAATTTAATAATAATATTACATTAAAATTTAAATACCTCACGCTCTGAGGGTGTATATTCTTGCTAGTTTTAATAGTAAACCATTGCCATTGCATTTTTATAGTAATCATTTCCAATGCATTCTTATAGTAAAAATTATTTCCAGTGCATTTTTATAGTAAAAATCAATTTCTAGTTCATTTTTATAGTAAATCATTTCCAGTGCATTTTTAATGTAAAAAATCATTTCCAATGTCATTTCTTATAGTAAAAATTATTTCCAATGCATTTTTATAGTAAATCATTTCCCAATGTATTTTTATAGTAAAAATTATTTCCAAATGGCCTTTTTATAAGTAAAAAATTAATTTCCAATGCATTTTATAGTAAAAATTATTTCCAATGCATTTTTATAGTAAAATTATTATCCAATGCATTTTTATAAGTAAATCATTTCCAATGCAATTTTATACAGATTTTGATTTATAAAATTCTAAACATTTTAAAAACTGTTGAGGAACAAGTATTTTTTTCATATGATTTTTTGTCATTCATGTTCATAATACTGTGAAAATTAATGTTAAGTTTCATTTATTTTTAAGAGTTTTGTTGAATTTAATCATCAGGTGTTAAAAAAATTATGAAAGTTTGGCCATATCTAATATATATATATATATATATATATAATATATTTTTTTTCTATTTTTGCGCGCAGATCGCACGCAAGTCACGCGAAATCGCATGCGAGGATTGAAAAAAATAACGTAGCGTTCAACTGTTATTAAACAGCCATTATAATAGAAAAGTTTGCAGAAAACACACAACCTATCAAATATCGGACATATTCTGCAAAATAAAATTCAATGCCTGAAGAAGACAACAGATTCAAAATACGTGTCGCGTATGTAAGATAGAAAGATAAAAAAATTTTTTTCTGAGAACATAATACATTTTGCGGACCTCTTTTTTATAAAATATTAAATTTTCTCACCGTTGGAACCAGAACAACATTTTTTATATAAGGACCGGGTTAGCTCAGTCGTTAGAGGTTCGGCTAGAAACCACAAGGTTCCTAGTTCAATACCACCCCTCGCCAACTCACGTATGAGTAGCACAGGGATCTGTGCGGTAAAGTAAGGAGCTGATGTAGGTGTGGTGCTCCACCCAGACGCAAAACAATCTCCTTGGTCTAGCGCTAGTGAAAAGGGGATATAGACTCCCCGCTGCATGGCTGATACCGACATTAAGGCCACCCCGACGACTTACTTACTTATATATTAATATATTATATAATATAAGAAGGCGAAGGTCATGTTTAAGCATGATCATCTTTGAAGGCCCCTATTTTTCAAAAATACTTTCTATCTGAAAATAAATTGAATTTTATTTTTGAGCACACATTAATTATTATATATGCAAAAATTCACCTGAAATAAACAACAAATTCCTATGTTAAAATGACATTTCAAAACCGAGCACATCAATCGGCCATTATATTTGTAACAACCTAATAAATTTGATAAAAGGTGATAATTCAAATCATGAGTTACCTCCCTTGTTACACACACGCACAACCTAATATCACTAATTGCTAATTACAATTTTTGCAAATTAATGGAAGCCTGGATGTGTGAAAATTTCCTAAAAGTTATTCAGCATAGCTAAAACACGTTAAGAAAAACTAGCAACACCACAAGGATACATACACTGAAACAGACTAAAAAACAGAACCCACAAATTTATGATAAAACTGTTAATTTTAACTAGGGGGTTTAGGGTTAGGGTTTGGATTCTTTTTTTTTGGGTCACCTGTACAGGGTGACCCAGAAAAAAAAGAATCCAAATTATTTATTTTCCCATTAAACTAACCCTAAACCCCATTCTAACCCTAATCCTAAACCTCTAGCTAAAATTAAGTTTTATTATAAGATTTGTGCAGAACCCACAAATTTTATAATAAAAACTGTTAATTTTAATTGGGGGGTTTAGGGTTAGGGTTCTGTTTTTTCTGGGTCACCCTGTACATGACCCAAAAAAACAGAATCCAAATTATTTATTTTCCCATTAAACTAACCCTACCCCATTCTAACGCCTAATCCTAAACCCCCTAGCTATAATTAAGTTTTATTTAAAATTTGTGGGTTCTGTTTTTTCTGGGACACCCTAATTTACTAAACAAAAGTTCATAATTACCTTTAAAAATATGAAATATTTTTTCAACACACACACACACACAACTAGGAATATTCTTTTGTATTATCTATTTTTTAAAATCTAGTTTCGATCTTAGTAGTCGGCTACATTTCTTATCAAAATTAGTCAGCCTAATTTTAATGAGAAACTGGACAAATCCAAGATATGGTTTCCGAAATCATATAAGTGTTTATTGGTCAATAAAGTGTGGCGACGCTGCTTGTTGTGCAAACTTCTGATAAACTTTGACCTAGATTCTTTTGTTTGATGTTTTTTTTCTTTTTTTGTTCTAAAAGCAACTTAAGTAGATCATTCTATGTGTACTCTTAGTCTGGATGAATAATTTAAGAATAGTTACAATCTTAAATTATTCATCCAGGGTAGAGGGGGAGGTTCTGTGGCTTGCTCCTTAGAGCAGGGGTTATCTGGTGCGCCCCAGAGCTTTTTCAAGTGCGCTCCGTAGTATTCCCTGAAAAAGAATTGTCCTCTGAAGCTTTTTTGGATTTCTATTGCAATTTTCCACCTCATATTTATGTGACCTAGGATTTTCAGCCCTCACAACAATTAAGTGTAAAAAGAGAGAACTCTTCAATGCATTGATGAGGAAATAAGAGTTTGTCTCTCAAAACATAAGAACCAAACATTGAAGAAATCGCAAAGTCTCATCAAGCTCATGTTTCCCATTAACACAGGAATGAATAAACTTCATAGAAGGTATATTTTTGCTTTGTTAAATGTGTTATTTTTTTATATTTACCAGTTAACCTAATAACATATTAGTCCTATTTTGTATAGAGGCGCTATCACAGTATCTGCAGTACTGTAAGTGCCCAGACATATAAAGGTTGAGAACCACTGCCCTAGAGGTAGAAAAGCGTACATTTTAGTTATTGGTTTTTTATTTATTTTTGCTATGAATAAAAAATGCTTGACTTGTCTCTCCCACTCAAAGATGGACTAGACGCCTGGTGTTTATGTCCATTAAGTAGGGTGGGGAAAAGCCCCTCCAAACTATCAGTAAGTGACTCTCATATTCTTTATGAACTCTTTGTACTTCCAAAGGACTTTAGTCCTATCTATTTATATAATGTCCACATGCTCAGACAATAAAGTCCTGTATTATGTATACTTCTTTGTTCAGTTTTATCCTGTATATATTCACCTATGTTGGAAGGTTATTCTGAGCCTTCTATCCTATTATAAGAATAACACATCTAATTATTATACTGGTATAGCAACCAGTCTAGGTTTGGTTGGTTTGGTTTACGGCATATCAACCACAGTGGGTCATTTAATGCCGACAAAGTTTTGAAATAAATTCAATACTTAATGAGACTCAGAATTTTTATAAACATTTTTCTATTTAATCCATTGTGAGAGACCTTAACAGGTACTACCACTCTTGGTCAGAAGTGGACCAGGAGCAAATGGTGATAAAAGGGGTGCTCCACATTCCCCAAACCTCCAAAACTGGAAACCTCACCATCAGGGTAGAGTTTACGTCATACCTGAGACATGTAGACCCTCAGCCACTGCCTTCTAGCACATAATATAATAAAAAGGGTTGGGGCTTTGTCATAAGGGCAATAGGGTTCGGGCAATCATATAGGTGCTAGACTTGACATGGCCAGCAGATTAATCAGAGGGGGCTTCTCCAATTGTACGTCTAGCCTAAATAAGGCTAAAAGTGGGGTGTTGAATAGGTGCAGTCGGTGAATTCCTAAAGGCCCAGCCGACAGGGCTGACCAGTCTAGGAGAAGAAAACCCTGAATTCAAACCTGTTAAAATTCCAACAAAGCATCATCTATCAGAAAAAATATTTTCATGTCATGGACACTCCGGTTTTTCTTTGTCTTGTGAATTGCACCCACACTTATGATGAAGTGGAGTAGAGTGGGTCGTCCTCTTATGTTGTCAAAATGATATCAAGTCTGGTTAAATGAATTAAGTGACTAAAATGGACACAGATAAGGAGGACAGTCAAGTAGAAAGGTAAGTACTTCAACATTTATTGAATATAAATAATAATTGTTGAAAATGTTATACAATACATTTAAATATACTAGCAAGAATATGTGCCCTCCGGGCTTAAGGATTAAATTTAAATGTTACGAAATTTGAAACTAGAAGCATCTACCCAGTTCGCCTGGAAGAGATGGGGTGGGAAAAAATATACCTGGTTAATTAATCTTACTTACTTTTGAGATTCAAAATGCTGGATAAGTTAAATTTCAATGCTATTTCTATGTATATTTTAATTTTTAAATATCTTTGAATTGAATCAAAATCTTTATAATTTTTGCCCCAAAAGATATTTAAAAATTAAAATATACATAGAAATAGCATTGAAATTTAACTTATCCAGCATTGTGAATCTCAAAAGTAAGTAAATTAATTAACCGTATATTTTTTTCCCACCCCATCTCCCCAGGCGACACTGGGTAGATGCTTCTAGTTTCATATATTTCGTAACATTTAAATTTAAATCCTTAAGCCCGGAGGGCACATATTCTTGCTAGTATATTAAATGTATTGTATAACATTTCAACAATTATTATATTATATTCAATAAATTTGAAAGTACTTACCTTTTACTTGACTGTCTCCTTATCTGTGTCCACTTTAGTCACTTAATTCCATTTAACCAGACTTGATATCATTTTGACAACATAAGAGGACGACCCACTCTACTCCACCATCATAAGTGGTGGGTGCAATTCACAAGACAAAAGAAAAACCGGAGTGTCCATGACATGAAAAATATTTTTTTCTGATAGATGATGCTTTGTTGGAATTTAACAGGTTTGAATTCAGGGTTTCTTTCTCCTAGACTGGTCAGCCTGTCGGCTGGGCCTTTAGAATTCACCGACTGCACCTATTCAACACCCCACTTTAGCCTTTATTTAGGCTAGACGTACAAATTGGAGAAGCCCCTCTGATTAATCTGCTGGCCATGTCAAGCTCTAGCACCTATATGATTGCCCGAACCTATTGCCCTTATGACAACCCCAACCCTTTTTATTATATATGTGCTAGAAGCAGTGGCTGAGGTCTACATGTCTCAGTATGACGTTAAACTCTACCTGATGGTGAGGTTCCAGTTTTGGAGGTTTGGGAATGTGGAGCACCCTTTATCACCATTGCTCCCCTGGTCCACTCTGACCAAGAGTGGTAGTACTCTGTTAAGGTCTTCATCAATGGATTAAATAGAAAAAATGTTTATAAAAATCTGAGTCTCCATTAAGTATGAATTTATTTCAAACTTTGTCGGCATTAAATGACCCACTGTGGTTGATATGCCGTAAAACCACCAAACCAAACTAGACTGGTTGCTTATACCAGTATAATAATTAGATGTGTTATTCTTATAATAGGATAGAAGGCTCAGAATAACCTTCCAACATAGGTGAATATACAGGAATAAAACTGACAAAGAAGTATAACATAATACAGACTTTATTGTCTGAGCATGTGGACATTATACTAAATAGATAGACTAAAGTCCTTTGGAAGTACAAAAGAGTTCATAAAGAATATGAGAGTCACTTACTGATAGTTTGGAGGGGCTTTTCCCCACCCCTACTTAATGGACAGAAACACAGGCGTCTAGTCCATCTTTGAGTGTGGAGGACAAGTCAAGCATTTTTTATTCATAGCAAAATAAATTAAACACAATAACTAAAATGTACGCTTTTTCTACCTCTAAGGCAGTGGTTCTCACCTTTATATGTCTGGGCGCACTTACAGTACTGCAGATACTTGATAGCGCACTCTATACAAAATAGGACTAATATGTTATTGGTTAACTGGTAAATTTATTAAAAAATAACACATTTAACAAAAGCAACAATATACCTCTAATGAAGTTTATTCATTCCTGTGTTAATGGGAAACATGAGCTTGATGAGACTTTGCGATTTCTTCAATGTTTGGTCTTATGTTTGAGAGACAAACTCTTATTTCCTCATCAATGCATTGAGAGTTCCTCTCTTTTTACACTTAATTGTTGTGAGGGCTGAAAATCCTAGGTCACATAAATATGAGGTGGAAAATTGCAATAGAAATCCAAAAGCTTCAAGAGACAATTCTTTTTCAGGAATACTACGGAGCGCACTTGAAAAAGCTCTGGGGCGCACCAGATAACCCCTGCTCTAAGGAGCAAGCCACAGAACCTCCCCTCTACCCTGGATGAATAATTTAAGATTGTACTATCTTAAATTATTCATCCAGACTAAGAGTACACATAGAATGATCTACTTAAGTTGCTTTTTAGAACAAAAAAGAAAAAAAACATCAAAACAAAAGAATCTAGGTCAAAGTTTATCAGAAGTTTGCACAACAAGCAGCGTCGCCACACTTTATTGACCAATAACACTTAATATGATTTTCGGAAACATATCTGGATTTGTCCAGTTCTCATTAAAATTAGGCTGACTAATTTGATAAGAATGTAGCCGACTACTAAGATCGAAACTAGATTTAAAAAATAGATAATACAAAGAAATATTCCTAGTGTGTGTGTGTGTGTGGTTGAAAAATATTTCATATTTTTAAAAGTAATTATAACTTTTGTTTAGTAAATTAGGGTGTCCCAGAAAAAAGAACCACAAATTTTATAATAAACTTAATTATAGCTTAGGGGGTTAGGATTAGGTTAGATGGGTTTAGGGTTAGTTTAATGGAATAAATAATTTGGATTCTGTTTTTTCTGGTCATGTACAGGGTGACCAGAAAAAACAGAACCCTAACCTAAACCCCCTAATTAAAATTAACAGTTTTATTATAAAATTTGTGGGTTCTGCACAAATCTTATAATAAAACTTAATTTTAGCTAGGAGGTTTAGGATTAGGGTTAGAATGGGGTTTAGGGTTAGTTTAATGGGAAAATAAATAATTGGATTCTTTTTTTTCTGGGTCACCCTGTACAGGGTGACCCAGAAAAAAAAGAATCCAAACCCTAACCCTAAACCCCCTAGTAAAATTAACAGTTTTATCATAAAATTGTGGTTCTTTTTAGTCTGTTCAGTGTATGTATCCTTGTGGTGTTGCTTGTTTTTCTTACGTGTTTTAGCTATGCTGAATAACTTTTTTTGTAGGAAATTTTCACACATCCAGGCTTCCATTAATTTGCAAAATTGTAAATTAGCAATTAGTGATATTAGGTTGTGCGTGTGTGTAACAAGGGAGGTAACTCATGATTTGAATTATCACCTTTTATCAAAATTTTATAGGTTGTTACAAATATAATGGCCGATTGATGTGCTCGGTTTTGAAATGTCATTTTAACATAGAATTTGTTGTTTATTTCAGGTGAATTTTTGCATATATAATAATTAATGTGTGCTCAAAAATAAATTCAATTTATTTTCAGATAGAAAGTATTTTTTGAAAAATAGGGCCTTCAAAGATGATCATGCTTAAACATGACCTTCGCCTTCTTTTATATATATATATATATAATATATAAGTAAGTAAAGTCGTCGGGTGGCCTAATGTCGGTAAGAGCCATGCAGCGGGGGAGTCTATCCCCTTTTACTAGCGCTAGACCAAGGATATTGTTTTGCGTCTGGGTGGAGCCCACACCTACCATCAGCTCCTTACTTTACCGCACAGTCCTGTGCTACTCATACGCTGAGTTGGCGAGGGTGGGTATTGAACTAGGAACCTTGTGGTTTCTAGCCGAACGCTCTAACGACTGAGCTAACCCGGTCCTTATATAAAAAATGTTGTTCTGGTTCCAACGGGAGAAAATTTAAATATTTTATAAAAAAGAAGGTCCGCAAAATTATATGTTCTCAGAAAAAAATTTTTTTTATTCTTTCTATCTTACATACGCGACACGTATTTCTGATCTGTTGTCTTCTTCAGGCATTGAATTATTATTTTGGCAGAATATGTCCGATATTTGATAGGTTGTGTGGTGTTTCTGCAACTTTTCTATTATAATGGCTGTTTATAACAGTTGAACGCTACGTTATTTTTTCAATCCTCGCATGCGATTTGCGCGTGACTTGCGTGCGATCTGCGCGCAAAAATTGAGATATATAATATATATATATATATATATATATATATATTAGATATGGCCAAACTTTCATAATTTTTTTAACACCTGATGAATTAAAATTCAACAAAACTCTTAAAAATAAATGAAACTTAACATAATTTTCACAGTATTATGAACATGAATGACAAAAAATCATATGAAAAAATTACTTGTTTCCTCAACAGTTTTTAAGATGGTAGAATTTTATAAATCAAAATCTGTATAAAATTGCATTGGAAATGATTTTACTATAAAATGCATTGGAAAACTATAAAAATGCATTGGAAATAATTTTTACTATAAAAATGCATTGGAAATAATTTTTACTATAAAAAGGCATTGGAAATAATTTTTACTATAAAAATACATTGGAAATGATTTTTACTATAAAAATGCATTGGAAATAATTTTTACTATAAAATACATTGGAAATGATTTTTACTATAAAAATGCACTGGAAATGATTTTACTATAAAAATGAACTGAAATGATTTTTTACTATAAAAATGCACTGGAAATAATTTTTACTATAAGAATGCATTGGAAATGATTTTACTATAAAAATGCAATGGCAATGGTTTACTATAAAAACTAGCAAGAATATACACCCTCAGAGCGTGAGTATTTAAATTTTAATGTAATGAAATATATTAAATTAGAAAGACTAATGAAATTAGATAAGAATGTATATAAAAAGATAACACTTATTTAATTATATTTTAATTGTTGTCAATAAAATCATTCATAGGATTTATTTTGATAAGTTGGAAAATGAAATAATATTACAGATCAACAACACCAAGTAATTATTTATTAAACCTAGTTTTGTTAAAACTAGTATGCAAATTAACCACAGCATATATAATGTAAACCTTTATTTCTTAGTGATATATAAGACACATTGCTGGATTTTAAATGCACTAATATGGGCTGCTTTTAGGCAAATCTAACTTAGATATTCATTGTGACATTGTTAATAAATAAGATTTATTCTACATAGCTCAATCGGTAGAGCGTTCGGCTAGAAACCACAAGGTTCCTAGTTCGATACCGTCCCTGTAGCACAGGGATCTGGGCAGTAAAGTAAGGAGTTGATGGTAGGTGTGATACTCCACCTCAGACGCAAAAACAATCTCCTTAGTCTAGTGCTAGAGAAAAGGGTATAGACTCACTCACTGATTGGCTAATACCGACTTGAGGCAGCACCACGGCCTTGCTTGAGGCCACCCGACAACAACATATTAATGATTTTGACTATAAATTAAATACTCATTGATAAACTTACTCAATTCCTGAGGGTACTGTGATGTAAGCAGTGAAGTAGTTTTGGTTACAGACAGACAGACACAAAATCTCCATTATAATAAGATGCATTGGAAATAGAATTATCGAAAAATAGTATTCACCTTAAAAATCGATTTTCAAATGTCTACGTTATTCAGTTAAATAAAAAAATAAATTGTTTTAATTTCGTACGGTTTTAGGTACTGGCAAAATGAGACTAAAATGCGTTTTTGACAAAATGACTTTAGCCCCCCCTACAGAAAATAATTTACCAAAAATCAGGGAATTATCGGATTTTAATGAAATTTTCAGTGTTTATTTATCAATGAATGATCTTTATAATGCATTATTTATTTTATTTCAAAACTTTCTCATTTTTTTCAGGTCACTTAATTTTGAACCCCCTTATGTTGGGGGCGTAACATTTTTTCGAGTTGGTCTTATACTGTACTAATTACAGTATAAATAATGAGATAAAGACCGAAGTTATGAATAGAAACAAAAAAAATTTACAGTGACTTTTTTATGAGAAAATAAATACCGAAAATTGAAAAATAAAATGTAAAAAAATAATAAATAATTAATTTTTTGCAGATTTCTTTTTTACTCATTTCAATAATGATTTAATTGGCAATTATTTTATAAAAGAAAAAATTATACATTGATATTTTTCTGCTTAAAAAGGTGGGGGGGGGATATTTTCAATCAAGTTTTTCTTCAAAACTGATTACTTTCATCTACATTTTTTTCTTTTAGTAAATGTATATTTGTTTATTTTAATTCTATATTTTAAATTCAAATTTTTATTTAACTAACTGGATTGCAATAGAAATCAATAATGGGACCACTGAGGACATATTTACTTGGAGGAAGGAAAGAGAAGATGTTTCAATGAGAGAGGGAGAAGGGATGTAGGGCATTGAAATCAAGTAACACCTAGAGGATTTTTTAAAATTTAAATAGTTTTTGTGAAATAACCTATACTTACAATATCTAAGGAAATCTTAAATTAAAAGTACAAACATTTTTTGTGAAATAATATCATATCATTTTTTTCTTAATTTAAATTAAGCAAAATTTGAGTTTTTTATCAATTTGAATAATTTAAGCATAATCTACAAAATAAATGTCAATTTCAATCAGTTCAATTTCAAATTTCAATCAGGATATTTGCCTCTCATCCCACTTATGAAGGCGTTACACAAGGACATTTTTATGTGGGCCCACCCACAAGCCAAAGCTCATGGGTGGTAGGCTCAAAAGATGCTTCGATCCCGTCGGCATTCCCCCTCGAGGCGCTGGGCAATAATCCCAGGCTGAAGGGCCCAGTCTACACATATATGCCCGCCTAAAATCATTAATTATTAACTAATTAATTTTCAAAATTAGGTATGACTTCAATTAAGCACATATCCTCCAAAAATTGTCGGCTTAAAGCCATATAAAAATAAACACATTTGTTTGTTTACTTAACCTCATACTGTCGTGTAGCAAGTCAATAAAAAGTAGAATGTAAATAAGTTTCAAAACGAACGAAGAATGTGGGAATGGCAAGCGAGTGTAACGGTTAGAGACTTCGCCTGTCAGCTTGACAGTCAAGGTTTCGAGTCACACAAGGAGCAGTCTCCCATGTCTATATATATATATATATATATATATATATTAAAAACTGCATTCAATCTCTTTGAATTTAAATCTGGAAACTTATGAAATAGCAGAGGGGGTCACAACTAGAATAGGCTGAGTCCTAATTAGTGATCATCCTCCACACATTAATACATTAATTAATCATTTTTTGTATCTTTTAAAAAAATGTAATGTGTGAAAATAAACATATTACTTTCTTTCTTTTTTATATATGCATACATGAATATATATATATGAATACATAATAATAATGAATAAATATATATTAGTTTTTTTTTATATATTTAATTACATGGATATTTATCTGCAACCATTTGGTTCCATGCCCGTCTTCACAGAGCAATCAATAGGTTGCTCAGTGAAACTAAATGGTTGCAGATAAGCATCCATGTAATTAAATATATATTAAAAAAATAATAAAGATAAATCTAATGAGTCAGACGAACCTACTAAAAGTTTTGCTTAATGCTCTTCAGGGCTAAGATCTGACTCAGATCTTAGCCCTAAAGAGCATTAAGCGAAACTTTTAGTAGGTTCGTCTGACTCATTGGATTTATCTTTATTATTTGCTCTACTTAGGTATTGAGCACTTTTTACTTGTTAGCTTTAGTCTCCTGGCGGTTTTGTATGAATATATATATCTTTTATATATATATATGCATATAAATTGTTTTTTCTTTTGGCCAAAATATTGTACTAATAGATTATTTTTTGTTGGTACGATTATCTTGGTCTTTTTTGCAAAAATTTTTTTCTTCCCGGTTGATGTTTGGTAGTATATTTTTACAATCAAACTATTTGCTGGTTTTTTTCTCACCGCAAGGATTTACCAATAAGTTTGGTATATTAAAAAAATAATATATATTTAATTATCATTATTATAATTGCTCTCTCACTCTCCTAATAATCCTGCATATATCTAACACATTAAGTGAGATAATGTTACCATCCACTGTGGTTATATATGGATACATAAATATATATGATGATGGCATTTCGAAGTGCTGAAAGTACTCGGAATATGAACTTCGGTGGACTAATCCATGAATTCCATCCAAATATAAAAAAGTTGGCCAGAAAGCTCGAAAAGATCACCAATAAAATCGTTAAACAGGAGACCTGCCTTTTGTTTAATTCCACATGTATAAAATATATATAGGGTTTAGGGTTAGTTTAATGGGAAAATAAATAATTTGGGTTCTGTTTTTTTTTCTGGGTCTAAAACAGAACCCAAACCCTAATTCCAACCCTAACCCTAACCCCCTAGTTAAAATCAACAGTTTTATTACAAAATTTGTGGGTTCTGTTTTTCTGGGACACCTTAATTTACTAAACAAAAGTTCATAGTTACCAAAAGATTGAAATAATAAAATAGGTAGATTGTGAAGAAAAACCCGAGTTTAAACAATTTTATGTTATAACAATTGATAGTGGAAAATGCCTTTTTTCCACTTGGGAAAAAAATCATGACAGTTAAATTTATCTTTTCATTTCTTTAAACTTTTAAACATTTTGTAAAAATTCACATGTTTGATATATATTTTTCATTGAGAAGATTTGTTGTATCTTTATTCTTTATAAAATATAAATATAAAAAATGAATACAAATAAACTTTTATGTTAAATCTGTGTAGTTACTTGCATTCATAACTAAGATATTCACAGCGACTGTAAAATAAGCATAAAAGTAGGTTTGTCTATTTTAGGAGGGCCGGCTATATAAACTAAAAAGCAGGTTTGTTTATTTGACCAGAACCGGCTAAGTAACCCTTCCTAAAAATTATGCGATTGAATTCACAGTCTACTCCAAATGCCCTTATGTTTTTTGTTTGTTTGTTTACAATACAATACATTTTAGGCATTTACTTTATAAAACATAACACATGGTTTGCTTTCATTAATATTTACACCTTCATTTACTACATTCACTCTAAAACTTACATATATATTAGGTATACCCAAAATTGGCCTAAAATGCGTTTTTGACAAAATGAATTTAGCCCCCAACAGAAAATAATTGGTAATGAAGGACTATTTGCTCGTAAGATCCTATCATAAAATAAACTGAACCCCCATTTTATGTCCGTGTTTTTGCAATAAATGTTTTATTTTTCTTGCACCCGTTATGTTACAATACTAAATATATTTTATTTATTTATTTTAATATTCACTTCAATGTGTTTTTTTATTTTGTGAGAATGGTTAGTTTTAAAGTGGGGGTTCGTTTTTACACTTCAACTTTTTACTCGTAAATTCCTACGATAAAATGCCCAAGCCTAATTTTATGGCAGGAATTTACGAGTAAAAAGTTGATTACTTTTTGTTGTTATTTCTTTTCTTTTTGGCTTTGGTACTCTAAAATAAAACGTCAGATTTTAATCATCGTCGACGAAAAAACAAATTTACGGTCATAAAAGAGGATCCAATTTATGCCTAAATTGTAAAACGAGCCCCCACTTTAAAACTAACCATTCTCACAAAATAAAAATATATGCACATTGAAATGAATATTAAAATAAATAAATAAAATATATTTTGTATTGTAAAATAACGGGTGCAAGAAAAATAAAACCTTTAATACAAAAACACGGACATAAAATGGGGGTTCAGTTTATTTTATAGTAGGAATTTACGAACAAATAGTCCTTGATTACCAAATAATTTACCAAAAATCAGGGAATTATCGGATTTTAATTAAATTTTCAATGTTTATTTATCAATAAATGATCTTTATAATGCATTATCTATTTTATTTCAAAACTTTCTGATTTCTTTCAGGTCGCTTAATTTTGACCCCACCCCTTACTTTGGGAGTGTAAAATATTGGCGAGTTGGTCCTTGTTTGATACTAATTACAGTAGAAATAAAAAGATAAAAGACCGAAGTTGTAAATAGAAAAAAAAAATTTAAGTGGAATATTCTATAAGAAAATAAGTACCGAAAATCGGAAAATAAAATGTAAAAAAATAATAAATAATTCATTTTTTTGAGATTTCTTTTTTACTCATTTCGATATTTATTTAATTGGCTATTATCTTATAAAAGAAAAAATTATACATCGATGTTTTTTCTGCTTAAATAGGGGGGGGGTACATTTTCAATCGAGTTTTTCTTCAAAAAGTATACTTTGATGTAATAAAATAAGGTATGCATTAAATAGATATTTATTTCTAGAATCTAAAAATATAACATTTTAAACTTAACATCAGGCTTTTCATATTTTAAATGAATTTTATATATATTGAAATTTTATATTACTACTACGGACTTATGCCAGCGCCTTCTAAGATATCTTAGAGGGCCTTGCTCTTGCCCCTAGGGGACTGACAGCAGCACCCATCATCATCACCGTCAGGGGTGATCTCTATAAATAGCCCTGACCATTAGTAATTCTTCCTCTTTCTAGTTGTAACCCTTCTGAGGGTCAGTTCGGGGACCGGCACTCACGCGTCCCTCTCTCTCCCCTTGGCGAATCCTTCTGACTACTACAAGTAAGAGCTTTGCTCTATCTCTCCCTACGAATTAGGTTTACTGATAGAGAAACCCACGACGGACTTACTACCATGTTACTAAAACCGGCTTCTAAAGAGAGATTGCTGTCTTTTGGGACCCATGATGGCTGACAGCCAATTACCAATATCACCAGCATAACAACTGAAGGAGCCGACGAGATAATTTGCAACAACGGACAAGCTTCACACTTTGATACCTTTGCAGTCAATAGGCTGCTAGCAGAATAAACTTTTGCAACCCTTAAACTACCTTAAACACCTTAAAATACCCATAACAAACCCACAATAACACTACGGCTTATACCTAAACGAGGAGGTGCCGCTAGCTTCTGAAAGAAGTTATTAAACCTCGCGAAGCTTGTCTAAACTAAACCAAAACTTTCTTATTCTCTTGTACCTTTTTATGTACCTTTTATATATTAAACCTGTTGCATTTTGATTTCGTTGTACTCTCGTTCTTTAATGTCATTCCGCCTCTTCTCTTCTGCTTCCCTTGTTATCACTTAATTTTTATATATATTAATTTTTCATAGCAAAAATACTAAATTAAAGTTTTGAAATAAAATAACTGATGCATTATAAAATTCATTAATTGATAAATCAATACTGAAAATTTCATTAAAATCTGATTTTTGGTAAATTTTTTTTGCAATCGCGAATGTTACCTTAAATTTGTAAACAAGCCATTTTAAGCCATTTTAAACCACTGTCTCAGACCGAAAGCGATAGAAATTGGCCGAAAAAATCGTTTTAAATGTTTAAAAAAAATTGTATATGTAATTGTAATAATATTTTTCTTTTTTTAATAATGGTCATTACGTTACGGTTACTATCGTTTTAGACAAAAGTTTGACCTTAAATAATAGATTTAATCAATTTTAATTCGTTTTCAAAATTAACACATGGTTTGCTTTCATTAATATTTACACCTTCATTTATTACATTCTCTCTAACACATACATAATCATATATCTACGTTTTCTTTTTCCTTTATACAAAGGAGTAGCACTTTTTTTTTCACTTTCATTATCTTATATTCAGTTCGTGGTTTTTTCCCACTAGCGCTAAATGGGTCTCCGTTTTTGTTTTTAGCCTTTAAGACTATTTTTAATATTCTTGGAGCAAGCAGATAGGCATGCGTTTCTCACTGGCGCAACACAGTCTTTTCTTTGTTTTTACAGATAGATAAATAGATAGATACTAGACGCACTGCCTTTAGGCTGACGTGCGAAAAAGTTCATAGTGCTTTTAACATACTTGTTGAAGGCATTTCATTGGTGTCGCGTGAGGCAAAAAAAAGAGACACAGAGAGGGGGTGAAAGAAAGATAAGGAGAGACAGAGAAAGATAGAGGGGGTAAAAGAAAGAAAAGGAGGGGCAGAGAGAGGTGGCAAGAGAGTGTTGTCAAAACCAGTTAGTTTAGGAATCCATCCTCCACATCCTTCGTTTTTCGTTGTTAGTAAAAAAATAAAGAAAAATGAAAAAACGTTTGTCAGTGAGTCCATCACGTTCATTGAACAAACATTAATTTTGTAGATTTCTAGATCGATTTTAGTACCAACCTTTTTTTTTTATTATTATCTCTGTCTCTCTTTGACTTTCTCCCAGTCTAGAATCATGGAAATTTATTTAATTTTATATTTTTAATTTCTTTTAAATGGGGGTGGGTGGTTTATTTAGAAATGTAAGACGTCGTAAGAAAAACACATCGTTGGTCTTTCACGAGACTTTTTTTTTTTCTTTTCTTTTTTTCCCGTGGACTTTGGAAAATGTTTTACGTTTACAACTTTATTTACTGCTGTGTTTTGGGTTTTGGAATTTCAAAAGCATCGGATATATCGACCCTGTTTAATGAAAGAATTACTTATGTAAGTACCGATTTTGTTATTTAATTTATTTAAACTTTATTTGAAAAAAAAAAGAGTTGTTTTCGTCTCTGAAGTGAATGTAATTGTACATTTATAAAGATGACACCTTTTTCTTTGTCTCAACCACTTGTTTCTTTGTTGATTTTTGCTTTGGAGTAGGAAGAAAAAAGATTTTATTTGTTTATTTTTAAATAAAAGAAACTATTTTTTTTCTACAATGGTAAGGTTATTATTTTCTAATAACGTTTTTGAGGATCATAAAAGGGCCAAGTAATATCCGAAGGGGCCCTAGGATTTAAAAAAAGATCCCAGGACCCCTTCGGATATTACTTGTCTCTTTTATGATCCTCAAAAAAGTTATTAAAAATAATAATAACCTTATCTTATACCAGTGTAAACTCGTTCGTCTATTTCAAATTAAAACAAGTTCTTTATGGATGTTAAGATATAAATGAATATTCATCGGTTAATTCTAGGATTTTAAAAATAAAAAGAAGATATACATACAGTCTTTTAAAAAAAATCCCAGGGCTCCTTCGGACATAACTTTGCCCTTTCTTTTATGCCCCCAAAAAGTTAATAACCTTATAGTATAGTAAACTCGTTCGTGGGTAAACACAATTCTTAAAAAAGTTTAAACCAGTTCTTAGAGATGTTTGTTGTAGATATATAAATATAAAAATGAATATTTATCCTTTAATTCTAGAGTGGAGATGTATTTGAGATTTTATAAGTCTCGGTTTTCATTTTAGTAAGTTCAATCAACTTTCTGTTGTGATATCGCGTATGGAATTTTAGTGAGTTGACGAATTGCTGTGATAGCCAAGGGGAGTCTCATTAGATATTTGTTTTTAAAATTACAAGACGTTTCTAGAGATATCATTTTCTATTTGGGGTTTTTATCGACCTTATGCTTGAGATACCAAGTGAAATTTTAGCAGTCTGATGAGAGGAACCGTATTTCTATTTTATTTTTATTTTAAATAACAAGTTTAAAATGTACACCTTTTTAGTTAAGTAAATTTTTAGGCGTTGAGGAGTGTTATTGACTTTATATTATGAAATTAGTCGCCTTACTGAGTAGGAGATATACGAGCTGCGGGGAGTGTTCATTTGAGGTTTGTGGTCTGGTCTAAAATATTGACTATAGTAAGTAAAGCCTGTGTCACGTTTAGGGGTACATAATTTTTCCCTTGTCCCCCGCCCCCAATTTTTTTTTCGTCTAGCCACAAAAATCTAACATGATCTCAACACAGCTTAAGGTTGTTAAAACTCACCAAGCCCTAAAGTTACGAAAACTTAACTTAAAGTGTACCAATATAATCTTAAACGGAAATCCCAATTACGACCACCAACACACATATCGACAATTAAATGTAACTACTACAATTAAAATCAGCGCATGAGTAGCACAGCGTGGGATCGACCGTGAATTCAGAGGCGTACATTTTTACCATAATCTACCGGATAGATATTAGTGTAATATGAAATAAAGTCCAGTATATATATTGGGTACAACCAATTTACCCTGTGAAATTTACCCCCCCCCCCCACACACACAATGAAACTTGCATAAAAATTAATATCATCTTGAAAAATGTTTTTTTTTTCATTCGAAAGAAGAAACATTAAACAAACACCTGATGATTTAAAAAAAAAAAAAAAAAACTTCAGCTCACGGAAATAATGAAAATTATGATTGAAAAACAATGTTTTCATTTTTGCACTATGAAATTCAACGTAGCTATGAAAAATCAATTAATAGTCCGAAAATTTCCATAACTATTTACCTTTGGATGTAAATATATCTGAAATAGTTTTCTCCTAAAATATGTTAGGGGAAATATTTTTTACGAGGTTTACCCCCCGCCCTATTTTATTTTATGAGATATAAAAAAATGAACCGTCAGAAAACGTTTTTACTTTTTTTCTATAAAGATAAGAGTCTGAATAAGTATATCGAAAAAATTGTATAACATACAACGCAGTAGTTTAATTGATATGTAATGCACTATATTCTATTAAATTGTCAATAACTTTTTTTTAAAGAAATTAATTTTTAAGAGATTTTCAATCTTTTTTGTGCTTAAATAATTTGCTTTTTTTGTGTGTGTACACTGTACAAATCGAATTTTTCACGGATATTTGAATATGTGAATTTTAGAATTCAGGTGAACTAAAAATTTGTCCGATCCACGATATTATTAAAACAATTTTTAATAATATCATGGATCGGACAAATTTTTTGTTCACCTGAATTCTAAAATTCATATATTTAAATATCCGTGAAAAATTCGATTTGTACACACACTAAAAAGATTTTTAAACATTAAAAAAAAAAAAAAATTTAAGCACACAAAAGATTTAAAATCTCTTAAAAATTAATTACTTAAAAAAATTTTTTTTTATTACTATACATTTGATTAACCACTGAAATTAATTATTGAATCCAACGGTAGACACATTAGTCAGTCTCAGTTGTTTGTGTTAGTATTGCAATGTATAATTTAAATTAAACTTGGTTTGAAAAAATATTTTTCAACATTAAATGTATAGTAATTTTTTATTTTTTTTAAGCAATACGTAATCAAAAACAACCTTAATCCCCAAACCCTAAACCGTTACCCAATTCGCAAAAAAGTAGTTAAACTGTCATTGATCACCACCAAAGAAGTTTCCGTTTTAATTTTGATGACGATTTGCAAGTTTAACCAAATAAACCAGTATATATCTAATAAGTAAAATAAATGAATATTAATTATCATAATATGATTTTTAATAAGAACCCCAAATACGACTTCCTTCGATTCCCCCAGAAATTAGTCCTAAAATTGATGTCACGTGCTTGTATACCACAACAGGTGCTGTGTATTAACTAGAGTCACGTATGTTTTTATACTATAAAACATGCGTAACTCTAGTATTGGGGAGCGGCCTCCAGTCGCACGCCTTTCTTGTTCATGGTGTTTTTCTTAGGTTTCATTTTTTTTTTTAAATAAATAAAACTAGGGCTGTGCAAAACACGGACTTTGGAAATGCGCACATAATTGTTAAAAAATATTTTAAAACGTCAATAAAAAATTGGAAAATAAACTTTTTAATGTTTTATTTTACGTTTAATATAAAGAACAATTTATGTGTTATAAAAAAGAAAAAACAAATTTCTCTTACATAAAACCTACATTTTTGAATTTAAGAGTAAATCCCCATAAATTCTTAATCTTTGTTGACATAGTTATCGCATCTTGATGTGTGCACTATTTCTTTGTATGGAGGATTGTACGTATAATAATTTCTTTTCTGAAGCAAAAACAAATTACTAATTTCGCATTTCCTTGATGTCTCATGATTTAACTTATTGACCCCAACAACCCAGCGCTGCAACAACAATAACAACAACAACAAGAGTTTTCCTCAAAAACCAAAGCGGATATTATTTCCGTTAGATCCATCCATTAATAAGAATGACAACAATTTGTAATTCAAACATTATTTTCAAAATTTTTTAAAATAAAAACTAAAATATTAGTATTATTAGCGTTGTTCGGACTATTGTCCCCATCTTCATTGTTATTTGTACAACGTTTCGGCCGATATACCCTTCCGTATTTCTTGTCGGACTCAGGAACCTTCTCGGACTCGGGAATTTTCCTTTCGAACTCGAGCCATCACGGAACTTTGAACCTAACCTTTATTTATTCCACGGNCGGCTTGGTGAGTTTTAACAACTTAAGCTGTGTTGAGATCATGTTAGATTTTTGTGGCTAGACGAAAAAAAAATTGGGGCGGGGACAAGGGAAAATTATGTACCCCTAAACGTGACACAGGCTTTACTTACTATAGTCAATATTTTAGACCAGACCACAAACCTCAAATGAACACTCCCCGCAGCTCGTATACTCCTACTCAGTAAGGCGACTATTCATAATATAAAGTCAATAACACTCCTCAACGCCTAAAAATTTACTTAACAAAAAGGTGTACATTTTAAACTTGTTATTTAAAAATAAAATAAAAATAGAAATAGCGTTCCTCTCATCAGACTGCAAAATTTCACTTGGTATCTCAAGCATAAGGTCGATAAAAACCCAAATAGAAAATGATATCTCTAGAAACGTCTTGTAATTTTAAAAACAAATATCTAATGAGACTCCCCTTGGCTATCACAGCAATTCGTCAACTCACTAAAATTCCATACGCGATATCACAACAGAAAGTTGATTGAACTTACTAAAATGAAAACCGAGACTTATTAAATCTCAAATACATCTCCACTCTAGAATTAAAGGAGAAAATATTCATTTTATATTTATATATCTACAACAAACATCTCTAAGAACTGGTTTAAACTTTTTTAGAATTTGTGTTTACCCACGAACGAGTTTACTATACTATAAGGTTATTAACTTTTTTGGGTCATAAAAGAAAGGGCAAAGTTATGTCCGAAGGAGCCCTGGATTTTTTAAAAGACTGTATGTATATCTTCTTTTTATTTTTTAAATCCTAGAATTAACCGATGAATATTCATTTATATCTTAACATCCATAAAGAACTTGTTTTAATTTGAAATAGACGAACGAGTTTACACTGGTATAAGATAAGGATTATTATTTTTAATAACTTTTTTGAGGATCATAAAAGAGACAAGTAATATCCGAAGGGTCCTGGGATCTTTTTTTTAAATCCTAGGGCCCCTTCGATATTACTTGGCCCTTTTATGATCCTCAAAAACGTTATTAGAAAAAATAATAACCTTACCATTGTAGAAAAAAAATAATTTCTTTTATTTAAAAATAAACAAATAAAATCTTTTTTCTTCCTACTCCAAAGCAAAAATCAACAAAGAAACAATGGTTGAGACAAAGAAAAAGGTGTCATCTTTATAAATGTACAATTACATTCACTTCAGAGACGAAAACAACTCTTTTTTTTTCAAATAAAGTTTAAATAAATTAAATAACAAAATCGGTACTTACATAAGTAATTCTTTCATTAAACAGGTCGATATATCCGATGCTTTGAAATTCCAAAACCCAAAACACAGCAGTAAATAAAGTTGTAAACGTAAAACATTTTCCAAGTCCACGGAAAAAAAAGAAAGAAAAAAAAAAAAGTCTCGTGAAAGACCAACGATGTGTTTTTCTTACGACGTCTTACATTTCTAAATAAACCACCCACCTCCCATTTAAAAGAAATTAAAAATATAAAATTAAATAAATTTCCATGATTCTAGACGGGAGAAAGTCAAGAGAGAACAGAGATAATAAAAAAAAAAAAAGGTTGTACTAAAATCGATCTAGAAATCTACAAAATTAATGTTTGTTCAATGAACGTGATGGACTCACTGACAAACGTTTTTTCATTTTTCTTTATTTTTTTACTAACAACGAAAAACGAAGGATGTGGAGGATGGATTCCTAAACTAACTGTTTTGACAACACTCTCTTGCCACCTCTCTCTGCCCCTCCTTTTCTTTCTTTTACCCCTCTATCTTCTCCTGTCTCTCCTTATCTTTCTTTCACCCCCTCTCTGTGTCTCTTTTTTTTGCTCACGCGACACCATGAAATGCCTTCAACAAGTATGTTAAAAGCACTATGAACTTTTTCGCACGTCAGCCTAAAGCAGTGCGTCTCAGTATCTATCTATTTATCTATCTGTAAAAACAAAGAAAAGACTGTGTGCGCCAGTGAGAAACGCATGCCTATCTGCTTGCTCCAAGAATATTAAAAATAGTCTTAAAGGCTAAAACAAAAAACGGAGACCCATTTAGCGCTAGTGGGAAAAAACCACGAACTGAATATAAGATAATGAAAGTGAAAAAAAGTGCTACTCCTTTGTATAAAGGAAAAAGAAACGTAGATATATGATTATGTATGTGTTAGAGAGAATGTAATAAATGAAGGTGTAAATATTAATGAAAGCAAACCATGTGTTAATTTTGAAACGAATTAAAATTGATTAAATCTATTATTTAAGGTCAAACTTTTGTCTAAAACGATAGTAACCGTAACGTAATGACCATTATTAAAAAAAGAAAAATATATACAATTACATATACAATTTTTTTAAACATTTAAAACGATTTTTTCGGCCAATTTCTATCGCTTTTCGCGTCTGAGACAGTGGTTTAAAATGGCTTAAAATGGCTTGTTTACAAATTTAAGGTAACATTCGCGATTGCAAAAAAAATTTACCAAAAATCAGATTTTAATGAAATTTTCAGTATTGATTTATCAATTAATGAATTTTATAATGCATCAGTTATTTATTCAAAACTTTAATTTAGTATTTTTGCTATGAAAAATTAAATATATATAAAAATTAAGTGATAACAAGGAAGCAGAAGAGAAGAGGCGGAATGACATTAAAGAACGAGAGTACAACGAAATCAAAATGCAACAGGTTTAATATATAAAAGGTACATAAAAAGGTACAAGAGAAGAAGAAATTTGGTTTAGTTTAGACAAGCTTCGCGAGGTTTAATAACTTCTTTCAGAAGCTAGCGGCACCTCCTCGTTTAGGTATAAGCCTAGTGTTATTGTGGTTTGTTATGGGTATTTTAAGGTGTTTAAGGTAGTTTAAGGGTTGCAAAAGTTTATTCTGCTAGCAGCCTATTGACTGCAAAGGTATCAAAGTGTGAAGCTTGTCCGTTGTTGCAAATTATCTCGTCGGCTCCTTCAGTTGTTATGCTGGTGATATTGGTAATTGGCTGTCAGCCATCATGGGTCCCAAAAGACAGCAATCTCTCTTTAGAAGCCGGTTTTAGTAACATGTGAGTAAGTCCGTCGTGGGTTTCTCTATCAGTAAACCTAATTGTAGGGAGAGATAGAGCAAAGCTCTTACTTGTAGTAGTCAGAAGGATTCGCCAAGGGAGAGAGAGGGACGCGTGAGTGCCGTCCCCGAACTGACCCTCAGAAGGGTTACAACTAGAAAGAGGAAGAATTACTAATGGTCAGGGCTATTTATAGAGATCACCCTGACGTGATGATGATGGTGCTGCTGTCAGTCCCCTAGGGGCAAGAGCAAGGCCTCTAAGATATCTTAGAAGGCGCTGGCATAAGTCCTGTAGTAGTAATATAAATTTCAATATATATAAAATTCATTTAAAATATGAAAAGCCTGATGTTAAGTTTAAAATGTTATATTTTTAGATTCTAGAAATAAATATCTATTAATGCATACCTTATTTTATTACATCAAAGTATACTTTTTGAAAAAAACTCGATTGAAAATGTACCCCCCCCTATTTAAGCAGAAAAACATCGATGTATAATTTTTCTTTTATAAGATAATAGCCAATTAAATAATATCGAAATGAGTAAAAAAGAAATCTCAAAAAAATGAATTATTTATTATTTTTTACATTTTATTTTCCGATTTTCGGTACTTATTTTCTATAGAATATTCCACTAAATTTTTTTTTCTATTTACAACTTCGGTCTTTTATCTTTTTATTTCTACTGTAATTAGTATCAAACAAGGACCAACTCGCCAATATTTACACTCCAAAGTAAGGGGTGGGTCAAGAGAGTAATTAAGCCGACCTGAAAAGAAAATCCAGAAGTTTGAAAATAAAATAGATAATGCATTATAAAGATCATTTATTGATAAATAAACATGAAAATTTAATATAAAAATCCGATAATTCCTGATTTTTGGTAAATTATTGGTAATCAAGGACTATTTGTTCGTAAATTCCTACTATAAATAAACTAAACCCCCATTTTATGTCCGTGTTTTTGTATTAAAGGTTTTATTTTTCTTGCAAACGACCGTTATTTACAATACAAAATAATTTTATTTTATTTATTTTAATATTCATTTCAATGTGCATATATTTTTATTTGTGAGAATGGTTAGTTTTAAAGTGGGGGCTCGTTTTACAATTTAGGCATAAATTGGATCCTCCTTTTATGACCGTAAATTTGTTTTTTTCGTCGACGATGATTAAATTGACGTTTTATTTTGAGTACCAAAGCCAAAAAGAAAAGAAATAACAACAAAAAGTAATCAACTTTTTACTCGTAAAATTCCTGCCATAAAATTAGGCTTGGGCATTTTATCGTAGGAATTTACGAGTAAAAAGTTGAAGTGTAAAAACGAACCCCCACTTAAAACTAAACCATTCTCACAAAATAAAAAACACATGAAGTGAATATTAAAATAAATAAATAAAATATATTTAGTATTGTAACATAACGGGTGCAAGAAAAATAAAACATTTATTGCAAAAACACGGAACATAAAATGGGGGTTCAGTTTATTTTATGATAGGATCTTACGAGCAAATAGTCCTTCATTACCAATTATTTTTCTGTTGGGGGCTAAATTCATTTTGTCAAAAACGCATTTTAGGCCAATTTTGGGTATACTAATATATAATGTAAGTTTTAGAGTGAATGTAGTAAATGAAGGTGTAAATATTAATGAAAGCAAACCATGTGTTATGTTTTATAAGTAAATGCCTAAAATGTATTGTATTGTAAAAAACAAACAAAAAAACATAAGGGCATTTGGAGTAGACTGTGAATTCAATCGCATAATTTTTAGGAAGGGTTACTTAGCCGGTTCTGGTCAAATAAACAAACCTGCTTTTTTAGTTAATAGCCGGCCCTCCTAAAAATAGACAAACCTACTTTTATGCTATTTTACAGTCGCTGTGAATATCTTAGTTATGAATGCAAGTAACTACACAGATTTAACATAAAAGTTTATTTGTATTCATTTTTTAATATTTATATTTTATAAAGAAAAAGATACAACAAATCTTCTCAATGAAAAATATATATCAAACATGTGAATTTTTACAAATGTTAAAAGTTTAAAGAAATGAAAAGATAAATTTAACTGTCATGATTTTTTCCCAAAGTGGAAAAAAGGCATTTTCCACTATCAATTGTTATAACATAAAATTGTTTAAACTCGGTTTTTCTTCACAATCTACCTATTTTATATTTCAATCTTTTGGTAACTATGAACTTTTGTTTAGTAAATTAAGGTGTCCAGAAAAACAGAACCCACAAATTTTGTAATAAAACTGTTGATTTTAACTAGGGGGTTAGGGTTAGGGTTGGAATTAGGGTTTGGGTTCTGTTTTAGACCCAGAAAAAAAAACAGAACCCAAATATTTATTTTCCCATTAAACTAACCCTAAACCCATATATATTTATACATGTGGAATTAAACAAAAGGCAGGTCTCCTGTTTAACGATTTTATTGGTGATTTTTCGAGCTTTCTGGCCAACTTTTTTATATTTGGATGGAATTCATGGATTAGTCCACCGAAGTTCATATTCCGAGTACTTTCAGCACTTCGAAATGCCATCATCATATATATTTATGTATCCATATATAACCACAGTGGATGGTAACATTATCTCACTTAATGTGTTAGATATATGCAGGATTATTAGGAGAGTGAGAGAGCAATTATAAATAATGATAATTAAATATATAATTATTTTTTAATATACCAAACTTATTGGTAAATCCTTGCGGTGAGAAAAAAACCAGCAAATAGTTTGATTGTAAAAAATATACTACCAAACATCAAACCGGGAAGAAAAAAAATTTTTGCAAAAAAGACCAAGATAATCGTACCAACAAAAATAATCTATTAGTACAATATTTTGGGCCAAAAGAAAAAACAATTTATATGCATATATATATATAAAAAGATATATATATCATACAAAACCGCCAGGAGACTAAAGCTAACAAGTAAAAAGTGCTCAATACCTAAGTAGAGCAAATAATAAAGATAAATCCAATGAGTCAGACGAACCTACTAAAAGTTTCGCTTAATGCTCTTTAGGGCTAAGATCTGAGTCAGATCTTAGCCCTGAAGAGCATTAAGCAAAACTTTTAGTAGGTTCGTGACTCATTAGATTTATCTTATTATTTTTTTTAATATATATTTAATTACATGGATGCTTATCTGCAACCATTTAGTTTCACTGAGCAACCTATTGATTGCCTGTGAAGACGGGCATGGAACCAAATGGTTGCAGATAAATATCCATGTAATTAAATATATAAAAAAAACTAATATATATTATTTCATTATTATTATGTATTCATATATATATATTCATGTATGCATATATAAAAAAGAAAGAAAGTAATATGTTTATTTTCACACATTACATTTTTTTAAAAGATACAAAAAATGATTAATTAATGTATTAATGTGTGGAGGATGATCACTATTAGGACTCAGCCTATTCTAGTTGACCCCCTCTGCTATTTCATAAGTTTCCAGATTTAAATTCAAAGAGATTGAATGCAGTTTTTAATATATATATATATATATATATATATATAGACATGGGAGACTGCTCCTTGTTGTGACTCGAAACCTTGACTGTCAAGCTGACAGGCGAAGTCTCTAACCGTTACACTCGCTTGCCATTCCCATTCTTCGTTCGTTTTGAAAACTTATTTACATTCTACTTTTTATTGACTTGCTACACGACAGTATGAGGTTAAGTAAACAAACAAATGTGTTTATTTTTATATGGCTTTAAGCCGACAATTTTTGGAGGATATGTGCTTAATTGAAGTCATACCTAATTTTGAAAATTAATTAGTTAATAATTAATGATTTTAGGCGGGCATATATGTGTAGACTGGGCCCTTCAGCCTGGGATTATTGCCCAGCGCCTCGAGGGGGAATGCCGACGGGATCGAAGCATCTTTTGAGCCTACCACCCATGAGCTTTGGCTTGTGGGTGGGCCCACATAAAAATGTCCTTGTGTAACGCCTTCATAAGTGGGATGAGAGGCAAATATCCTGATTGAAATTTGAAATTGAACTGATTGAAATTGACATTTATTTTGTAGATTATGCTTAAATTATTCAAATTGATAAAAAACTCAAATTTTGCTTAATTTAAATTAAGAAAAAAATGATATGATATTATTTCACAAAAAATGTTTGTACTTTTAATTTAAGATTTCCTTAGATATTGTAAGTATAGGTTATTTCACAAAAACTATTTAAATTTTAAAAAATCCTCTAGGTGTTACTTGATTTCAATGCCCTACATCCCTTCTCCCTCTCTCATTGAAACATCTTCTCTTTCCTTCCTCCAAGTAAATATGTCCTCAGTGGTCCCATTATTGATTTCTATTGCAAATCCAGTTAGTTAAATAAAAATTTGAATTTAAAATAAGAATTAAAATAAACAAATATACATTTACTAAAAGAAAAAAATGTAGATGAAAGTAATAAGTTTTGAAGAAAAACTTGATTGAAAATATCCCCCCCCCACCTTTTTAAGCAGAAAAATATCAATGTATAATTTTTTCTTTTATAAAATAATTGCCAATTAAATCATTATTGAAATGAGTAAAAAAGAAATCTGCAAAAAATTAATTATTTATTATTTTTTTACATTTTATTTTTCAATTTTCGGTATTTATTTTCTCATAAAAAAGTCACTGTAAATTTTTTTTGTTTCTATTCATAACTTCGGTCTTTTATCTCATTATTTATACTGTAATTAGTACAGTATAAGACCAACTCGAAAAAATGTTACGCGCCCAACATAAGGGGGTTCAAAATTAAGTGACCTGAAAAAAATGAGAAAGTTTTGAAATAAAATAAATAATGCATTATAAAGATCATTCATTGATAAATAAACACTGAAAATTTCATTAAAATCCGATAATTCCCTGATTTTTGGTAAATTATTTTCTGTAGGGGGGCTAAAGTCATTTTGTCAAAAACGCATTTTAGCCTCATTTTGCCAGTACCTAAAACCGTACGAAATTAAAACAATTTATTTTTTTATTTAACTGAATAACGTAGACATTTGAAAATCGATTTTTAAGGTGAATACTATTTTTCGATAATTTTATTTCCAATGCATCTTATTATAATGGAGATTTTGTGTCTGTCTGTCTGTAACCAAAACTACTTCACTGTTTACATCACAGTACCCTCAGAATTGAGTAAGTTTATCAATGAGTATTTAATTTATAGTCAAAATCATTAATATGTTGTCGTCGGGTGGCCTCAAGCAAGGCCGTGGTGCTGCCTCAAGTCGGTATTAGCCAATCAGTGAGTGAGTCTATACCCTTTTCTCTAGCACTAGACTAAGGAGATTGTTTTTGCGTCTGAGGTGGAGTATCACACCTACCATCAACTCCTTACTTTACTGCACAGATCCCTGTGCTACAGGGAGGTATCGAAACTAGAAACCTTGTGGTTTCTAGCCGAATGCTCTACCGATTGAGCTATGTAGAATAAATCTTATTTATTAACAATGTCACAATGAATATCTAAGTTAGATTTGCCTAAAAGCAGCCCATATTAGTGCATTTAAAATCCAGCAATGTGTCTTATATATCACTAAGAAATAAAGGTTTACATTATATATGCTGTGGTTAATTTGCATACTAGTTTTAACAAAACTAGGTTTAATAAATAATTACTTGGTGTTGTTGATCTGTAATATTATTTCATTTTCCAACTTATCAAAATAAATCCTATGAATGATTTTATTGACAACAATTAAAATATAATTAAAATAAGTGTTATCTTTTTATATACATTCTTATCTAATTTCATTAGTCTTTCTAATTTAATATATTTCATTACATTAAAATTTAAATACTCACGCTCTGAGGGTGTATATTCTTGCTAGTTTTTATAGTAAACCATTGCCATTGCATTTTTATAGTAAAATCATTTCCAATGCATTCTTATAGTAAAAATTATTTCCAGTGCATTTTTATAGTAAAAATCATTTCTAGTTCATTTTTATAGTAAAATCATTTCCAGTAAAAATTATTTCCAGTGCATTTTATAGTAAAAATCATTTCCATTTTTATAGTAAAAATCATTTCCAATCATTTTTATAGTAAAAATCATTTCCAATGTATTTTTATAGTAAAAATTATTTCCAATGCATTTTTATAGTAAAAATCATTTCCAATGTATTTTATAGTAAAAATTATTCCAATGCCTTTTTATAGTAAAAATTATTTCCAATGCATTTTTTATAGTAAAATCATTTCCAATGCATTTTATTGTAAAATCATTCCAATGCAATTTTATACAGATTTTGATTTATAAAATTCTACCATCTTAAAAACTGTTGAGGAAACAAGTAATTTTTTCATATGATTTTTTGTCATTCATGTTCATAATACTGTGAAAATTATGTTAAGTTTCATTTATTTTTAAGAGTTTTGTTGAATTTTAATTCATCAGGTGTTAAAAAAATTATGAAAGTTTGGCCATATCTAATATATATATATATATATATATATATATATATATATATATTATTTTAATATATATTTTTATATATATATATATATATATATATATATATATTTTCTCAATTTTTGCGCGCAGATCGCACGCAAGTCACGCGCAAATCGCATGCGAGGATTGAAAAAAATAACGTAGCGTTCAACTGTTATTAAACAGCCATTATAATAGAAAAGTTGCAGAAACACACACAACCTATCAAATATCGGACATATTCTGCCAAAATAATAATTCAATGCCTGAAGAAGACAACAGATCAGAAACACGTGTCGCGTATGTAAGATAGAAAGAATAAAAAATTTTTTTCTGAGAACATAATACATTTTGCGGACCTTCTTTTTTATAAAATATTAAATTTTCTCCCGTTGGAACCAGAACAACATTTTTTATATAAGGACCGGGTTAGCTCAGTCGTTAGAGCGTTCGGCTAGAAACCACAAGGTTCCTAGTTCAATACCCACCCTCGCCAACTCAGCGTATGAGTAGCACAGGGATCTGTGCGGTAAAGTAAGGAGCTGATGGTAGGTGTGGTGCTCCACCCCAGACGCAAAAACAATCTCCTTGGTCTAGCGCTAGTGAAAAGGGGATAGACTCCCTCGCTGCATGGCTCTTACCGACATTAGGCCACCCCGACGACTTTTACTTATATATATATATATATATATATATAAGAAGGCGAAGGTCATGTTTAAGCATGATCATCTTTGAAGGCCCCTATTTTTCAAAAATACTTTCTATCTGAAAATAAATTGAATTTTATTTTTGAGCACACATTAATTATTATATATGCAAAAATTCACCTGAAATAAACAACAAATTCTATGTTAAAATGACATTTCAAAACCGAGCACATCAATCGGCCATTATATTTGTAACAACCTAATAAATTTTGATAAAAGGTGATAATTCAAATCATGAGTTACCTCCCTTGTTACACACACGCACAACCTAATATCACTAATTGCTAATTTACAATTTTGCAAATTAATGGAAGCCTGGATGTGTGAAAATTTCCTACAAAAAAAGTTATTCAGCATAGCTAAAACACGTAAGAAAAACTAGCAACACCACAAGGATACATACACTGAACAGACTAAAAACAGAACCCACAAATTTTATGATAAAACTGTTAATTTTAACTAGGGGGGTTTAGGGTTAGGGTTTGGATTCTTTTTTTTCTGGGTCACCCTGTACAGGGTGACCCAGAAAAAAAAGAATCCAAATTATTTATTTTCCCATTAAACTAACCCTAAACCCCATTCTAACCCTAATCCTAAACCTCCTAGCTAAAATTAAGTTTTATTATAAGATTTGTGGCAGAACCCACAAATTTTATAATAAAACTGTTAATTTTAATTAGGGGGGTTTAGGGTTAGGGTTCTGTTTTTTCTGGGTCACCCTGTACATGACCCAGAAAAAACAGAATCCAAATTATTTATTTTCCCATTAAACTAACCCTAAACCCCATTCTAACCCTAATCCTAAACCCCCTAGCTATAATTAAGTTTTATTATAAAATTTGTGGGTTCTGTTTTTTCTGGGACACCCTAATTTACTAAACAAAAGTTCATAATTACCTTTAAAAATATGAAATATTTTTTTCAACACACACACACACACAACTAGGAATATTTCTTTTGTATTATCTATTTTTTAAATCTAGTTTCGATCTTAGTAGTCGGCTACATTTCTTATCAAAATTAGTCAGCCTAATTTTAATGAGAACTGGACAAATCCAGATATGGTTTCCGAAAATCATATAAGTGTTATTGGTCAATAAAGTGTGGCGACGCTGCTTGTTGTGCAAACTTCTGATAAACTTTGACCTAGATTCTTTTGTTTTGATGTTTTTTTTCTTTTTTTGTTCTAAAAGCAACTTAAGTAGATCATTCTATGTGTACTCTTAGTCTGGATGAATAATTTAAGATAGTACAATCTTAAATTATTCATCCAGGGTAGAGGGGGAGGTTCTGTGGCTTGCTCCTTAGAGCAGGGGTTATCTGGTGCGCCCCAGAGCTTTTTCAAGTGCGCTCCGTAGTATTCCTGAAAAAGAATTGTCTCTTGAAGCTTTTTGGATTTCTATTGCAATTTTCCACCTCATATTTATGTGACCTAGGATTTTCAGCCCTCACAACAATTAAGTGTAAAAAGAGAGGAACTCTTCAATGCATTGATGAGGAAATAAGAGTTTGTCTCTCAAACATAAGACCAAACATTGAAGAAATCGCAAAGTCTCATCAAGCTCATGTTTCCCATTAACACAGGAATGAATAAACTTCATAGAGGTATATTGTTTGCTTTTGTTAAATGTGTTATTTTTTTATAAATTTACCAGTTAACCTAATAACATATTAGTCCTATTTTGTATAGAGTGCGCTATCAAGTATCTGCAGTACTGTAAGTGCGCCCAGACTGTATAAAGGTTGAGAACCACTGCCTTAGAGGTAGAAAAAGCGTACATTTTAGTTATTGTGTTTTTATTTATTTTTGCTATGAATAAAAAATGCTTGACTTGTCCTCCACACTCAAAGATGGACTAGACGCCTGGTGTTTCTGTCCATTAAGTAGGGGTGGGGAAAAGCCCCTCCAAACTATCAGTAAGTGACTCTCATATTCTTTATGAACTCTTTTGTACTTCCAAAGGACTTTAGTCCTATCTATTTAGTATAATGTCCACATGCTCAGACAATAAAGTCTGTATTATGTTATACTTCTTTGTTCAGTTTTATTCCTGTATATATTCACCTATGTTGGAAGGTTATTCTGAGCCTTCTATCCTATTATAAGAATAACACATCTAATTATTATACTGGTATAGCAACCAGTCTAGGTTTGGTTTGGTTTGGTTTACGGCATATCAACCACAGTGGGTCATTTAATGCCGACAAAGTTTTGAAATAAATTCATACTTAATGGAGACTCAGATTTTTTTATAAACATTTTTCTATTTAATCCATTGATGAGAGACCTTAACAGGTACTACCACTCTTGGTCAGAGTGGACCAGGGAGCAATGGTGATAAAGGGGTGCTCCACATTCCCCAAACCTCCAAAACTGGAACCTCACCATCAGGTAGAGTTTAACGTCATACCTGAGACATGTAGACCCTCAGCCACTGCCTTCTAGCACATATATAATAAAAAGGGTTGGGGCTTGTCATAAGGGCAATAGGGTTCGGGCAATCATATAGGTGCTAGAGCTTGACATGGCCAGCAGATTAATCAGAGGGGGCTTCTCCAATTGTACGTCTAGCCTAAATAAAGGCTAAAGTGGGGTGTTGAATAGGTGCAGTCGGTGAATTCTAAAGGCCCAGCCGACAGGGCTGACCAGTCTAGGAGAAAGAAAACCCTGAATTCAAACCTGTTAAAATTCCAACAAAGCATCATCTATCAGAAAAAAATATTTTTCATGTCATGGACACTCCGGTTTTTCTTTTGTCTTGTGAATTGCACCCACCACTTATGATGAGTGGAGTAGAGTGGGTCGTCCTCTTATGTTGTCAAAATGATATCAAGTCTGGTTAAATGGAATTAAGTGACTAAAAGTGGACACAGATAAGGAGGACAGTCAAGTAGAAAGGTAAGTACTTTCAACATTTATTGAATATAATATAATAATTGTTGAAAATGTTATACAATACATTTAAATATACTAGCAAGAATATGTGCCCTCCGGGCTTAAGGATTTAAATTTAAATGTTACGAAATATATGAAACTAGAAGCATCTACCCAGTGTCGCCTGGGGAGATGGGGTGGGAAAAAAATATACCTGGTTAATTAATTTACTTACTTTTGAGATTCACAAATGCTGGATAAGTTAAATTTCAATGCTATTTCTATGTATATTTTAATTTTTAAATATCTTTGAATATGAATCAAATCTTTATAATTTTTGCCCCAAAAGCAAGAACCGACCGGTGATATTCAATGTGTATATATATTTACTTTGTCATTAATTGTTTTATTTTCAGTTTTAGCCAGACATACACCCATACATATATAAAACTGCCCTTTATATATGTATAGATTAAAAAGACTAATGAAATTAAATAAGAACACATATAAAAAGATTACACTGTATATATATTTACTTTGTCATTGTTTTATTTTCATAGTTTTAGCCAGACATACACCCATACATATATAAAACTGCCCTTTATATATGTATAGATTAGAAAGACTAATGAAATTAAATAAGAACACATATAAAAAGATTACACTTATTTGAATCATAATCTAATTAGTTTCTAAATAAAATCATTCATACATATGTATAAGTATCAAAATTGTTCAGGATATATTCCAGCTATTAAAAATATAATATACAAGTCCACAGCGTAATTGAAGAAAGATGTAAAAGTTCCAAATTACTTGTGATGTTGATAAATCCGTAGAGTTGTAGATGAAAGTCTTCAGGTGTAAAATTCCAGATATATTGTTTTTTCATTAGACAAATATGGAAATTAATCCGACAGTATGAAATTTAACATTTTTGAAAAAACAAATGATCTTATATAATTGCTGACAGAAATCTGTTTCGACCGGTTCGATAAACTGGTCATCTTCAAGAGCAACATAGATGGGAAAAGAAAAAATAACCGTTAGAAGACTGTTTACAAACGAACGCTATATTCAATACTGAAATTTAAAAAAAAATGCGTGTTCTGTTTTAAAAATAAAATAAATTTTATTTTTAATTTTTTTAAATCAGAAGCATTATAGTTTATAGTAAAACTCAAAAGAGTTTGTTGTAAAATTACATAAAAAGTGTATAGTGGGTATCTTGTAAAATTATATAAAAAGTGTATAGTGGGTATCAAAATTGTGGACTTGTATATTATATTTTTAATAGCTGGAATATATCCTGAACAATTTTGATACCCACTATACACTTTTTATATATGTATAAGTATATAATAAATGGAAATGAATCCGACAGTATGATTGAAAATAGATAGAAAAAACAAATGATAATAATTTTTTTTTTCTATCTAATTTCTATATATATATATATATATATATATATATATATATATGTTAGGGTAGTGAAGACATAAAGACAATGCTGTTTGGTAGCTACTGGCAAAATGAGCCTAAAATGCGTTTTTGACAAAATGACTTTAGCCCCCCTACAGAAAATAATTTACCAAAAATCTGGGAATTATCAGATTTTAATGAAATTTTCAGTGTTTATTTATCAATGAATGATCTTTATAATGCATTACTTATTTTATTTCAAAACTTTCTCATTTTTTTCAGGTCGCTTAATTTTGACCCCCCTTATGTCGGGGGTGTAAAATGTTTTGCAAGTTGGTCATTTTCGATACTAATTACAGTATAAATAAAGAGATAAAAGACCGAAATTATGAATAGAAACAAAAGAAAAAATTTTACGATGGCTATTCTATGAGAAAATAAGTACCGAAAATTGAAAAATAAAATGTAAAAAAATAATAAATAATTAAATTTTTGGAGATTTTTAAAAAAATTAATTGATATTTATTTAATTGGCTATTATCTTATAAAAGAAAAAATTATACATTGATATTTTTTCTAATTAAAAAGGGGAGGGGGGTACATTTTCAATCGAGTTTTTCTTCTAAACTTATTACTTTATGTATCTAAAATAAGGTTTGCATTAAATAGATATTTATTTCTAGAATCTAAAAATATAACATTTTAAACTTAAAATCTGAATATTTTAATTTTAAAGGAATTTTATATATTAATTTTTCATAGCAAAAATACTAAATTAAAGTTTTGAAATAAAATAACTGATGCATTATAACATTCATTAATTGATAAATCAATACTGAAGATTTCATTAAAATCGGATAATTACCTGATTTTTGGTAATTTTTTTTGCAATCGCGAATGTTATATTAAAATTTTAAACAAGTGCTTAAAACCCTTGAAAAGAGACAGAATGGCGGATCGCGTCAAAATTGACCAAAACAAATCCCTTTAAATCTATTAAAAATAAACTGCATATGTAATGATATTTTTCTTTTTTTAATGATGATCATTATGTTACTACTTATCGATTTAGACAAAATTTGACCTTAAATAATAGATTTAATTATTTTTAATTCGCTTTTAAAACTTGTAGAAGCTGATTTTTTTGCCAGTCCCTACTGTTTGGAAACTGTCAATGCGATTTTGAAACAAAGGAATTATTTGTGTTTGTATTTTTCCTTATATACTGTTTTGTGGTGTATCAAGGTAGTATATATAATTTTACACTTTTAAAAAAATAAGTTTCTCCCTTTTTAGAATTTGATATCTCACAGTATAGAACTGTAATTCAGTAGTTCAGAGAGCTCTGTCAGCTGGGGCTTTAGAATACATCGACTACACCGCTGCAGAGGGGTAAGATCCCCCCCCCCAATCAATTGGCTGGTCACATCAAGCCCTAGCACCTATATGATTGTCCCACCCCTACTGCGAAAACCCCAACTTGAAGTTGACAAACTAAGAAAATATAATGTCCTTAATGAAACCCAAAATTTTGGTTTTCAAAAGCACCTCTTCCTCTTTAAACTTTAAAAAAAAAAACGTAAATTGTCACTTATCTTAATTTAAAAGCCTAAATAAATTTACATATAAAATTTTTTTTGACCATATAACCTTAAGGCACCCCTTCTGTGATCTCGACTCGTGGGGACACTTTTCTCATTTACACTGTAAAAATCTGGTTGTTTGTTAGGGGTTAGGGTTAAGGGTTAGTTTTATGATTTAAAAAAAAAAACTCTAAAAATCATCTGTAAACAATTAACCAGATTTTGACGGTGTAAATGGAAAAAATGTCCCCACGAATCAAAATCGCAAAAGGGGTGCTTTAAGGTCATATGGTCCACATTTTCAATGGATTTCTGAATTATAACAACAAAATAAATCTCGGTAAAAAGAGCACATTTTCAAATAAGAAAAAAAAACAGCAAAAATGCGCCAGTTTCATTGAAAAATTTGATAGAAGTAAAAACTTACATAAAAGAAGTTTCATTAATTTTTTTCCAAGTATTGATGAATTTTAATTCATCAAGGATTAAAAAATATGAAATTTTGGCAATACCTAAAATAACCGTAGATGGGTTGAAATGCTGTTAAAATCAATCAATCTCAAGTTATTTTTAAAAATCTAAGACGTTAACTACTAATACTACAACAGACAACGGGGTTATTTCCTATAACTCCAACCTAAAAAAGGGGAACCACTCTGATTGACTGATAAATTATTTATTGATCTACTAGGAAAAAAGAAGACGGTTAGGGTTTAAGGTTAGTTTAATGGGAAAAAATGAGATTAATTAACAGATAAAATTCATTCAGAGTGGTGCCCCTTTTTTAGGTTGGAGTTATAGGAAATAACCGTTAATGGATATACAGGGTGCGGCATAATTAACGCCCTTTGTTTAAGTGGAACCATTTCAGCAAAATTTTTATTGTTTTGATAGTACAATTGAATTGATTTTTACTGTTACTTTGTTAATCTCATGGTTGTATAAAATATCTGAAAAAAAAAATGAAGATTTAGCAACTTAATTAAAGAAAATATAAAGAACATATACATAAGAAATTAAAAAGGGCGTTACTTATGCCACACACTGTATATAAATATATAGAAGGTGGTGGCTAAGGTGCTTAGTGTCCTGGGTATGATGTTAAACTGCATCTAATAGTGAAGTTTCAATTTTGGAGCTCTTGGGAGTGTGGAATATCCCTTCATCACAGGTCCACTCCGACCCAGAGTGGTAGTACCTGTTAGGGTCCCATCTATAGGTTAAATAGAAAAAACTGAGTTTAAAGAAAATGTGTTGAAAAAAAATGAAATACTCATATAAAAAATGAGTAAAATAGACGTTTTAAAATAGTAAATATAAAATATTTTAAAATAAATAATAATTATTAATAAATAAATAAATAATAATAAATAATAATTTCAAAATAGTAAAATGTAAAATAGATGTTTTACATCTATTTATAGACATAAGCATATCTGAAGTGTACTCATACCTCAAATTTTAGCTCTCAACAAAAAGCAAAAAAAAAAAAAAAATTAAATACCATCAAGAATGAATAAAACAAAACATCTTTAGCATAAAATAAGCCAACAAGGGTTGACATGCCATAAAAGCAATCAACCAGGATTTGAACCTGGGTCGCTATGTCCATTTCCTATGGTAACCATTGTACCATAAGCAGCTCCTTTTTTTAGTTCTTATAGAGCAAATATCCTAAAATAGATGTCTTCACTAGAATTTGAAGATATGACCTCCTATAACCCCCCTCCCTGCCTCACCTACTTATACAAAACATTTCCCAATTTGACCTGATGACCCAAAAGAAGCAAAACACCTTTACAAAAAAAAAAAAAAAAAAAAAAAAAAAAAAAGAAAAAACCCAAACAAAGCAATTCTTAAATTTATTGAAAAAGTTAAATTCTTTTTTATTTACATTTCCAAAACAAAATTGATAACAAAAATTCTTTGTCATGAGTCATTTCTGCTCTTGCCAAGGAAGTTTATTTTGAAAAAAGTAAAAAAATTGAGCAGTTACATCAGAAACTGATTCATGGTGATCGGACCGATTCAAACCTTGTCAACTCTTAGAAATCCCATGCGCTCTTGAACAAAAAGGTGACGGTACTGATTGTCAACATTTGGAAGCTCTCCAAACCCCTGGGCTCCTGATTTAACTCAGTATACTGACTCATTTCACATGTCCGGAAGTCACATTCATTTTCCTAATCCGCCCCAAATTTGTTTTAATGCAATATTAAACATATTTAAAAGTCTTTGATTTAAGGAAAATATCAGGTAACTTTAAATGAAAAGGCCATTTTTAACCATTTTTTGATAAATCCTTATAGGAATGGAACTATGGAATTCTCAACAGGAGGTTAAGAGTTAATAGTTGGTAGAATATGAGTTATGTCAGAAAAGGTCCAAGACTGGTGCCACAAAAAAAATCGAACTTAATGGATTTAAATTCCACCATCGTATGTCATCCCACCAAAAGAAAAAATATATACCAAAAATCAGGGAATTAACTGAATTTAATGAAATTTTCAGTGTTGATATATTAATGAATAAAATATATGATGCACTAGTTAGTTTATTTAAAATCTTTTACATTTTTTCAGGTCAGTTAACTTTGAACCATGTATCTTTGAGGCGTAACATATTCTCAAATTTTTTCTTTCGGTGGGTTGACATATGATGGTGGAATTTAGGTCCGCTAAGTTCGATTTAACCAAAATTATTTCAAATCCAAACTACAAGTTATCCCCTTCAAAGTAATCCCCATAGAGTCTGATGTACATTCCCATTCTTCTCTGCAACACTTGCATGCACTCCTAGAAGGATTCTTCCGGGATTCTCCTTAGCTCTGTCGTCACAGCTTTCTCGATGTTGTCCACATCTTCAAAACGGATTCCCTTGATGACCCCCTTGAGCTTGGGGAAGAGGAAAAAAATCACATGGGGGCCAGGTCAGGTGAGTAGGGAGGTTGCTCCAGCATAGTGTTGTTCTTCTGGGACAGAAACTCTCGGATACTCAGGACAGTGTGGGCAAGTGTGTTGTCATGGTGAAGCACCCACAAGTTGTCCCGCCACATCTCTTGCCTCTTCTTGTGCAATGAATGTAGCAAACGCCACAGTATCTCTTTGTAGACATGCTGGTTGATTGTCTGACCTTGTGGCAAGAACTTGCAGTGGACGATGCCCCTCATCAAAGAATGTGATCAACCTCAAACTTTTCTGACATACCTCGTATATATATTCATATATAATATGAATATTATTCAACAACCCCTCAGCACAAGAAGGATGGGACACAAGGTAAATTTCTTAAGCAGAGTTGAACAGGTTTGAATTCAGAGTTTTCCATCTCTAGAATAGGTGCCTAACCAAGGTTAAAGAGCCCAGTTTGCCCTACTATTTACCCAAAGTGGGAGGGAGAATAGTTGGATTCATATCTTTCCAAGGGCATTAGTGCTATATGGAATGCAAACACCCTTGTCCAGGATTTGAACTCGTCTCGGCATGTCCATTTCTTATGACGGTAACCATTATACCACGTGCTTCCTACTTAAAAAAAAATAGACTACAACATAGCTGAAAATGTAAAATGTTTACATCTGTTATTTAACAGCCTGATTGGCAGTATTTTGCTAGGCATTAGCAATGTAAAAATGGGATTCTATAGATTGAATTTAGGCCATCCTGGTACATGGACTGCAATAATACATAAGCTCACTTACTGGCATCTCAATACTGACTGAGCAACTTTACTGGAGAGTATCTGTTTATGCATGTACAGCATGATCCCCTTCTACATCAAAGCTTTATCTGAGATATTTAAAATGGATGGATATGTTATGAACACATCTTTTTTTTTAATCTTTGCATCAACTGAAGACTATATTTTTTTGTTTATTTATCACAGTGCTCAAATTATTTTATTTTATTTAAAGAATTACGAGTAAGCAAGCAGTATTGATGAAATAAGGTGGCATGTACCCAACCTTTCCCCTATGACCAGGATGTGACACAGGGTCAATTCTTAAGCAAAGTCCAGCTGGTATGAATTCAGAGCTTTCCTTCTCCTAGACTGGATGCCTTACCAAGGCTAAAGAACCCAGACTGTCCTAATAAAGTAGTAGCCTTTAACGCGGTTTGAACTTATGTTTCTTTGGTAGCGTCTGCTTATTTAAAGAATATATTTACCCAACCACTCCACAACAGCAGGACGTGACACAAGGTCAGTTTTTAAGCGGAGTTTAACAGGTTTGAATTCAGAGTTTTCCTTCTCCTAGACCGCTTGCCATACCAAGGTTAAAGAGCCCAATCTGCCCTACTATTCATTCATAGAGAATAGTTGGATTCATGCATTTTACATAGTGCTAATATGTAAAATGCAACCAGCTTTGTCCAGGATTTGAACTCGTGTCACTGTGTCCATTTCCTATAATGATAACCATTAGACCTCAAGCGCATCTGATTATTTGAAGTAGATAATAATTCTTGGCTTCTGAAACTAAAACCGGAATCATGAAATTTATCATGAAACTGAAACTAACATTAAGACGCAAGTGGTTGATGCTAAGATTAAAGGTAACTGTGTCGTGTATCACCGTCTTGCCATTAAGACGCAGTGGTTTATGCTAAGATTAAATCGGTAATCTTCAACTTGTTCCTCGTAAATTCCTACTATAAAATAAACTGAACCCTCATTTTATGTCCGTGTTTTTGCAATAAATGTTTTAAATATGTTTGCAATAAATGTTTTTAAATAAAGAAAATATGTTTGCAATAAATGTTTTTAAATAAAGAAAATATATGTTTGCAATAAATGTTTTTAAATAAAGAAAATATATGTTTGCAATAAATGTTTTTAAATAAAGAAAATATATATGTTTGCAATAAATGTTTTTAAATAAAGAAAATATATTCAGTATTGTAAAATAATGGATGCAAGAAAAATAAAACATTTATTGCAAAAACACGGACATAAAATGAAGGTTCAGTTTATTTATGGTAGGAATTTACGAGGAACAAGTTAAGGATTACCATTAAATCTGTCTTGTGTATCACCTCAATGATATCTCCATGTTTCATGATTGTTCAAAGATGGCATCTTCAAGATAACCCACTTCTCCAACAATAACCGAATAAAAAAGCTAGCAATGAATATGGGCGTCATAAAACGGTAAAGCCATTTTTGGAATTGCTGGAATTAATTCTTGGCTTCTGAAACTAAAACCGGAATCATGAAATTTCTCATGAAACCGAAACTAACGTTAAGATGCAAGTGGTTGATGCTAATATTAAATGTAACTGTCTCGCGTATCACCATCTTGCCATCGTCGATATATAGAATGCTGTAGTGTGATGTTTGCTAAGATAATCTGTAATATTCTACTGACTAAGACCTGATCGGGCAAGAAAGCTTTTAACCAGTCGCGCTGAAAAAGAGCTCCATGTCCCGTCAGTTCATAGAACTGATCGCAAATTAACTGAGTTAGTACAAATATTGTACACAACTTGCAGATCAAAGCCGACTGACGCTTTAACCAAAATTTGTTATCATCCTCGATAATATCTATCTCAATGTCATCATCACTGGACAGAGACGGCATTTTAAGGATAACCCAATTCACCGACAATAACCGTATAAAAAAGCTAGCAATGAACATGGGCGTCATAAAATGGTAGAGCCATGTTTGGAATTGCTGGAATTTATCAAGAGTCACCAACCAAAAACCCAAGATGAACTCAAAGAGAGAGTCTTTCGGATTGAGGCCAGACATCGATTGCACCAATTCTCGAGTATCCGCTGCTAATGTTAGCTCTTGCTGCATGGCTAGGAATATCAAAGTGCTGATAAAAAAGGTGAAACCACTCTCCCATAGCTGACCACAGCCAGTTATGTACAACAAAAATAATTCAAAATGGCCGTTGAGAGAAGGAACACAATCACCCAGCTGTTGTCGAAGTAGATAAAAACGATGTATGAAGCGACAGAGTAGAAAAGGATAGAGAAAGCAGTGATGATTCCGTTGTATGTGGAGACGTTGTCATCGTCCTCTTCTGATAGATCAGCAAGATAGTTGAATAGGTCCGTGGCAAGAACGATGACAAAGAGGACCTCTTGGAGAAATAGAATAGGACCTGATAATTGAAGAGCTAAACTGTAGACCCAGACGACAGAGTTCGGAAGAAGGCGAACAGGAAGTGCCCACAGGATTCCAAATAATCCAATCTAAAAATAAAATAACACAATAATAAAAAATAAAAAATAAAAAAAAAAATAAAATAAAAAAAATAATAAAAAAATATCTCATTGTGTGTGTGTGTGTGTGTGTATATATATATATATATATATATACTAGCAAATATATGCACCCTCCGGGTGCAAGTATTTAAGTTTTAATGTAATAAAATATTGTATTAAATCAGAAAGGCTAATGAAACTAAATAAGAATACAGATAAAAAGATTTGAAACAGAGGGAGTATAATAAAAGATTTGAAACAGAGGGAGTATCATAAAAAATGGAACAACTGAAACTTACTCTTCCATCACTCTCGTCTTTCATTGTTATTTTTTCTAATTTAAGTATTTAGTTATAAGAGGAAGTAAATAATAAAATGACAGTTATTTTATCTTGTTAATGGATTTCATTTAAGATTCATTGAATAGATTTTTGCTTATATTCATTAAAATAAAACCAAACAGTTAGAAATCAATAATACTAAGTACATATTTATTAAATTCGATTTTTTAATTTTAATATGCAAATTAGCCTTCCCGTTTACACTGTAAACTGCTATTTTGTTGTATATATAAATATAATTGCATGTTATCAGTATGTACACATAGTTAACAGTATTAATAATGTAAGACAATTTTATTAATAATTGAGGCAAAATAAAAACTGGAGAATGTGATGTCAATAACTAAGAGAATTGTGACTTGAGTAGGAATATAGTTTCGGTTACAGACAGAAAAACACACAATCTCCATTATAATATATATATATATATATATATATATATATATATATATCGGTTTAGCTCAGTTGGTAGAGCATCTGCCTCAGAACCACAAGGTTCTGGGTTTGATACCGCCCCTCACCAATTTAGCGCATGAGTAGCTCAGCTGGGATCTATGCGGTAAATTGGGGAGTTGATAGTAGGTGTGGAGCTCCACTTTAGATGCAAAACAATCTCCCTGGTCTAGCGGTAGTGAAAAGGGGACAAACTCCCTCGCTATCCGGCTGATACCAACAATAGTCCACTCTGCCCACTATATATATATGAGTAAAAATATAACAAAAGACTTAGATTTATAGTCTATTTCAGGAAGCTTAAACACAGTGTCTAACACCCCCAAATCATCAGATGCAAATGATGAATTCTGTATTACTTTTAAGGCATTTGAAAACGGATTTAAAGATTTTTTTTTATTGTCCCGTTTCCCTCTGCTGTGCGGTCATAAAAAAATGATTTGGAGGTGCCTAAGCTTCCTGAAATAGACTATAATGCAAAAAAATCTAAGTCTTTTGTTATATTTTTACTTATAAATTTGCTCTGTGACTCTAACAATAAGAGCACACATTGAGACATGTTTTTAAAAAAACTCCTATGTCGTAAGGAAGATTTCTTCTCCAAATTTTTGGATTATATATACTAGCAAATATATGCACCCTCCGGGTGCAAGTATTTTAGTTAAATTTTATAATAAAATATCATATTAAATTAGAAAGGCTAATGAAACTGAATAAGAATGTAGATAAAAAAGATTTTGAACAGAGGGGGTATGATTGAAAAATAGAACAACTTTGAAACTAACTCTTCCATCATTTTCCGTTACTCCCGTCTTTCATTGGTAAATTTTCCTAATTAAACTGTTTAGTTAAAAAAGGAAGTAAAGAATAATATTACAGTTATTTCTTCTTGTTAAGGGATTTCTTTTAAGATTTATTGAAGAGATTTTTGCTCATATTCAATAAGATAAAACCAAACAATTAGAAATCAATAATACTAAGCATATATTTATTAAAATCAATTTTTTAAGATCAATACGCAAATTAGCCTTCCCATTCACACTGTAAACCGCTATTTTGTTGTATATATAAATACAATTGCATGTTATCGTATGTAGATATGGTCAAAAGTCTTAATGATGTAAAACAATTTTATTAATAATTGAGGTTTAAATAAAAAATAAAATCATGGAGAATGTGATGTAAATAACAAAGGGAATTGTGACTTGTATAGTAATATAGTTTCGGTTACAGACAGACAAATCCACAATCTCCATTATAATAAGATATATATATATATATATATATATATATATATATATATGAGTATAGATAAAAGGATATGAAAACACCACAAAATGCTGTTAAAGTGAAAACATTTTATAACATTCATAGCTGATATTGAACAATATTTCGATTTTATAAAAATCATCCTCAGAGCTTGTTTATACTCTGTGTTGTCAAGAGCGGAGACAAAAGTCATATGAGTTCAAAACAAAAACCTTAATGTTGCAAAAAAAAAAAAAAAAAAGTTATACAATAGTTTCGAATGTGAGCACTTCCACCACATTTTTCTCGGTCACTGGTTTATGTATATCTTATTGTAACAGTTTTTAAAAAAAGAAGACATATTACAAGATTGACACTAGACGAATTCTCTTATTCAAAACGGGATGAGTATTAGCCTGTTGACGGTAGGCCTTCAACAGATTTTTAGAAAAAGAATTTTTATTTTTGTAATTAATTTTGTAAATTTTATTTTTCTATTTTTTGTTTTTCTTATATATAAAGTAAAAAAGTATGAACGGTTGTAAGGTTTTTATTTTTAGGATAATGTGAAAATTTAAATTTGTTGGGAAGTATCTAACGGAAAATGTCATGTGAAGGGGATTTTATGATTTCTGACTACAAGTGTCACTAAATAAGGGGATATATTAAAAAAGCCTCGTCTTTGGGGTAGGGTTTTATGGGTAAGAATAACGCAAGATTCCATAATTCTACATAGTGTTCTATCGTGTATGTGGGTTAATATTTTAGCACCTGGTTATGATAAAAAAACATGTTTAGCTAGGGCGTTGTTTAGAAAACCTTGTTTAATATGATATCTGTGTTCCGTTTAGATAAGGATCTGGAAGTCTCGCCTACATATTTTTTGTTACAATTTAAGCAATCTATTGTGTAGACTCCAGCTTCGGAATGTGTGTGTTTATGATTATTTTTATTCTGTAAAATGTTTTTGACTGTTTTAGTGGAGTGAGTGATTGTTTTAATACCTATCTTTTTTAGGTTTCTATTCATTTTATCAGTGATAGAATTATTAGGAAGTATGATGTACCTATCAGAGTCGTTATTATTGTGTGTTATTGGGAGATATAATATTATTTTTTCTACTATGTATTTTAAATGCCTTTTTTTAGCACGGTGTATGAAATTTAAAGGGTATTGTAATTTAAGAAAAGACTTTTCAATAATATTAAATTCTTCATCTAAATGTTTCATATTGCATGTCCTGAGTGCTCTCAGAAAGAAACCTATTATGATACCACTTTTTATCTTAGTGTTATGGTGGGAATAGAAATGGATGTAGTCATTTTTGTTGGTATTCTTATGATAAACTTTGAATTCTAAAATGTTGTTATTGTTTATAATAAGAGTGTCTAAAAATGGTAGGGTTAGGCTACAATCCCAGACGTCAAAAAGGGCTTAGTTTTCGAATTACGTTGCTAAACAATTAGCGGTAATAATTTTAGCATAATTATTAATTAAAAATCAAAAAAGGCTAATAAAAAGTTTTCGCAATCGGTGGCATATCTTGATATTATGCGAAAAGTAAAATTTAAACGGACTACTTTGTAAAAGCAAAATGGAGTAGCTCCGAAAACAGAATAAGCGAATGAAAATCGTGTGTTCGAAATATAAATAAGTAAACAAAATGGCCACCTCCAGCGAAGAAGAAGCAACAGTTGTTAGCGACAAAAAATGTTTTATGTGCATTTTACCTTCCAAAAAGCATAAAATTGTATCATTTTCTAAGAAAATGTGGACTCATCATGTGACAACAAGTCATGTAAATAAAATGAGTAATAAGCGAATTTGCTTTTTAGAAAAAATTAAAAAATAATAGTATTTCGCATCATGTGACAAGTCACGTAAATAAAATGAGTAATAAGCGAATTTGCTTTTTAGAAAAAATAAAAAAATAATAGTATTTCACATCATGTGACAACAAGTCACATAAATAAAATGAGTAATAAGCGAATTTGCTTTTTAGAAAAAATAAAAAATAATAGTATTTCGCATCATGTGACAACAAGTCACGTAAATAAAATGAGTAATAAGCGAATTTGCTTTTTAAAAAAAAAAAATAATAGTATTTCGCATATCGCGTAAATTTTTGTTGTTTCTATTCATAAGTTCGGTCTTTTATCTCTTTATTTATACTGTAATTAGTATCGAAAATGACCAACTCGCAAAACATTTTACGCCCCCAACATAAGGGGGGTCAAAATTAAGTGACCTGAAAAAAATGAGAAAGTTTTGAAATAAAATAAATAATGCATTATAAAGATCGTTCATTGATAAATAAACACTGAAAGTTTCATTAAAATCCGATAATTCCCTGATTTTTGGTAAATTATTTTCTGTAGGGGGGCTAAAGTCATACGCATTTTAGGTTCATTAAAAAAAAAAAAATTTTTTTCTAAAAAGCCAGTTCTTTAATTGAAAATTATATTTTGAAATTTTTCCTGAAGAAAAAAAGTTTACTTTAGTTACTAAAGCATTATTATTGTTTACTTTAGTTACTAAAGCATATTATTAGGAATTTTTTTTTGGGTGTTTTGAGGGTCATTCTAAATTAATATTTTTTTATTTCATAAACACAGAACATCAGATGTTCACATTCCAGATAAAATCTGTAATCTCATTGGCTAATTGAATTCGGAGCTATTTTCGTTCTATACGTATTTTAATCACTTAAAACTTATTTTATTAATTCTTGAGGCAAGAAACTTTGCGCGAAAAAAAATTGAATTTTGGGGTGATATCATTTTAATAATAAAGGACAATTTATTCGGCCACTTTTTACATCCGACACAACTGAACGAAAATCGGCTTGGGACTGTAGCCTAGGTGTGGTTATGTTCTAGTTCATGAGTAAATTTAATGGAGGGTTCCACATCATTAAGTTTGTCAATGATATTAGTTAAATTACAGTTTTTCGGTAAATGAATAACGTGTCATCAATATAACGGAAAAAATTAGAGTTATTAGGTAGAATATATTTAAAGGGACCGGATTCTAAGAATTCAAGGAATAAGCCCGCCAAAACGCTGCTCAGAGGTGGGTCACCTCTGAACGGCGTTTTGGCGGGCTTATTAGGCAACCCGAACTTCTGTTTGTAAAAGGTTCCGTTGTATTGGAAAAAGAAATTCCTAGTGCAAAGTCTGCAAATTTGGATTATCTTGTTAGTGGGTAATGGAAAAGAGGTATTAATTTTGTAGAGATGGTTTTCCAAACGAGTAATGCATTTGTCAACCGGGATATTAGTATAAAGTGATTCAATATCTAAGCTTGCTAAACATTTGTTGTTCATGTTTATATTTCTTATTTTTTCAATTAAGCTATTCGAATTTTTTATGTGAGATTTGCTAACTGTACCTAAGAGGGGGGTTAATATTTTGGCAAGAGATTTAGCAATTTTGTGAGGGGCAGTTCCAATTCCCGAAATTATAGGTCTTAATGGAATCCCTGGTTTGTGTGTTTTAGGGAGGCTGTAAATGGTGGGGACGATAGGGTGATAGTCTATCAAAGAGAGCCAAGTTTTATCAGTATTGCCTATTAGTTTTTTGTATGTTTTGTTGAAAATGATTAATGGTTTGTGGAGAGATTATTTCATAAGTATTACAATCATTAAGGATATCAAGCATTTTGTCGTTATATTGTTTAGAACGCATAACGACCACTCCTCCTCCTTTGTCAGAGGGGGTGATGAGTATGTTGTTGTTGGATGATAATTTTTTTAAAGCAGTTATATATGGGAAGGGTGGAAGTATTTTTTGGCTGGTGGTAGTGGCTCATATGACTTTTGTCTCCGCTCTTGACAACACGGAGTATAAACAAGCTCTGCAGATGATTTTTATAAAATCGAAATATTGTTTAATATCAGCTATGAATATGTTATAAAATGTTTTCACTTTAACAGCATTTTGTGGTGTTTTCATATCCTTTTATCTATACTCATATCGTCGGATTCATTTCCTTTCTTTTAACTTATATATATATATATATATACACACATGTAACTTATATATATATATACACACATCTAAAAAACAACAAATTACTATACATTTAATGCTGAAAAATATATTTTTTAAACCAAGTTTAATTGAAATTATACATTGCAATACTAACACAAACAACTGAGACTAATGTGTCTATTGTTGGGTTCAATAATTAATTTCAATGGTTAATTAAATGTATAGTAATTTGTTTGGATTTTTGGTGTTAGACCTGCAGTCTAGAGATAACTGTCACTTAGAACTGTCTTAACCTAACTCCCCCATCCACAAGTCCATGTGTCAAATTGGACAGAGCTTAACGCCTCTACCCCAGCTATGGTTAGTGGAATGAGAACAGGATCCCCCTGTGGACTGAATAAAGGGTTAGGTTCAAAGTTCTGTGATGGCTCCCGATTATGACAAGAAGGTTCCAGAGTTCAGAAAGATGGTTCCCGAGTTCTACAAGAAATACCTGAAGAAGGCCAGAGGGCACATTGGCCGAAATGTTGTACAAATAACAATGAAGATGAGGACAATAGTCCGAATAACGCAGATAATACTATCATCAAGCCTCATCTCAAACATTCAGAGAAATTTTTGTAATGTGTTTTTGAATAAGAAAAATAGTACTGTATTGTATAAATTACATAATAAAATAAAACTGTATATGTATAAAATTACATAATAAAATAGAACTGTATTGTTAGTCGGTAGAGCGTTCGGCTAGAAACCACAAGGTTCCTAGTTCGATACTCGCCAACTCAGTGCATGAGTAGCACATGGATCTGTGCAGTAAAGTAAGGAGCTGATGGTAGGTGTGGTGCTCCACCTCAGATGCAAAAAATAATCTCCTTGGTCTAGTGCTAGTGAAAAGGGGATAGACTCGCTGATTGGCTGATATCGACTTTAGGCCACCCTGACGACTTTACTTACTTTTACATAATAAAATAGAATGTAGATAAACTGGTTTTCCTTAATTGCTACAAGTTTTTTTTTTTTTTTTTCAGTTCACTTTTGCTTAACTTAATCTTCTTCATTGTTTTTTTTTTTTTTGGGGGGGGGGGGGGGCTTTTACCAAAGATTTTCAATGTGTTTTCCCCTAGCCAGAAGTCAAAGTTATTGTTACATAATTGTATGGTGGTGTAGGGCTTTTGACAAGCCCTGTAGCGAGAGCTCTGAGGGAATGGAAAAATACCAGTGACGGTTACAGGCCCCAACTGACCCCAGAGGTGAGAATATTGCAAGTCACATGAAATTTAGTTAGTTCCAGCTAGAATGTAACGTAGGACAGACTGGACTCCCCCCGCTCGCTGAGTTAGGAAAGGGCAAATAAAACTTTAAAAAAGTCATAAGTCTTGTTAATTAATCAAGCATGCCATTAGTTAGAAAATGAAGAACCAACAAGAGAAAACTAAAAGCAAGAACTTAGACAATCAGAAATAGAAAGAAGGAAACGAAAACATGGTGACTAGAAGAAGAACAGCAAGTTATATCTATCCGTCTATATCTCTCTGATACAACTACTCTCTCTCTCTCTCTAACATAAGAACTATTGTGTATATACCCAATGAGGATATATGGCATTGTAACATTATGTCTTCCCTTCAAAATTTTCATAAAATATTTCAATGTTCATCATTGACTCATCAAATAATTTTTTCGGTAATTTATGAAGAAGTGCGTCCCGGACTCCTGCCTCAGAAATTGCTACCCGGTGACTATTAAAATAACGTCCCCAGCTATGTCGTCTTGGTGGTGTTACTTGAAAGAAAACAACCAACTTAGGGCGTTAAATGTATTTTAGAGGAGGGGGGTGGCTTCTCTTTTTTTATATGAACAAATGGAGATGGGTGGATAGATATATATAAACATAGTAAAAAATGAACAAATTGAGGTAGATAAATAGATGTTACGTAATCGCCGCCCAGCACCTAATTTGTGGCCTTGTGCCAGATTTAGAAAAATGTACTACCGATTATCTTATATTGCTGGGTGGTCTTTGTGGAATCACCGAAAAAGTAGTTAGGAAAGATAACATCTTTTTAACGAGAGAAAGGAGACGATAAGTCTAGATTTAACGAAAAATTAGGATGAGTGACTCCAATAAGTCTTTGATCTTTTAGGTTGGTGAACTCTGGTTGACCAGTGAGATTGGAACGAATCGAACGAATCGAAAGCTCGAACTTTCTAGAGAAGGAAGCTTCTGAAGATTATTTAGAAATGCTATTTAAGAGACCCGTGAATAGAATCACGATGAGTTGGAGTCTGCGATCAGAGTCAGTTAGAATCGGCGGCCGGAGAGAGTCAGAGGCAGTTAGAGCCAGGAGGCCGTGCGTGGCAGTTGGTGAACTGATGTCGCTAAATACTAAACCTGAGATGTAATATTTTACACTGGATGAAGTTGAAAACATATTTTAAGTGTGAAGCCTGATAATTGGAACGAAGTTAAGAGCATCACTAAAAACATATTTAAGGAAGCCGACAATCTCTCTCTCTCAATAACTTTCATTGAGAAAATAAATTTACGTAAAGCAAGAAATACTGTCCACATCTTTATTTACTACACGCCAAAGAAATCGTACGAGAACTCATGAATGAAAGCCATTAGAGTGTATACTTGTCAACAAGTCAAATTGGCCGTAACGAAGGGCACGCGGCGTGCGTAAAGTGATATCTTTCCTTGACCAAAAGAAGTGGAGAAGGATTTTGGGGCTAGCTAAGACTGACTGCTACAGCTAGATTCGTGTTTGTAAACAAACGACTGTACGTACGAAGATACGAATTGTAGTGCCGAGAAAGAAAAGGCACTATGTTAAATATTACGAACTGGTCCCGCTACGTTAAATATTCCTAATCGGTACTGTGAAACGAACACCCGCAACGTTACATAGATAGATAGATATCCATCTTCATATCTAAACAAGAATTACGACAAATTTCTATAAATAAACAAGAATTACGACAAATTTCTATAAATGAATTTCTAAACAAATTACGATATATAAATAAGATTTAGACAAAAAAAGAGAACCCCCCCCCTAAAATACATTTAACGCCCTAAGTTGGTTGTTTTCTTTTAAGTAACACCACCGAGACGACATAGCTGGGGACGTTATTTTAATAGTCACCGGGTAGCAATTTCTGAGGCAGGAGACCGGGACGCACTTCCTCATAAATTGCCATTTTTTCTTTTGTCTTTGGTAAAAATGAAAGATGTAACATGACAAATTTAAATTTTAAACAAATTCAAATTCTATTCATAAATTGATTTAGGTTAATCTAGTCTGCCTTACTATTTACCCATAGCTGGAGGAAGAATAGTTGAATTCATAACTTTCCCAAGGATATTTCATTTTTTTTCCGGAAATTTATTCATTTCAGCCTAGGAATCACAAGGTTCCAGGTTTGATAGAGGCCCCTGCCAACTCAGCGCATGAGTAAATTTTTTTTTTTTTAAATTAAAATAAAGCCCAGTCTGCCCTACTATTTACCCATAGCTGGAGAGAGAATAGTTGAATTCATAATTTTCCCAAGGGTATTAGTGCTATGTGAACAGTGGCTTCGTCCAGGAATTGAACTCGAGTCGACAAGTCCATTTCCTGTGACTAACCAGTACACCACCGAATCTGTGTGGTAAAGTGAGGAGCTGACGGTAGGTTCGGCACCCCATTTCAGAAAAAAAAACCCAACTTCCTGGTCTAGTGCTAGCAAAAAGGGGATAAACGGCCTTGCTGTCTGGCTGATACTGACAACTTTACTTTTTACTTTATCTTATTATAATGGAGATTGTGTGTTTTTCTGTCTGTAACCGAAACTATATTCCTACTCAAGTCACAATTATCTTAGTTAGTGACATCACATTCTCCATGATTTTATTTTTATCTAAACCTCAATTATTAATAAAATTGTCTTACATTATTAATACTGTTAACTATGTCTCCATACTGACAACATGCAATTATATTTATATATACAACAAAATAGCGGTTTACAGTGTGAACGGGAAGGCTAATTTGCATATTGATATTAAAAAATTGAATTTAATAAATATGTGCTTAGTATTATTGATTTTTAACTGTTTGGTTTTATTTTAATGAATATAAGCAAAAATCTATTCAATGAATCTTAAATGAAATCCATTAACAAGATAAAATAACTGTCATTTTATTCTTTACTTCCTCTTATAACTAAATACTTAAATTAGAAAAAATAACAATGAAAGACGAGAGTGATGGAAGAGTAAGTTTCAGTTGTTCCATTTTTTATTATACTCCCTCTGTTTCAAATCTTTTATTATACTCCCTCTGTTTCAAATCTTTTTATCTGTATTCTTATTTAGTTTCATTAGCCTTTCTAATTTAATACAATATTTTATTACATTAAAACTTAAATACTTACACCCGGAGGGTGCATATATTTGCTAGTATAAATAATACACAATATGAGACATGGTAAAAAAACAACACCACCGTAATTAGTAATAAATGATAAAGTGAAAGTTTTTGTTACTTTTTCAAGTAAAATATTTCGAGTGACTTTAAAAAAAATAATTTTCTCATTTTCAAGGTCTTTAACAGTAAATTATAGTATACTAGCAGCAGTTACCCGGCGTCGCCTGGGTAGAAGGGGATTTTTTAAAGTTAGTCCCACAGATCCATTATTACTGAATCGCAAATTAAATCCTCATGGGATGCCCCATTTAAATCCCTATGTAAAAAAAAATAGACCTTGCATTGATCCAGTTACTCTGAAAAGAAATGTTAATGTCTACTATCTAAAATATTAAATGAAAAAAAAAAAATTCCATGCTGTTATCATTTAAATTTTATTTTTTAATCATCTTCACGAATATAAATCAAATCTCTATTATTTTTGCTCAAAAACCAAGCCCTGGTGATATTTAATGTGTATATATATATATTTGCTTTGTTGTTAATTGTTTTATTTTTAAGTTTCCTCCAGACATACATATAAACACAACTGCCCTTTATATATGTATAGCTCTTATACTGAAATATGATTTTTTTTTCTTTCTTTTAAATTTCTTTACAGCACAGATTGTTTTCACAAAACTACAAAAGCAGAAAACGAAAGTCCTCATAAAATAAAAGATATTATATTCCCACTTGCTTACAGTAAGTTTTACAACAATAGTTACTTAAATTTATGTCTCTTGGGGTAATTTATGAGGAAGTGCATCCCGGTCTCCTGCCTCAAAAATTGCTACCCGGTGACTATTAAAATAACGACCCATCTCAGTCTATTCAAAACTATCCATCTTCATATCTATCTCAATTTGTTCATATTTATCTATATTACTTTAAATACTAAGATTTTTTTTATTCATGTTTGTTTAATGTCTGGTTTTTAGTTTAAATAAACAAGAATTATGACAAAAAAATATGCGACCCCCACCCCCAAATACATTTACTTGTAGAAAATATCTATCTCCATTTGTTCGTATATATCTATATTATTTTGTTTATCTATCTATCTATCTCAGTCTATTCCAAACTATATATCCATCTTCATATCTAAATAAGAATTACGAAAAATAAACAAGAATTATGACAAGCTTTAGTTGTTATTTTGATAGTCACCGGGTAGCAATTTTTGAGGCAGGAGACCGGAACGTACTTCCTCATAAATTACCTCTCTTGGTATCTATCAAATTTTAGTGTATTTCATTAATTAGACATAACAAATGTACAATGAAACCTTTTTGGATTATTTAATCACAAAAACCGCTAGCCGGTGGCTGCTGAAAAAAAAAAAACCCAGCTACGAGAGTTTTCCTTCTCTTAGATTGGTTGGCGCACCAAGGCAAAATAACCCAGACTGCCTTACATGTGTCGTCACAATAATTTTAAATCTTTTAACATCTCAAACAGGTATATTTGACAGGTATATTCACGGCGTTCTGTCCCGGCCTCCTGCCTCAAAAACCGCTAACCACTGAAAACTTGAAGTTCGTAGACGAAGCAGTGTCATTTGAAAAAAAACTAGAGTTAGGGTAAGGGTAGTGTTAGGGTTAGTTCAATGGGAAAATAAATAAATAATTTGGTCTCTGTTTTTTTCCAGAAAAAACAAAACCCACAAATTTTGTAATAAAACTTAATTCTAAGTAGGGGGGTTTAAGGGTTAAGGTTTAGGCTTGGGTTTTCTGGAAAAACGCTCTAACTTTGGTTGTTTGTTTTTTGTTTTCAAGTGACACCTCTTTGGCTACGGACTTCAATCATAGCTGGTGTTTTTTTTTCAGCAGCCACCGGTTAGCAGTTTTTGAGGCAGGAGGCCGGGCAGAACTCCGCGAAGAGTACCTTATTATTAGTAAATATTCAACTAATTGAGGTTCCATAATTACTTAAAAGGGTTATCTTCAGGCTACGCACTTCCGGATTTTTCAACCTTTTTTTTTTTTCTATTTTTAAAAAGGAGCAGCCTTGAATGCTTTTTTGATCTGAATTTTCATTTGAATTTTTAAATAATTTTGTTTGGTAATTTATGAGGAAGTGCGTCCCGGTGACTATTAAAATAACGACCCAGCTCAAGCTATTCAAAACTATCCATCTATCTCAATTTGGTCATATTTATCTATATTACTTTAAATACTAATATTTTTTTTAATTCATGTTTGTTTAATGTCTTGTTTTTAGTTTAAATAAACAAGAATTACGACAAAAAAAGAAGCGACCACCCCCCCAAATACATTTACTTGTCAAAAATATCTATCTCCATTTGTTTGTATCTATATTATTTTGTTTGTTTATCTATATATCTCAGTCTATTCAAAACTATATATCCATCTTCATATCTAAACAAGAATTACGACAAATTATGATAAATAAACAAGAATTACAACGAGCTGGGGTTGTTATTTTGATAGTCACCGGGTAGCTGTCTTTGAGGCAGGAGACCGAGATGCACTTCCTCATCTCTAAAAGTTCAAAATTTGATGTAGAATGTACTTTTTAAAAAACAAAATCCTTTTGACAAAATTCAATATTTTCTGGTTCTTACTAATGTTTTTCTGTATTTAAAAAAGTTTTCCAATCATTTTTCCACGAAAAGAATAAGAAAATAAAAACCTTTTAATTTTATAATGAATAAATTTGGCTCCTACTGCTAATCTGAAGGAAGCAATTCCTTAAAATAATTAATAAAATTTTTTTTTTTTTTAATCGGGAGTGCGTAGCTTCAAGATAGCCATCAAAAGAAATAATTTCTTTGTAAGTCTGTTATGTCTGAAAAGAACACTTCTTGGAAAAATTAATTTAAAAAATGGGATCGAGTAATTTGATCATAAAGTGGAGGTACAGTTTGCAATATATTTATAATGCACAATTACACACTGATTTTGTGCCCGATTTTACGATTTTATTTACATTATAAATTAAATGTAAAATGACCCTGAATTTATGTCCATCTATGTAAATAATATATTGAACCCCCCACTTTATAGCCGCTTCAATCCATCCCATTTTTATTGTGCATTGTTCTCAAAATTGAAAAAAAAAAATACATTTTTAAAGATAGTAGATAAAACTATTTTACAACGAAAGAGTACTATATAAAGTCAGGGTTCATTTTACATTAAACATATATTGTAAATTAAACATCACAAATCATAAAACCGAACACAAAGTCAGTGTCTAATTCTGCATTATACTTGTATTGTAAATTGAACCTCCACTTTATGGCCACGTTGGTCGGTCCCCCTGTTTAAAGTTAATTTTTCTCAAAAAGGTAAAATTTCCGAGAAAATTTAAAGTCATTCTCAAATATACCTGAATCAAATGTATCAGAAAAAACTATTTCTGGATAAAATTATAATACGTAAATCATCCGAATCTAAAATAATCACTGAAAGTGTAAACAATATTTTAAATATGATCACAATTTAACTTGGGACTACAATTAGTACATTGTACCATTATTTAATTTAAATTAAAGGTGACTTTTTGGGGGGGGGGCTAGAAGCCAAAATTGTGACTTTTTTCTGTGTTTTAAAAAAAAAATTACAATCACGTGTTTGATACCGAATACGCTACCCTGCCGGTTCTGGTCGAGTAGACAAACTTGCTTTTTGGCTTATTATGCCGGTACTCGTAAAATAAACAAACCTACTTTTACGCTTATTTAACAGTCGCTGTAAATATTTTCATTATGAATGCAAGTAATGTTAAAAATAAAACACTGATTTAATGAAAAATATAGATACCGTTATTTTTTTAATTTTTATTTTGAACGCAAGAAATAAATTTAAAAAAATAAATAAATAAATGGAAAGGATAAAGTTGAATCGTGAATTTTTTCATAATCAAATATTAAAAGAAATGCAGCAGTCTCGGAATATTTAGGCATAACAGTCTCTGTAAATCCAAAAATTCTCCTTGGGCATGGTTCTTTTTACCTTTGAAATTCACGAGTACCGGCATAATAAGCCAAATAGCAGGTTTGTCTAATCAACCAGGACCGGCAAGATAGCCTCTTCCGTTTTATACGTACCTGTGAAAACGGTTGCAGAATCAAGTTATGCTTTGATGTAGGAAGTAGGTGAGATAAAATACACAGGAGGGATAACAACAGGGAGACCCGAAGGACAGTGTCCACCCCTGCAGTCAAGCCATAAACGGGTAGCACAAAAAGAGTGGACAAAAGAAGAAAGTCCAAATTACAAAACGTCCTCGAGTTGCAACACATTCTTTACCACAAAGAAGGAAGAGACAGTATTATCGTCTCTTACCTTTCATTCATTTGTTCCTGAAAGATAAATGAAAAGGTGTATTTTTGGCGGATAGGTAGCATCAGTTGGGTAGATCGGGTATTTAAGCAGAAGTTAAAATCGATTTCACCAGGAAAATAGGCAAAGAAATATTATTTATAAAGTGAGACGTGCAGCGCATTTACAGAAAAACGAACTTCATAGTTTCCGCCATCTTGAAAATCAAAAAAGCGAAATGATTAAAAAAAATAAATTTATTTATTTGTTTTATTTTATTATTTTTTGTTAAGTTTAACTTATTATATTTAACAAATAAATTATGATTTTTTTTTCTGTAAAATTCTTGTTTACTTCTGTGGTATCTGTAATAAAATTTGAATTAAAGTTATCAGAATTATACGTATTTTTAAAATTTTTTTGGAAAAATTAACCCGTATCGAAATAAGTTACGGAGTTCAAATTTGCAATTTTTTACATCATATTTTCCAATTTTCGGTATTTATTTTCTGATAGAATATTCCCTTTAAAATTTTTTTTTCTATTCACAACTTGAGTCTTTTATCTTTTTATTTCAATTGTAATTAGTATCAAACGCTGGCCAACTCGCCGAGATCTTAAAAATTAAGTGACCTGAAAAAAAAATCAGCAAGTTTTGAAATAAAATAAAAAGCATTCATTCATTGATAAATCAACACTGAAAATTTCATTAAAATCCGATAATTCCCTGATTTTTGGTAAATTATTTTCTGTAGGGGGGGGGGCTAAATTCATTTGTCAAAAAGGAATTTTGAGTATACCTGGTTATATTAAAACAATTCCTGATTTTATGTCTAGGGCGAGACTTTAGGAATTACCTTTCAAATACAACCACCACCTGCGAGACGAGACAGCTCCATTGTTTTGTTGTGTTTAATTTCTTATTTCGCGGGAGATTGTCACGTGGGAAGTGATGTATTTTCNAAAAGGAAAGCTAAAAGTTGACACCGGACTTAAAGTCAGGGTCCCTTTTGGCAATAATTTGCATTGTAAATTGAACTTCCCATCTTAACTTGATAATTTTTTTTTCCTTTTTTTTTCTTTCGCTAATCTGAAATTTTTTTTTTTATCAAAGTAAGGTGTTATTTCTAAGGGGTAAAACTAGGTACCAACAATTGTGACGTTATATAGACGTATTTTACAAATCAAATCAAACCCTTTGATTGAAAAAAAAAAAAAATTACCAAAAATCAGGGAATTATCCGATTTTAATGTAATTTTCAGTGTTGATTTATTAATGACTGGATTTTATGACGCATCTGTTAATTTATTTAAAAAGTTTTCTGGTCTTTTCCAGGTCACTTAACTTTGCCCACCCCTATGTTTGGAGTGCAAATATCGGTGGGTTATATACTTTATAACTAATTAGTAATTACTGTATAAATAAAAAGACAAAAGACCGAAGGTGTGAACAGAAGTGGAAAAAGAATTTTAAGGGAGACCCTGATAAAAAATAAGGACTGAAAATAATAAAATAAAAAAATTATGGAGATTATTTTTTCTCTGATAAAGTATATAATTGCCTATTTTTTCACTTATAATATTATAAGTGAAAAAATTATACATCAATATTTGTTCTGTTTAAAAGGGTGGAGGCTTAGCTTTTCAATTGAGTTTTCTCCAACACATCATGAGATAACAAAATATAGTAGTCTAGTTATTAAATAGATATTTGTTTTTAACTAAAATCTGAAATTTAAAACTTAAAATTAGGAGTTTCATATTTAAATTGATTTTATCTATTAATTAGGTATATAAATTGTTGTTCTAGACGCTAACTACAGATGTTTCTAATAGAAATATTTATTTAAAGAATTTCTATTTATTTCCATTGAATCAGTTTGATTGAAATGATTTGAAAGAAAATAAGTCAACATTGAACATTTTCTTAAAATCAAACAATTCCCTGATTTTGGTAATTTTTTTTTATCAATGTCTGTCCACTATACAAAATGAGATCATATGATATTTTCTCCTGGTCAATCAAGAAGATTTTAGAGCATCTTTTGTTTTCTGTGAGTTTAAACCAAAAGAAAAAGATATTCATTTAAAATTATTAATTTTTCTGTACATAGTGTATTTAATGCTTTTTGTTATTGATTTCTAAGAAGAAATTGTTATAAGCCTCAAAATCCCAAATAATCTGGTTTTCTTAGTCCCTAATTACATTACAAAAAAGCATCCATTTTTGCAAAATTTTGAGCAAAAATATTATTTAAAATTACCGCGAGTGGTAGTACTTGTTAGGGTCCCATCTGGGTAATTTTCACCTTTAGTTGGCTAAATCCCTAGCATAAAATTTGTGTGCGCATTATCTGAAATGAACTTAATTGTTATTAAGAACACATTTTATGATATTTTTGTGTTAAAGCATTCAGTTGTATTGTTTTCGAAAAAGTTTCTAAGATTTATTTATTTCGCATAGAAACATTCAAAATGGCTACGGCTTGTTTCAAAGTGAAAGTCAGTTGGCTAAATTCCTAGCATAAAATTGTGCTTGCGCATTATCTGAAATGAACTTAATTGTTATTAAGAACACATTTTATGATATTTTTGTGTTAAAGCATGCAGTTGTATTGTTTCCGAAAAGTTTCTAAGATTTATTTATTTCGCACGGAGACTTTCTAAATGGCTACGGCTTGTTTTCAAAGTGAAAGTCAAGGGAGGTTACTCTAATTGCCTTATTTGCTAGGAATTTTGACAACTAAAGGTGAAAATTACCCTCATCAGTAGGTTAAATAGAGCAAAATGAAGTTCTAAAAAAAACCCCACCACCAGATCAGATTGTCCAGTCTGTGCTACTATATGCTGAGTTGGTGGGGACTGGTATCGAACCTGGAACCTTTTGATTCCTAGTTGGGTACTCTACGACTGAGTTAATGAAACTATATGATTATGTATAAATTATTGGCATTAGATAAGAATACTTGTGTTACATAATTATTAGATTCCTAATACTTGTGTACAGTAGTGTAGAAAACAAAATAGTTGCAGCCGGTGGCCTTGAAGGATGAGTAACAAGGCTTGACCTCATCCTGATCCTTCCGGTGGATACCGTGAGAATCGGTGGAGAAGACCCTCTTCGGGTTTAGATTAGAAAGAGATTTTTAGTCAGATCAGCCAAAAACCATGACGGTGGTAAGTTGTGTTATGCCGACTCAATCTGCACAGGTAGTCTGTGGGGATTTCAGAATAAAATATGATCTAAGTAAAAGGAAGTCTTGTATTATTATCTAAAAACTACCAATGATCAGGGCTTCTGATAAAAAGAAATCCCCAATGGAAGACCAGACACGAAGTCCCCAAGACGAAGTCCAAACGCTAGAAGAGACGTTAGAAGAATAGAAGTAAGAAAGAAAGGAAAGAGAGTATACAACAATATTATAAAACTATGTACAAACAAATAACTATAGGCAAATAAAAAAATGTTTATGTATATATTATATATATATATATATTTACCAACCCCTCTGCACGAGCAGGATGTGACACAAGGTCAATTTCTTAAGCAGAGTTTAACAGGTTTCAATTCAGAGTTTTCCTTCTCCTAGACTGGTTACTTAACCAAGGTTATAGAGCCCAGTCTACCTACTATTTCCCATAGCTGGAGGGGTAGAAGTTGGATTCATACCTTTCCCAAGAGGTATTAGCGCTATGTGAAATGTATATATTAACTCTTAATGTCCTATACCACCCCATTCCACCCAGCTGGAAGTCATATTATTTTTTAGATCTACCCCAAATGATAAACTTGTTTAAATGTAATATAAACATATTTATAAGTCTTTGATTTAAGGGAAATAACTGGTAACTTTAAATGAAAAGGCCATTTTTAGCCATTTATTGATAAATCCTTAGAGGAATGGGGCTCTGGACTTAGAAAATTCTCAACGGATGTTAAGAGTTTTAAAGAAAGGTTCTGAATCTGTCTGTATGTATGTTTGCACAACAACCGAGGATGACACATCTTCGGTAATTTATGAGGAAGTGCGTCCCGGTGACTATTAAAATAACGACCCAGCTCAGTCTATTCAAAACTATTCATCTTCATATCTATCCATCTCAATTTGTTCATATTTATCTATATTACTTGAAATACTAAGATTTTTTTTATTCATGTTTGTTTAATATCTTGTTTTTAGTTTAGATAAACAAGAATTACGACAAAAAAAAGAAGCGACCCCCCCAATACATTTACTTGTCGAAATATCTATCTATCTATCTCCATTTGTTCATATCTATCTATATTATTTTGTTTGTTCTATCTATCTATCTCAGTCTATTCCAAACTATATATCCATCTTCATATCTAAATAAGAATTACGACAAATTATGATAAATAAACAAGAATTATAACAAGCTGGGTTGTTATTTTGATAGTCACCGGGTAGCAATTTTTGAGGCAGGAGACCGGACGCACTTCCTCATAAATTACATCTTTTTATGAAGGAAAATAAGTGGAAATAAGCAAAGGCCAATAAAATCCACATCCTATTTTTCTCCAAGAGTGGCTTAAAAATTGTTTTTTACTCCTCATTTTCCACAAGAAAGCCAAATAAAAATGATATATTCAAAATTAATTTTAAAAAATGATTAAAACAAGGCAAATAAAGATAAAACAACAAAAAGCAAATAAAAAATATAAATAAGAATAATAATAATTTAAAAAAACAACAACTTAAAAACAAGAATATACAAAGAATAAAATATAATAAAACAAATAAATAGAAAAATATTTTTTTTATTCATCTCTATATAGATATAGATATAGATATAGATCAGAGAATTATTTTCAACTTTTTAAATCCCAAGGAATGCCTGGTAGCTCTACTAGTAAACTATTAATACTCATATCCTTAAAAGTACTACTGTTATCATCTTGCAACACCCTCTGATTAAAATGAGACTGTCCAAATTGCCAAAATATAAATCCTGATTATCTGGTGTCGCTTAATCGCCGAATTCTTATTTCTTATGAGTGTCGTGTAGACTATTCCGTTTTAATATAAAGAAAAGATTAGAAAAATGACATGCTACACAGAAAAAATATAATAAGAAAAAGAAGAAAGAAAAGAAAGAAAGAAAGAAAGAAAGAAGTAGAGGAAAGATAGAGAGAGGTGTGAGCGTGCAGAAGTGAAATGCTAACCTGTTTCAATCAAACATAATGAAAAGATGAAAAGAAGAAGAAAGAAAGAAAAGAAGAAAGAAAAGAAAAGAGAGAGAGAGAGAGAAGAAGAGAGAGAGAGAGAGAGAGAGTTAAATCAAGATTATTATACTTTTTACATATTGAACTATTAGCAATAGCACTTAAGTAAACATATCAAATGTTATAATAATTAATTATCATACTGTGGTATATCTACAGGTCCTGCTATTTAGATATTATTCACAAAATTAACAACAAAAAAATTAGGGGGGTTATTCTGGATAAACACCCGAAATCAAATTTGAAATGTTCAATGATTCTCTTAGCCAATCAAAAACGGCGAAACAAATCGCGTAGGGATCGCATGTTTCTATTTCACTTAAAGTCCACGTGTATTTAATGGCTTTGTCGTCATCGTCTCAAGACTATGAGGACCTGTCTCTTGTTTTTAGCAATATTGCATCTTCTAGCGACATCGACCAATGCCAATGGATCAGACAATTCTTTCAAAACCCGAAACATTTTCTTCTTCTTTCACAGAACAGACAAATCTAGTCAAAATTCGTCGGAAGAAACAAAAAACGAAGGAAATACATTGAACAAACAATGTTTTTATATGTATCCTTATTTAAAATAATATATTATTCCTCTAAATGAACATTTTCGAGGATATATTTTTAAATACTGTAATTAAGTAATTTATATTTAGTAACTTGTTTAATTTTTACATTAAAAAAGAAGAAAGAAAAGACTTTTATTTATTTCTGAAACTTTTCATATATTTTTTTTGTTTACGTTTTTCATCTATTTTTTTGGGTGGAGTGGGGGTTTAGACGGGTGGAATACTGATCTTAATTTTAAAATTTTTATCACACATAAACCTTAAAAAATTATTCTAATATTTTTGGTTATACAAGATATGATAGAAAATGTTTTAAAAAGTTCCCTCCACAAACAAAATTACTTTTGTGATTGCATGGATGTCGTCTCGAATTATTTTTGGTTAGATTTGGTTAAGGAACCACGTTTATTTCATTGAAAAATTAAATTTTCGATGTTTGATTTTTATTTTATTTTAAAATAATTTTAACTTTTTTGGGGGAAATCTTTATTTTCAAGAGAAATAGTTTTAAAGTTGTGAAGTGACTCTAAAGTGAAGGTCGATTTACAATATACTATGTCTAACTGGACACTGAATTTGTGTCCGCAATTTAACCAAAATCTTTAAATCAGTCATAACAATACACACACCTTTCTTTTAAAAATATTTTCTTAATTTAAAATTGGGACCATTTTACCTTAAGACACCCCCTTTTTTTTGATCTCGATTAAGAAAGGACATGTTTTTCATATACACCGTCAATATCTAAAAATCGTCTGTTAAAACAACAGACGATTTTTAGATTAAAAAAAAAAATTAAAGTATGTATATTAAAATAATATACATTCATGTATATATTTGAACTAATTAAAAACTAAACCGATAAAAGTGTGGTGAAAATTACTTTATTTTAATCACTTTAAAATGTTTTCCTACTCCACAAATTTTAGGAATATCGATTCTCAGGTGCCGGTAGTCCAAAAAATCAATCACAGAGTATTAATTTAATTTTAATTTATAGATTTATTTTAATTTTCATAATTTTTCTTCGTTTGTAAACATTCCTAATTTAGATTTTATTTTATTTTTAATTCTTAAAATTTCTTCAGAATTATCACCAGTTTTCTTGTAGTTTTTTATTTTATTTTGATGGGGGGAGAATGTTTTGTTTTGAATTCTAGATCCCATCCTCTAATTTTTGATACAGACCACAACCACAAGTTTTCTTCATATCAGTATTATACTGCCGTCAGTTCATGATATTTAAATGTTTGATTGTTTTTGTTTTTCTCGACCAACCAGTAAATTCGTAGTACGAATATTTCTAGGAAATTGTTCAGTTAGTAGTTATCTCCCCTGAAGAAAAAGTTTTACATGAAAGTTTTACACACAAACCCCACACCACTAGAAAGAAGGATGGCGACAATATAAGAGAGTAGGAAAGTTCATGGAAGAGATTAACCAGAAATACATTTTCAGTAATGAACAAAAACCCATGGTATATTCGCAGAGTTCGTCCGGCCTCCTGCCTAAAAAAAAAAAAAAAGGCAAACAAAAAAAACACCAGCTACGATTGAAGTCTGTAGTTAGGATAATTCTACAGGGTGTCCCAAAAAAAAATCACATTATTTCACAGGCCAATAATTTTGGAAATTCTTTTTATTAAATATTATTACACTTTGAATCACCCAATCCTACTACTATTCCCAACTCTTTTTATCATATATTAGCTAGAAGCTGGTGGCTGAGGGTGCTATCTTGGATATGATGTTAAACACTATCTTGATGTTGAGTTCTAGTTTGGAGCTTTGGAATGTGGAGTACCCCTTCATCACCACGCCCTGTCGGCTGGGGCGTTAGAATGCACTGACTGCACCTCTGCAGAGGATAAAACTCCCCCATCTCTCTCCGATGGTTCTTTTTACCTTTGAAATTCACGAGTACCGGCATAATAAGCCAAATAGCAGGTTTTGTCTAATCACCAGGACCGCAAGATAGCCTCTTCCGTTTTATACGTACCTGTGAAAACGGTTGCAGAATCAAGTTATGCTTTGATGTAGGAAGTAGTGAGATAAAATACAGGAGGGATAACACAGGGAGACCCGAAGGACAGTGTCCACCCCTGCAGTCAAGCCATAAACGGGTAGCACAAAAAGAGTGACAAAAGAAGAAAGTCCAAATTACAAAACGTCCTCGAGTTGCAACACATTCTTTACCACAAAGAAGGAAGAGACAGTATTATCGTCTCTTACCTTTCATTCATTTGTTCCTGAAAGATAAATGAAAAGGTGTATTTTTGGCGGATAGGTAGCATCAGTTGGTAGATCGGGTATTTAAGCAGAAGTTAAAATCGATTTCACCAGAAAATAGGCAAAGAAATATTATTTATAAGTGAGACGTGCAGCGCATTTACAGAAAAACGAACTTCATAGTTTCCGCCATCTTGAAAAATCAAAAAAGCGAAATGATTAAAAAAAATAAATTTATTTATTTGTTTTATTTTATTATTTTTTGTTAAGATTAACTTATTATATTTAACAAATAAATTATAATTTTTTTTTCTGTAAAATTCTTGTTTACTTCTGTGGCATCTGTAACGAAATTTGAATTAAAGTTATCAGAATTATACGTATTTAAAAAATTTTTTTGGAAAAATTAACCCGTATCGAAACGAGTTCGGAGTTTTAAGAGGGAGGTTCAAATTTGCAATTTTTTACATTTTATTTTCCTATTTTCGGTATTTCTTTTCTCAGAATATTCCCCTTAAAAATTTTTTTTCTATTCACAACTTGGGTCTTTTATCTTTTTATTTCTATTGTAATTAGTATCAAACGCTGGCCAACTCGCCGAGATCTTACGCCCCCAAAATAAGAGGGTCAAAATTAAGTGACCTGAAAAAAAAATCAGCAAGTTTTGAAATAAAATAAATAATGCATTATAAAGTTCATTCATTGATAAATCAACACTGAAAATTTCATTAAAATCCGATAATTCCCTGATTTTTGGTAAATTATTTTTCTGTAGGGGGGGGGGCTAAATTCATTTTGTCAAAAAGGAATTTTGAGTATACCTGGTTATACTAAAAACAATTCCTGATTTTATGTCTAGGGCGAGACTTTAGGAATTACCTTTCAAATACAACCACCACCTGCGAGACGAGACAGCTCCATTTTTTGTTGTGTTTAATTTCTTATTTCGCGGGAGATTGTCACGTGGGAAGTGACGTATTTTCCAAAGGGAAAGCTAAAAGTCTGACACCGGACTTAAAGTCAGGGTCCCTTTTGGCAATAATTTGCATTGTAAATTGAACTTCCCATCTTAACTTGATAATTTTTTTTCATTTTTTTTTTTTTCGCTAATCTGAAATTTTTTTTTTTTTATCAAAGTAAGGTGTTATTTCTAAGGGGTAAAACTGGTACCAACAATTGTGACGTTATATAGACGTATTTTACAAAATCAAATCAAACCCTTTGATTGAAAAAAAAAAAAAAATTACCAAAAATCAGGGAATTATCCGATTTTAATGTAATTTTCAGTGTTGATTTATTAATGACTGGATTTTATGACGCATCTGTTAATTTATTTAAAAAGTTTCTGGTTTTTTCCAGGTCACTTAACTTTGCCCACCCCTATGTTTGGAGTGCAAAATATCGGTGGGGTTATATACTTTTATAACTAATTAGTAAATTACTGTATAAATAAAAAGACAAAAGACCGAAGGTGTGAACAGAAGTGGAAAAAGAATTTTAAGGGGGAGACCCTGGTAAAAAATAAGGACTGAAAATAATAAAAATAAAAAAATTATGGAGATTTTTTTTCTCTGATAAAGTATATAATTGCCTATTTTTTCACTTATAATAATTATAAGTGAAAAAATTATACATCAATATTTGTTCTGTTTAAAAGGGTGGAGGCTTAGCTTTTCAATTGAGTTTTCTCCAAACATCATGAGATAACAAAAATATAGTAGTCTAGTTATTAAATAGATATTTGTTTTTAGAATCTGAAATTTAAAACTTAAAATTAGGAGTTTCATATTTTAAATTGATTTTATCTATTAATTAGGTATATAAATTGTTGTTCTAGACGCTACTACAGATGTTTCTAATAGAAATATTTATTTTAAAGAATTTCTATTTATTTCCATTGAATCAGTTTGATTGAAATGATTTGAAAGAAAATAAGTCAACATTGAAAATTTTCTTAAAATCAGACAATTCCCTGATTTTGGTAATTTTTTTTTATCAATGTCTGTCCACTATACAAAATGAGATCATATGATATTTTCTCCTGGTCAATCAAGAAGATTTTAGAGCATCTTTTGTTTTCTGTGAGTTTAAACCAAAAAGAAAAAGATATTTCATTTAAAATTATTAATTTTTCTGTACATAGTGTATTTAATGCTTTTTGTTATTGATTTCTAAGAAGAAATTGTTATAAGCCTCAAAATCCCAAATAATCTGGTTTTCTTAGTCCCTAATTACATTACAAAAAAGCATCCATTTTTGCAAAATTTTTGAGCAAAATTAATTATTTAAAATTACCCGGAGTGGTAGTACTTGTTAGGGTCCCATCTGGGTAATTTTCACCTTTAGTTGGCTAAATCCCTAGCATAAAATTGTGTGTGCGCATTATCTGAAATGAACTTAATTGTTATTAAGAACACATTTTATGATATTTTTGTGTTAAAGCATTCAGTTGTATTGTTTTCGAAAAAGTTTCTAAGATTTATTTATTTCGCATAGAAACATTCAAAATGGCTACTGGCTTGTTTCAAAGTGAAAGTCAGTTGGCTAAATTCCTAGCATAAAATTGTGCTTGCGCATTATCTGAAATGAACTTAATTGTTATTAAGAACACATTTTATGATATTTTTGTGTTAAAGCATGCAGTTGTATTGTTTCCGAAAAGTTTCTAAGATTTATTTATTTCGCACGGAGACTTTCTAAATGGCTACCAGCTTGTTTCAAAGTGAAAGTCAAGGGAGGTTACTCTAATTGCCTTATTTGCTAGGAATTTTGACAACTAAAGGTGAAAATTACCCTCATCAGTAGGTTAAATAGAGCAAAATGAGTTCTAAAAAAACCCCACCACACAGATCAGATTGTCCAGTCTGTGCTACTTATATGCTGAGTTGGTGGGGACTGGTATCGAACCTGGAACCTTTTGATTCCTAGTTGGGTACTCTACCGACTGAGTTAATGAAACTATATGATTATGTATAAATTATTGGCATTAGATAAGAATACTTGTGTTACATAATTATTAGATTCCTAATACTTGTGTACAGTAGTGTAGAAAACAAAATAGTTGCAGCCGGTGGCCTTGAAGGATGAGTAACAAGGCTTGACCTCATCCTGATCCTTCCGGTGGATACCGTGAGAATCGGTGGAGAAGACCCTCTTCGGGTTTAGATTAGAAAGAGATTTTTAGTCAGATCAGCCAAAAACCATGACGGTGGTAAGTTGTGTTATGCCGACTCAATCTGCACAGGTAGTCTGGTGGGGATTTCAGAATAAAATATGATCTAAGTAAAAGGAAGTCTTGTGTTATTATCTAAAAACTACCAATGACTCAGGGCTTCTGATAAAAAGAAATCCCTAATGGAAGACCAGACACGAAGTCCCCAAGACGAAGTCCAAACGCTAGAAGAGACGTTAGAAGAATAGAAGTAAGAAAGAAAGGAAAGAGAGTATACAACAATATTATAAAACTATGTACAAACAAATAACTATAGGCAAATAAAAAAATGTTTATGTATATATATATATATATTTACCAACCCCTCTGCACGAGCAGGATGTGACACAAGGTCAATTTCTTAAGCAGAGTTTAACAGGTTTCAATTCAGAGTTTTCCTTCTCCTAGACTGGTTACTTAACCAAGGTTATAGAGCCCAGTCTACCCTACTATTTTCCCATAGCTGGAGGGGTAGAAGTTGGATTCATACCTTTCCCAAGGGTATTAGCGCTATGTGAAATGTATATATTAACTCTTAATGTCCTATACCACCCCATTCCACCCAGCTGGAAGTCATATTAATTTTTTAGATCTACCCCAAATGATAAACTTGTTTAAATGTAATATTAAACATATTTATAAGTCTTTGATTTAAGGGAAATAACTGGTAATTTTAAATGAAAAGGCCATTTTTAGCCATTTATTGATAAATCCTTAGAGGAATGGGGCTCTGGACTTAGAAAATTCTCAACAGGATGTTAAGAGTTTTAAAGAAAGGTTCTGAATCTGTCTGTATGTATGTTTGCACAACAACCGAGGAGGACACATCTTCGGTAATTTATGAGGAAGTGCGTCCCGGTGACTATTAAAATAACGACCCAGCTCAGTCTATTCAAAACTATCATCTTCATATCTATCCATCTCAATTTGTTCATATTTATCTATATTACTTGAAATACTAAGATTTTTTTTTATTCATGTTTGTTTAATATCTTGTTTTTAGTTTAGATAAACAAGAATTACGACAAAAAAAAGAAGCGACCCCCCCCCCAATACATTTACTTGTCGAAAATATCTATCTATCTATCTCCATTTGTTCATATCTATCTATATTATTTTGTTTGTTTATCTATCTATCTATCTCAGTCTATTCCAAACTATATATCCATCTTCATATCTAAATAAGAATTACGACAAATTATGATAAATAAACAAGAATTATAACAAGCTGGGGTTGTTATTTTGATAGTCACCGGGTAGCAATTTTTGAGGCAGGAGACCGGGACGCACTTCCTCATAAATTACCACATCTTTTTATGAAGGAAAATAAGTGGAAATAAGCAAAGGCCAATAAAATCCACATCCTATTTTTCTCCAAGAGTGGCTTAAAAATTGTTTTTTACTCCTCATTTTCCACAAGAAAAGCCAAATAAAAATGATATATTCAAAAATTAATTTAAAAAATGATTAAAACAAGGCAAATAAAGGATAAAACAACAAAAAGCAAATAAAAAATATAAATAAGAATAATAATAAATTAAAAAAAACAACAACTTAAAAACAAGAATATACAAAGAATAAAATATAATAAAACAAATAAATAGAAAAATATTTTTTTTTATTCATCTCTATATAGATATAGATATAGATATAGATATAGATCAGAGAATTATTTTCAACTTTTTAAATCCCAAGGAATGCCTGGTAGCTCTACTAGTAAACTATTAATACTCATATCCTTAAAAGTACTACTGTTATCATCTTGCAACACCCTCTGATTAAAAATGAGACTGTCCAAATTGCCAAAATATAAATCCTGATTATCTGGTGTCGCTTAATCGCCGAATTCTTATTTCTTATGAGTGTCGTGTAGACTATTCCGTTTTAATTATAAAGAAAGATTAGAAAAATGACATGCTACACAGAAAAAATATAATAAGAAAAAAAAGAAAGAAAGAAAGAAAGAAAGAAAGAAAGAGAGTAGAGGAAAGATAGAGAGAGGGTGTGAGCGTGCAGAAGTGATAATGCTAACCTGTTTCAATCAAACATAATGAAAAGATGAAAAGAGAGAAAGAAAGAAAGAAAGAAAAGAGAGAAAGAAAGAAAGAGAGAGAGAGAGAGAGAGAGAGAGAGAGAGAGAGTTAAATCAAGATTATTATACTTTTTACATATTGAACTATTAGCAATAGCACTTAAGTAAACATATCAAATGTTATAATAATTAAATTATCATACTGTGGTATATCTACAGGTCCTGCTATTTAGATATTATCACAAAATTAACAACAAAAAAAATTATGGGTGGGTTATTCTGGATAAACACCCGAAATCAAATTTGAAATGTTCAATGATTTCCCTTAGCCAATCAAAAACGGCGAAACAAATCGCGTAGGGATTCGCATGTTTCTATTTCACTTAAAGTCCACGTGTATTTAATGGCTTTGTCGTCATCGTCTCAAGACTATGAGGACCTGTCTCCTGTTTTTAGCAATATTGCATCTTCTAGCGACATCGACCAATGCCAATGGATCAGACAATTCTTCAAAACCCGAAACATTTTCTTCTTCTTTCACAGAACAGACAAATTCTAGTCAAAATTCGTCGGAAGAAACAAAAAAAGAAGGAAATACATTGAACAACAATGTTTTTATATGTATCCTTATTTAAAAATATATATCCTTTTAACTAACATTTTCGAGGATATATTTTTAAATACTGTAATTAAGTAATTTATATTTAGTAACTTATTTAATTTTTACATTAAAAAAGAAAAGAAAAAGAAAAGACTTTTATTTATTTCCTGAAACTTTTCATATATTTTTTTTGTTTACGTTTTTCATATATTTTTTTGGGTGGAGTGGGGGTTTAGACGGGTGGAATACTGATCTTAATTTTAAAATTTTTATCACACATAAACCTTAAAAAAATTATCGAATATTTTTGGTTATACAAGATATGATAGAAAATGTTTTAAAAAGTTCCCTCCACAAAACAAAATTACTTTTGTGATTGCATGGATGTCGTCTCGAAATTATTTTTGGTTAGAATTTGGTTAAGTGAACCACGTTTATTTCATTGAAAAATTAAATTTTTCGATGTTTGATTTTTTATTTTATTTTAAAATAATTTTACTTTCTTTGGGGGAAATCTTTATTTTCAAGAGAAATAGTTTTAAAGTTGTGAAGTGACTCTAAAGTGAAGGTCCGATTTACAAATATACTATGTCTAACTGGACACTGAATTTGTGTCCGCAATTTAACCAAAATCTTTAAATCAGTCATAACAATACACACACCTTTCTTTTAAAAATATTTTTCTTAAATTTAAAATTGGGACCATATTACCTTAAGGCACCCTTTTTTGATCTCGATTAAGAAAGGACATGTTTTTCATATACACCGTCAATATCTAAAAATCGTCTGTTAAAACAACAGACGATTTTTAGATTAAAAAAAAAAATTAAAGTATGTATATTAAAATAATATACATTCATGTATATATTTGAACTAATTAAAAACTAAACCGATAAAAGTGTGGTGAAAATTACTTTATTTTTAATCACTTTAAAATGTTTTCCTACTCCACAAATTTTAGGAATGTCGATTCTCAGGTGCCGGTAGTCCAAAAAATCAATCAACAGAGATTTAATTTAATTTTAATTTATAGATTTATTTTAATTTTCATAATTTTTCTTCGTTTGTAAACATTTCCTAATTTAGATTTTATTTTTATTTTTAATTCTTAAAATTTCTTCAGAATTATCACCAGTTTTCTTGTAGTTTTTTATTTTTTATTTTGATGGGGTGGGAGAATGTTTTGTTTTGAATTTCTAGATCCCATCCTCTAATTTTTGATACAGACCAACAACCACAAGTTTTCTTCATATCAGTATTATACTGCCGTCAGTCATGTATATTTAAATGTTTGATTGTTTTTTGTTTTTCTCGACCAAACCAGTAAATTCGTAGTACGAATATTTCTAGGAAATTGTTCAGTTAGTAGTTATCTCCCCTGGAACAAAAAGTTTTACATGAAAGTTTTTACACACAAACCCGCACACCACTAGAAAGAAGGATGGCGACAATATAAGAGAGTAGGAAAGTTCATGGAAGAGATTAACCAGAAATACATTTTCAGTAATGGAACAAAAACCCATGGTATATTCGCAGAGTTCCGTCCCGGCCTCCTGCCTAAAAAAAAAAAAAAAGGCAAACAAAAAAAACACCAGCTACGATTGAAGTCTGTAGTTAGGATAATTCTACAGGGTGTCCCAAAAAAAATCACATTATTTCACAGGCCAATAATTTTGGAAATTCTTTTTATTAAATATTATTACACTTTTGAATCACCCAATCCTACTACTATTCCCAACTCTTTTTATCATATATTAGCTAGAAGCTGGTGGCTGAGGGTGCTATCTTGGATATGATGTTAAACACTATCTGATGTTGAGATTCTAGTTCTGGAGCTTTGGGGAATGTGGAGTACCCCTTCATCACCACGCCCTGTCGGCTGGGGCGTTAGAATGCACTGACTGCACCTCTGCAGAGGGATAAAACTCCCCCAATGGGGCCTCCTGTTGGCTGTAGTTGGCGACCCGTGATGCTTAAGGATAGAACCTAGGTGGATGAGCAGTTCATGACTTGCAATACTCCACTTTGGCCCTGTCTTGGGGTAGACGATCAACTGGCTGGCCACATCAAGCCACATCTATCACCTATATGATTTTCTCAACCCTATTGCCCTTATGGCAAGCCCCAACCCCTTTTTATCATATGGGTGCTAGAAGGCGATGGCTGAGGGTCTTACATGTCCTGGGAATGACGTTAAACTCTATCTGATGGGGAGGTTCCAGTTTTGGAGGTTTGGGGAATGTGGAGCACCCCTTCATCACCATTGCTCCCTGGTCCACTCTGACCCGGTGTGGTAGGACGTTAGGGTCCGATCTATGGGTTAAATAGAAAAACATCAGTTGATAAGAATTGATTTATTTTAAAAACTTAATCGGCATTAAATAACCCACTGAGGTTGATATGCCATAAAACAAACCAAAACAGGTGCACCACAACTCATCATAGTCTCATGTCTAGTATACAGAATAAAGTATTAGTTTCAGGAACATGAACAGTTTACAGTAATAATATACATGTAAAAGTGCATGTGTGTGGAGAGGGGTATCAGGTATAGTGTTGGTGGACTACAGGAAACATGGTGGCTTTGAAAGATGCAGTGTTTTGGCTGCCTACAACGGACGCAGGCAGCTTATTCCCCAACTCTTTTTATCATATATGTGCTAGAAGCTGGTGACTGAGGGTGCTATCTTGGATATGATGTTAAACACTATCTGATGTTGAGATTCTAGTTCTGGAGCTTTGGGGAATGTGGAGTACCCCTTCATCACCATTACTTCCAGGTCCACTCTGACCCGGAGCGGTACTAACTGCTAAAGATTCATTCTATGGGTCAAATAGAAAAAAAAGTGTTTTTAGTACCAAAAAAGTTGGGAAACCATGACTTGCCTCCATTTTCATTTGGAAGGTATACCAGGTTACAAAGTGCACCAGGTTCGGCCAACAAAAGACATTCAGGGGGATGCAGGTTGCTGTTGGGTGGCATCGGGGGCCAGGGATAGGTTGATGGAGGCAGCGTTGTTAGGTGGAGACAGGTGGGCAACGTATCATTTCAAGAAGGGACCAGTTCTACTCCTTGAGTTCTGATTGGCTGCTTGACTGCTTTATTTGAATGACAAAGTATATATAAGACTCCACAATGTCATTTAAATAAAGCAGTCAAGCAGCCAATCAGAACTCAAGGAGTGGAATCACCCAGATTCATGAATGGATCATTCTTGATTCCTATTTATACCAGCTGTCTTGGACACTGCTGGAGTCTTATATATATTTGTCATTTTGCAGTGGACTTTGTAGCATTCGAGTTTGTATTTCAGTTACAATCGTTTGTTGCCTTGTCTTCCCAGTTCAACGGTAATTGGAACTTATTCTTCATCAACAAACTTTAATTCAAAAATCTAACTACACTTTATACATAATTCGTAGGCTACCTACAAACTTGGTAACATGTATTTTTTCATGATTTTGGTCTTTTTTCCCTTAACCCTTGACAGATCAAAAATTATTTACCCATCAACGTGGCCTCCAAAAAGAAGCAATTTCTTCCCTTTTAAAAATGGCACCAGTTAATCAATATAAATTCGTCAAAAGCACAATGGAAGAAATCTTCAAAGTGAGTCAGTTTGTTCTTTGATTTAGTGAGTCCTGGGATGCACATATTTGCTTTGAATGAGTCCCGGGAACTGACTTTTCAAAAAATTGTATGTATCAGTGATGCTGATAGCTTTTTGATTTAGTGAGTCCTGCCTGGGATGCACATGTTTGCTTTTGAATGAGTCCGGGAACTGACTTTTCAAAAAAATTGTATGTATCAGTGATGCTGATAGCTTTTTGATTTAGTGAGACCTGGGATGCACATATTTGCTTTGAATGAGTCCCGGGAACTGACTTTTCAAAAAAATTGTATATATCAGTGATGCTGATAGCTTTTTGATTTAGTGAGTCCTGGGATGCACATATTTGCTTTGAATGAGTCCCAGGAACTGACTTTTCAAAAATTGTATGTATCAGTGATGCTGATAGTTTTTTGATTTAGTGAGTCCTGGGATGCACATATTTTACTTTGAATGAGTCCCCGGGAAATTTGATGGGTCCCAACTAAGGTTTCTTAATAAATTTAAGGGTTTTTATTTAGGATCTGGGGAAATAATGAAAGCCGTTTAACTCCTACCTTGTAACTTATCCTGTGTAATTTGTTTCTAAGAAACTATTGAAATGTATTTACAGTTAGCTTGAAATGGTGAAGTAATCTTCAAAGTGAGTCAGTGTAGTGTAATTATAATGGTCTACTGAGAATTTGGATTGAAAAGAAAATGTTAATTGGATTTCTGGAGAAAGAGAAGAAAAAGAAATAAGAACAGAAAAGTAAAGTTTCAAATTCTACACACTCAACGTATGTCAACCGCCGACCAGTCAATGACCCCTGAACTAGATTTAAAAAGTAAAAACGAAAGTACCAGATTTTCTGCATAAGAGCGGAAACGAATATGTCCCTTCCCCCACTCCTGGGACCAAAAACAGAAATAAAGGGAACTCTACCTTTTTGGGCTGGTAACCCATAAGGGACTGACGCAGGGATTATTTGGTCTCACTGTGACATGTCTCGACTGTTAGCGAGCAGCATGCATATAATAGTAATGAATGTGATTTATGATTGAACAGTTTGACGTTACTCTCTCTCTCTCTCTCTCTCTCTCTCTCTCTCTCTCTCTCTCTCTCTGAAAAAGAATCCATGAGCCTAGAAAGAAATAAACAACTCCTTTTTGACTCTACAACTTTCATATGTTGTTTCTTGTTGGAGCCTATGTGAATGTTGTCTGTCTGTGACCCACGAGCTAATGACTACTACTACTTGACTTGAGCCCCTACACAACATCGATTTGTTCTTAGACTGCTGTTCCAAATATAAGATTCACTAAGTGACTTTTTAAAAAATAGTATGTATCAGTGATGTTGATAGCTTTTTGATTTAGTAAGTCCTGGGATGCACATATTTGCTTTGAATGAGTCCCGGGAAGTGACTTTTCAAAAAATTGTATGTATCAGTGATGCTGATAGCTTTTTGATTTAGTGAGTCCTGGGATGCACATATTTGCTTTGAATGAGTCCCCAGGAAATTTGGCTGGGGTTGTAGAATATGCTGACTACACCTTTGCAGAGAGATAAAATCCCCCCAATGTGGCCACCTGTTGGCTGTGGGTGGTGACCTATGACGCTTAACGATGGAATCCTGGTTTTCGAGTTGCCCATGATATGTGACACTCCACTTAGGCCCTTACTTAGGCTAGACGGATGGTCAGAGAGGCACCCTCCAATCACTTGGCTGATCACATCAAACCCTAGCACTTAGTCAAACCCCCAAACCTTCTTATCATATATGTAGCATAATTAAGTATTGAACATGCTCTTGACTGCTTAACTTTCGTGATCTTATGGAAACCAGTGCGTCCAGCATGACTTGACCATGATGGACACATTTAAGGTCTTGTATATAAATATTTACCAACCCCTCCGCACGAGCAGGATGTGACACAAGGTCAATTTCTTAAGTGGAGTTTAACAGGTTTGAATTCAGAGTTTTCCTTTCCCATAGACCGGTTGCCTAACCAAGGTTAAAGAGCCCGGTCTGCCTTACTATTTACCCATAGCTGGAGGGAGAGTAGAATTCATACCTTTCCCAAGGGTATTAGCGCTAAGTGAAATGTAATTATCACGTCCAGGATTTGAACTTGCGGCGACGAGCCCATTTCCCATGACTTTAACCATTACACCACGCACTCCTACTAAGGTCTTGTATATAAATTTCTCTGAATTTTTGAGATGAGGCTTGTGCTACTCATACGCTGAGTCGACGAGGAAAGGTATCAGTATTATTGGATTATTCGGATTATTGTCCTCATCTTTATTGTTATCTGTACAACATTTCGTCCGATGTGCCCTCAGCCTTCTTCGGGTATTTCTTGTCGGACTCGTGAGTCTCCTCGAACTTGGGAACCTTCTTTCAATCCTGCTCCAGGGCAATAGTGACATAGAATAAAAATTGATACAGCTTAATACTTGTCCCCAGTCATGGTTAGCGGAATGAGAACAGCATACCCCTGTAGATTGGATAAAGGGTTGGGTTCACAGTTCTGTGATAGCTCCCAATTATGACAAGAAGGTTCCTAGGTTCAAAAAAAAATTTTTCCAAGTTTGAGAAGGCTCCTGAGAAATACTTGAAGAAGGCCAGAGGGCACAGCGGACCAAAACGTTGTACAGATAACTATAAATATGAGGACAATAGTCCGAATAATCGAAATAATTGTATATAAATGTTTGCATGCCTTGAATCTATCTAGTTGTCTTGTATGGAAACATTTTTTCTTTTTTTCATTTTAGGTGATAGAAGGGGCACGGACTAACCTCACAAAATGGGGGCACCTTCCAGATGATCCATTTCCGCAGAATGAAACAGTACGAAATTGTAAGATTAAAAAAATCCTTTTTGAATTTAAACATTTTTTTTTTTAGGCCTTTAAGCCAGTGGTTGCCAAACTATGTGCCACAAGGGAGTTGGTTGCAGTGGTGCAACCAACAACCAAATAAAAAAACTGTTGCTATGGCACACTGGCATATCTCAAGTTATATGTATCACAAAAAGCATACACAAAACCAATATAAATAAAATTTACTTTTTAGTAGAGCAGTTGACAAATTTTGAAGAGAAATGAAACTTTGTGTTGATAATGCCAAAAATCCCACACCAATATTGTAAATTGTAAATAAAACTGTTCAGCACATGCTGGTCTGCTTTGTTTTAAAAAAATTATATAAAGAGTTATTCTATTTCTTGTATGTAATACAACATAACAGGCATTTAAAAAGGTATTTTTAAGTCCCAAGTGATGTTATTCATTCAAATTAATACTAAATATGTGGGTAATTTTCACGTTTAGTTGTTAAAATTCCTAGCATAAAATTGTGCGTGTGCATTATCTGAAATGAACTTAATTGTTATTAAGAACACATTTTATGATATTTTTGTGTTAAAGCATCCAGTTGTATTGTTTTTGAAAAAGTTTCTAAGATTTGTTTGTTTTGCACGGAGACTTTCAAAAAAGCTACCGGCTTAGTTCAAAGTGAAAGTCAAGGGAAGTTACTCTAATTGCTAAATAACTAAAGGTGAAAATTACCGATATGTGTATACATGCAGTATTAAAATGAAAATGTTGAATAATCTTGTGGTAGACTAAAAAAAAAAAAGAAAAAAAAAGCTACTCTTCTTCTTTAACGTTTACAGCATAAAGATACATACAATTTAAGTGCAGAACTGATTTTACAAAAATGTCAAATTTTATCAAAATTGCTCCAAAAAAATGGTGAAGAAATGACTGAATTTCTTGTTTTCAATTGGTCCGTGATTTGACATATTTTTTGAGCAAAATCATGTCCACAAAAAGTTCTGAACTCCATTTATAGAGCTCTATATAACTAAGCTGATTAATAACAATAAAAATATAAAACAATAAAAAAATCAACTGGGAATGCTAATCATTTGAAGGGATCCAGCATTAGCACATTTGATCCTTTATTGGTATGGATTACCAGTTAAAAAAATAGTAGCTTCAAGTTGAACCATGTAGAACATCCTATTATAATGGAGATTGTGTGTTTTTCTGTCTGTAACCGAAACTAAATCACTACTCAAGTCACAATTCCCTTAGTTATTGACATTACATTCACCATGAATTTATTTTTATTTAAAACTCAATTATTGATAAAATTGTTATACCTTATAAATACTGTTGGATCTACATACTAATAACATGCAAGTATATTTATATATACAACAAAATAGCGGTTTACAGTGTGAACGAGAAGGCTAATTTGCATATTGATATCAAGAATTTGATTTTAATAAATATATGCTTAGTATTATTGATTTCTAATTGTTTGGTTTTTCTCTTAACGAATCTGAGCAAATCTCGGGATAAATCTTAAAAGAAATCTATAAACAGATGAAAGAACTGTAATTTTATTAAATACTTCATAATCTAACTAAATAGATAAATTATGAAAAATGAAAAGACGGGAGTGAGGGAAAATGATGGAAGAGTTAGATTTAAAGCTGTTCTATTTTTCGATTATACCCCCTCAGTTTATCATTTTCTAAATAGTTTCTAATTTGATACAATATTTTATTACATCAAAACCTAAATACTTGCACCCGAAGGGTGCATATATTTGCTAGTAGTCTTAATTTTCTAATGATGTCATCATCTCGTCATATAATTCAAATTAATATCACTGAATTAATGATTTGTGTCAGTGCTACTGTATGGTTGCACCACTTGGACTCTAATGAAACACTTAGCGAAAAAGATTGATTCAAATTATGCAGATGATCTAGCGCTTCTCACAAATACACTTGCACAAGCTAAATCATTAGCCTAGAGAAGGCTGCAAATGGCAGCCACGTTGCTAAGCCTTCACCTATATATATATATATATATATATATATATATATATATTAACATAAAGGTACATGGTAATAACCTACTCGAGTTTCACCATAAGGATCTTCAGGGTTAAATCCACTGGATTAATCAAGATATTGATTAATTGCAGTCGATTTCACATGTATGTTTTTTGCGATAAACGGTTGATTTGCTCTACTAACGTATTGAGCACTTTATATTTGTTATATCGCTGCCTTATCATTGTGAAACTTGTATCAACTAACCATTGTGACCATTTTCACCGGTAAGTCACTTTTTCCACAAATACCATATATATATTATATATATATATATATATATATAAATAAGTTATCCACATACACATGTTTCGAAGTTTACTTCTCATCAGTGTGGCTTTACTTTAACAGCTTCATCTAGCCGGGATCGAAACCTGACTGAATTTTCGTCTGCCAAGTCTCTTACCCATGCGGGTATTAGTAGCTGTCAATTTTAAGTGAACAATTAATTGATACAATATTACACGGAATGATTTTATTAACACCAGAGGCCTCCAGACTTTTGTAAACAAGTCGAGGTTCAGCTATATGCCAAGCGGTGAAATTTCAATTAATGTCCCTTCTACAGGGCTCTACCGAGTTGAGAGCATATGTATATATATATATATATAGATAATGGAGATTCGCTTCCGTTTTTGTCTGTAACAAAAATTACGTCACTGCTTACGTCACATTACCCAAAATTGTCATGACATAGAATAAATACACTCAAAATTTGAACATGCAACATTAGACAGTCCTCATTGTTTTTTAAAATAAGTTTTAATAAATACATGACTGGTATTATATATCTCTATATAGTTTGTTTTATTTTAATACATATCTAAAGTTTACATTTCAAATTGTTTTATTTTTTAGACTTTTAACTCACTGACATTGAATTTTTTACTCCCACCCTCAGGCAATATGTTTAAAAAATGTATTTTTACATCGCCCGGAGGTTGTTTTTTATTTTGTACTAGTATATATAAATAAGTTATTCGCATACATGTGTTTCGAGGTTTACTTCTCATCAGTGTGGCTTTACTTTAACAGCTACCTCTAGCCGGGATATATATATATAGGTGGATCAAGAGTTACTTTGATAGGATTCAACCAAAATTGAGAACTCAATCATACGTATAAAGATTTGTGTATCTATTCTTTATATATACAGAGTATTATAAATAAATGAATAGATTGGAAAGTGTTGTTTTCTAAAATTAATTTTTTTTTCACAACGTGAAAAGCATCCAATGATCTTTTCCCACAGTTTATATATATATATATATATATATATATATATATATATATATATATATATATATATATATATTTTTTTTAAAGGCAATTACAATGCATAGATCATATAAAATTTGATAATGCTGTACTGTGTTCCACGTCGTGCACGTTATTGGCCGAGTTTGCTTGTCATGATTATTTTCAATAATTATCAAATTTTATATGATATACGCATTGTAATTGCCTTAAAAAAAAATAGATAATAAAATAGAAATGATAATATACTTAACAATGCTTCAAAAGCAAATTATCAAATTCCTATATATATATATATATATATAATATGTATGTATGTGTTATTTATTTATTTATTTTTTTACTTCTAAACTCTACCGGTCTGGAAAAAAACCCAGATAACTCAGTTTTTCAAAATAAAAAAAATTTTCAAACTGGCATCTGGGGGAAAAATTAAAAACGAAAAGACCAGCACATCCGTACTTTCTAAAAATAATCATCAGTCCGAGAATTTTCTAAATTATGTATGTAAAAAGGGCTCAATATGCTAAGTAGAACATAATTCTATCTATCTATCTATCTATCTATCTTCTATTATTATGCTAAAGCTGAGATTTTGACTTTTGAATCTCTAAAGGATTTTTTCGTAAATAGTTTAATGATACAAACCATATCCCAGAATATAATTTAATACTTAATCTAATTAATGTTTGAAAAAAGGTCCATCTAATTTGATTCTAATTAGTTGTAATTTGCGATTAAGTAAAAAATCCACCATTCCCTGTCTTTACTTCCTGCCTGTTTCTTTCTACCCACTTTCTCAATATATTTAGAAAACGTATTCATTATTTATTTACTCTATCTACTCTCGTAAGTGGGACAAAAAAGAAAGAGAAAATAATCTTCCCTTCCTAACACTTAAAAGAGAGAGAAGGTGATTGACTGCTGATAGCTGATGATTCACTGTCTATCTCTCTCTCTCTCTCTCAGCCTGGTTGTATATAAGAAAGAAAGAGAAAATACTTAATAACACTTAAATAAACAGAGAAGGTGACTGACTTATGATCATTCACTGACTGTCTGTCTCTCTCTTTCTCTCTCTCAGCCTGGTTGTATAATTGAAAAAAAAAATTATTCGCTTAGTAAACTATTAATTTGTTTAGGTTTTGCAGAATTCCATCTGTTTCCCCTTATTTATATTTCAAAGTTTTTTTTTTTTTACTAAACTTTCAATTTAACTCAAAAATCTATTTAAAATTGTTTAATTTCTAAAAAAAAAAAAAATGTTAAGATTCGTAATGTGACTTGGTTTAAAAAATAAATAAATAAAATTGATGGGGCTTTCGGAGAATTGCGTCCTTAAAAAAGGCTAAGTGGTGCTTGCTCAAAAAAAGTCCCTGCTGAAAAAAACAATCTTCACTAAAGGCATTTTTCCCGAAAAGTTAATGTGATATTTTACCCCCCTTCCACACACCAGTCTTTTTTCGACAAGTAAATGTAAATATTTTAACCCTCCCCTTTTAAAAATATTTTAAGAAGGGGGGGGGTCTAAATATTTACATTTACTTGTCGATAAAAATATGGCTTACTTCAAACCACGAAAAAAAGTAATTTGTCGATAAAAACGTCTTCAATCTGCTTAAAAAAATTTTCTTCGGTATATTCATTTTACTTTAATATCTTTATTTTGATATTTTTTTTTTTTTGAAAATTAATTACAAATAAAAAAATTAAAATATTTTTTTCGGTATTTTTATTTTATTTTGATATATCTATCCCAACAATCAATTACAAATGAAAAATCAAAATATTTAGATATTCTTTTTTATTTTAACAAAAAAAAAAAAAAATGTCACAAAATCAATCAAGACATTAAACAAACATAAATAAAAAAAAATCTGAATATCTAGATATTCTTTTTTATTTTAATAAAAAAAAATGTCACGTCATTTTTAATTTAAAAACTACCTTATTTTATGGTATTGCAATTGTACAACATAAATTTAGGTGCTACAAACAATTAATTTTAAAATTTACATGGTACAATTGCGAAATGTGTTGCAAAATATGTATACAGCGGTGTCATATCGATATCCCTTCTCTTTTGACATGCCTTCCATGAGTCCAAATGGATTATCGTTCCTGGTTTGATCATTTCCTTAATTGTCTCTGCTTTCCGGTCCGGGACATATCGCAAAAATCCAATCTTTGATACTGTGTCAATATGATCGAAAACCCATCGTTGGGGTATACAGCATCTGCTATTATATTTTCTTCTTAACTTTTCGGAAAAAATGCCTTAAGCACAGCTTATTTTTTTAGCAGGTACTGCTTCAGCTTGGGACATTTTTTAAGCTGGCACCGCTTAGCATTTCTTAAGGCAGGAGCAGGAGTTCTGCGAAGAGCCCCAATTGATTTCATGTTTTAAAAATAGATTAAAAAAAAATGACTTTAATTATTCATTTTCAAAATTTATAGGGTCCAATACAATTTGCCCCCCCCCCCACACACACACATATACACACACCTGAAAATAAATTACCAAAAATCAGGAATTTATCCGATTTTAATGAAATTATCAATGTCAATTTTTTAAGAATGAGCTTGGGTAGTAAATAAGTACGAATAATCTGAAAATAAAATGAAAATAAAATCTAAAAATAAATTTTTGGAGATCTTTATGCTCATTTCAATAATTTTAATTTCAATATAATGTAAGTGGTTATTATTCTATAAAATAAAAAAATATACATCAATATTTGTTCCGTTTAAAAAGGGGGTGCTAAATTTAAAGTATTTATTAAAAAATGTTTTTTAGAATGTAATAATATGACATTTTGAACTTACAATTTTTCTGCTCATATTTTAAAGGAATTTATATATTATTTTATCAATGAAAATGAAAGCAGACGACTCTTTGGGTATATCTATTTTATGCTTATTTTACCGGTCCTGTAAATATTTTTTTATGAATGCAAGTAATGTTAAAATGACAACACAGATTTAACACAAAAGGTTATTCATATTCATTTATATTCATATTTTGTGAAGGATAAAGATACAAATAACGGCCATGTTTACGATAAATTTGAGCAAAATTGACTGAAATCATAGTCTAAAATCAATTACATTATTGTGATTTTTTTTTCAACAATTTAACCGAGATTAATGGGTGACCCAACAGGTCACGTATTTTCTAGTATATATATATATTTGGGTGGAATTCATGGATTAGTCCACCAAACTTTGGTGGACTAATCCATGAATTCCATGAATTCCACTAATCCACGAATTCCACCCAAATATTAAAAAGTTGGTTAGAAAACTCGAAAAGATCAAAAATAAAATTGTTAAACAGGAGATGTGTCTTTTGTTTAATTCTACATGTATAAACGAAAGAATGCTGCCCAAATACACACACACACACATATATATATATATGTGTGTGTGAAGTGAATCCAATGATATGTAATATAGTGAAAAATATGAAAAAACACAGGTTCAAATAAAATGAGTTATATTTATTCAGCCAACGGTGCAGTGTTTCAATCTGTTTAGTAGATCTTCTTCAGGGCTTTTGTTGATATAAGGAAAAGGAAAATTTATCACAGGAGTGATAGATTTTTGTTGATTAGTTTGTTTAAAATTATTTTGAATGGAAAATTAGTGCTCTTAGAATAATTCGAAATTTATGAATGCTGGGATAAACGGTTTTGAAAGATGACATCGAACATTCTCTTACGTTGTATGTGTGTCTGTGATAAATTTCACTTTTCCTTATATCAAAAAAAGCCCTGATGAAGATCCACTAAACAGACTGAAACACTGCAGCGTTGGCTGAATAAATATCACTCATTTTATTTGAACCTGTGTTTTTTCAAATTTTTCACTATATTACACACACATATATGTGAAGAAAGGAAGTGAATCCGACGGTATGTAGTATATTAAGAAAAATGAAAAAAACACATAAGAAATTATTTATCACAGAATAACGAGAAAAGCGAGTGGTAATCCTTGTCATTTGACGTTTGAAAAAGGAGACGGTTTTGAAATATGACAAAACCGTCTCCTTTTTCAAATGTCAAAAAATTTTTAAACAGACTGAATGACAAGGATTACCACTCGCTTTTCTCGTTATTCTGTGATAAATAATTTCTTATCTTATGCCCTGAAGATGATCTAATTAATAGATCGAAACACTGCAGCGTCAGCCAATAAACTCACCACTTAACCCATTTAAACCTGCGTTTTTTCATTCTTTCTTAATATACTACATATATATATATATTTTCATTATATTTTCAGCTGTGTCCAAAATTCTTGAAAACACGGCCCTTTTTGGTGATTTAATGCTGAAACTGCCTGAGATTAGCCATGAATTATATGACACGCAGGATTGGTGGAAATTAATGATTGAATGGTGTATTTACTTCTGTAAAGAAAGTGGCGTCTATGATAAAATCCACTTGAAACTCTTGGATACTGTAAGTATTTTTTTCTTATTTTGGGTATATTCGCAGAGTTCTGTCCTGGCCTCCTGTCTCATAAACCGCTAGCCAGTGGCTGCTGAAAAAAAAAGCACCAGTTACGATTGACGTCCGTAGCCGAAGCGGTGTCACTTGAAAAACAAACAAACTAGGGGTTTAGGGTTAGTTAAATGGGGAAAATAAATAATTTGGGTTCTGTTTTTTCTGAGTCACCCTGTATACAGGGTAACCCAGAAATAACAGAATCCACAAATTTTGTAATAAAACTGTTAATTTTAACTAGGGAAGTTAAGGTTAGGGGTTGGGGTTGGGTTTTTGGGAAAAACGCCCTAAGCTGGTTGTTTATTTGTTTTTTTTCAAGTGACACCGCTTCAGCCAAGGACTTCAATCGTAGCCAGTGTTTTTTTTCAGCAGCCACCGGCTAGCAGTTTTTGAGGCAGGAGGCTGGGACAGAACTCTGCGAACATTAACCTTATTTTTCCTAATAATTTTTTGAGTCCTTCCCTATTTTTCTTTACTCGTTTTGGTACTGGTTTGAACATATGGTCCCAAGAGTAATCTGAATTTAATGCCTTTTCTTTCGCTGCACCCTAAAATCTGTGTCCGGTTGCACAATGTGCTACTTGTACTATGTACCCCTATACCACTTGTTTCATAGTCAGATAATTGGAGACTAAACCAGTAAGCTCACAGATTTTGTCTGGTGAGGAGGGTGGCTAGACATTCTACAGAGCGAAAAATAAACCTGTAATAGGGCAGAAGAAGCTTTTTGTTCAATGGTAATCCAGCACATCATTTTTAAAGTCTAATCTTTCCCAATTGTGGCAAGTCTGTGTAAACTTGATAGTGTCAGAACCATGCCGTCAGGAACTTAAGTTCCTGGTAGGGTCACCCAAGAGGGTCAGGTCTGGCACTCAGCGATAATAGAGCCACACCCTGGCCAAAAGGCTCTGTCAAAATAGGGGGATACTGTACCTAATACTATCTATTCTAATTATAAACTATTCCACTAGAAATAATACAATCATGGTATTTTTGGTTTAGAAAAAAACAAACTTTTTTGATAATTTCAGGGCGTACTTATCTATGGGTGATGCTATTTGTAAATATTGACCGAATTGAATGACTGAATTCGCCGGCCACTCAGGTCTATAAAAACAACTTTACAATCCCAAAGGTTTTCAAAGCCTTAATACTTAATATACGTGTTGATTGTATAATGTTTTACGAGAAATAGTGAAATCTTCGTATATTTGGTTTACAAAAATAACTTTTTTTAAAAATTGGTAAAGCTATATTTATTCGTTGGCGATGCTGTTATACCTAATAATATCCATTTTAATTGTATAGATTTTTTTAAGCTGTAAGGGTTTTCCATATACATAATACATAAACCACCTTCCAATCAAAATCCATTAACTACAAATATTACATAATAATAATTTTGATATTTTGGACTATTTAGAATAATTAACTTCTTCCATTTTATTTTTCTGTCAATAAGTCTAATGGCTTTTATGCTGCTTGGAGCTCTATTGAAGTAGCGGAAGTGATTTCAGCTCTGAAACCATGCTTGAATTCATTGTTAATTGTCTGAAGTTGTCTTATTTTAAGGCAATTAAAAATGCGTCTGTGGAAAATCTGTGGCTAACAAGAGCATCTCCTTCCCCTGACCAGGATATCCATTTTGGTTAACTTACGTACGCTAAAATCCCTGAAAACACATCCAAATCAACCTGTTTTGACACAAATAAAAAAAAAACTCTTGTAGAACGCCTTAAAACTATGAAATTAACATTCCAACTGTTGTTTCTAGCAAGGTGCAATGCCCGCACACCTTATCTGATAGTTGGTATGCTTTGAACGCTTTTTTTTTTCCTACAAGGCAATTAGAGTAACCTCCCTTGACTTTAATTTTGAACTAAGCCAGTAGCTATTTTGAAAGTCTCTGTGGGGAAATAAACAAACTTTTTTGAAAACAATACAACTGCATGCTTTAACACAAAAATATCATAAAATGTGTTCTTAATAACAATTAAGGTCATTTCAGATAATGCGCATGCACAATTTTATGCTAGGTATTTTGGCAACTAAAGGTGAAAATTACCGTAATCATTTAATAGTAGAAGTAGTCATTGTTCAGAAAACAACACACGCAAGTTGTATTATCACAGGGGATGTTTACTTCTTCCTAGGCTCGTGGGTTCTTTTCAGAGAGAAGGAAAGAGAGAGAGAGAAGAAGTATGGTCAAACTATTCTATCATAAGTCATGTTCAGTACTACTATCCCAAACCCATATGGGGAACCGGAAGACATGTGTGACTCCCACCAGAGCCCAGATGAAAAAGGAAGATTTTCCTCCTCTTCTGTTTCTCGTCCCTGGGGTCACATTCGTTACCGGTCAAAACCTGGAACTTCTGTTTTTATTTTTAAATCTATTTCCGGGGTCATTCTTTGGTCAATTACTGGCACTCCGTTGAATGTTTACTCTTCCAAATTTTAACCCATGTTCTTATTTCTTTTTCTTCTCTTTCTCCAGAAATCCAAATACCATTTTATTTTTTCAATTCCCGAATTCCCTGTAGACCATAATAATTATGCTACAGGTATCCTCGTGGCTAGAATCTTGGATTTTAAAAATCAAGAATTATAAATATATTAGTTTTGATTTCTGCTTTTGTAATATTCTTTTCTTGATTCCTTACCTTTACTGTTGGCGGGGTTTAGAATATACTGACTGTATCCCCTGTAGAGGAGTATGACCTCCCCATCCAAAGGTGTGTCCTGGGTATGACACTAAATTATATCCCCTGTAGATAGGTATGACACTCCGCCCAACCCCAAAATTGTGTCCTGGGTATGATACTAAACTATTTCTATTTATTATTTGTTTGTCATGCCTCTTAGGGATCTCCTCTCACATCAACCGTTAAAAAAATCGGTACTCTTTGCGGAGTTCCGTCCTGGTCTCCTGCCTCAAAATTCGCTAGTCGGTGGCAGCTGAAAAAAAAACACCAGCTACGGTTGAAGTCCGTAGCCAAAGCGTGTGTCACTTGAAAAAAAACTAGGGTTAGGGTTGGGGTTTAGGGTTAGTTTAATGGGAAAATAAATAAATAATTCAGGCTCTGTTTTTTCTGAAAAAACAGAACCCACAAATTTTGTAATAAAACAGTTATTCTTAACTAGGAGGGTTTAGGGTTGGGGTTGGGTTTTCGGGAAAAACGCCAAAATTGTGTCCTGTGTATGATACTAAGCTATTTCTATTTATTATTTGTTTGTTATGCCTCCTTAGGGATCTCTTCTCTTTTTGTATCTTCTCACAAAAAAATCTGTACTCTTTGCAGAGTTCCGTCCCGGCCTCCTGCCTCAAAATTCGTTAGCCGGTGGCAGCTGGTGTTTTTTTTTTTTTCAGCAGCCACCGGCTAACGAATTTTAAAGCAGAGGCCGGGATGAAATTCTGCAAAGAGTACCAAAAAATCTTTGCTTGGAAAATATATATATTAATACAATGTTAAATATATATTTATATATAATAATATATATAATATATATATATATATATATATATATGTATATATATTTATCAATCCCTCTATACGAGTAGAATGTGACACAAGGTAAATTTATTAATCGGAGCTTAACAGGTTTGAATTCAGTTTTTCTTCTAGACTGACTGTCTAACTAAGGTTATATATATATATATATATTATATATATATATATATATATATATATATATATGTTGAAAGGAAAAATAGATAAAAGAAAGAAAATGTTGAATGAATAAAATAGATTTACTAACACGTGTTTCGGCCAGAATCTGTTCATGTACGCATGTATTCTGTTTATTATTATTTTCAATATAAAATAAAATAATAATAGAAAATTCTAAAATATGTAAGCATATAAAGAATAGCGGCCTTCATCAGAGTAAAATGTTTGATATCTGAAGTTAAAACGGTCAAAATACAGAGAATTTTTAAGTGTTCAAAAAAATAATTTTAAAAAATTATTTGAGAAACGCTCCCCAGCTGGAGAAAACAGTGATGATTGTGTGACGGTTTTAAATATCAAACATTTTCTATTATTATTTTATTTTATATTTAAAATAATAATAAATAGAATACATGTGTACATGAACAAACTCCTGGCCAAAACAGGTGTTAGTAAACTCATATTAAACCAATTTTATCCATTTAACATTTTCTTTCCTTTATTATTTATCCTTTCAACATATCGTCGGATTCATTTCCATTTTCAGCTTATATATATATATATAAATCGATTTTCTATGACCTTCAGCAGTTAGTATGTAGATGTTTCTGAAAATCGCTTATTCAAAAGAATTGCGAAAAAAAATAATGTTAGGTAAGAGTTACTCCCCTATTTTATAACAGCTTTAAGAGTTACTTCCCCTGAATAGGATTCTAAGCTTTCAAATTTTTAATTTACGGAATCAGTGAGTGAGTTAGATTTTAAACTACAATTGAGTTATTTCCCTTTGGTCATTAATTTTTTTCATTTTTAAAAAATTACTCAAGACTGTAAATCTTTATTTACAATCAAGTCAGGCCGAAACCACTTGCCCTCACCGGACCGCAACGAAGAGACTATTCATTACTTAGATAGGTGACGTCTTAGTAGCAGCGGGTACTGTAAGCAATCTGAGATCTGTAACAGACTAATTAAATCTTAGTATATGACAAGAATGGAGATGTCTCCTTTCTTTTCTCATCCACAGAAAGTGATGTTAATACACGTTTAGGAAAGGCATGGGCGGCTACAAACAAATTATCAGTAATAGGCTACAGTTCCAAGCGTCAAAAGAGGCTTAGTTTTCTATTTATGTAGCGAAACTACCTTGCAAAATAATTTTAACATAATTATTAAGAAAAAATCCAAAAAAGACTAATAACCATTGTTCGTCATAGGACCAATAGAATTATGCGAAAAGTACCATTTAAACGGGCTAATTTGTAGTAAAATACGTATAAAAACTAAGTAGCTCCGAAATGAGAATTTGCCAATGAGAATCGAGTACTGATATATAAACACGGTGAAAAAAATGGCGATGTCGAGTGAAGAAGACCATGCTTATTAGCGAGAAAAAATGTTTTATGTGCATTTTACCTTCAAAAAAGTATAGCGAAATAAACATTACCTTATATAATCCCTTTACTAAACCAAACAAATCTTCTTCAGGTAAAAAATCAAAATATAATTTTCAATTAAAAAATGAACTGACTTTTTAGAACAAATAAAAAATAATAGTATTGCGCATACATGTGACAACAAGTCACTTCTAAGAAACGTAAATAACGAGTAATATTTCTTTTGCAATAAATGTTTTATTTTTCTTGCACCCGTTATTTTACAATAATAAATATATTTTCTTTATTTATTTTAATATTCACTTGAATGTTTATATTCTAAAAGGTTTTATTTTGTGAGAATGTTTTTATTTTAGAATTTTTCCTGAACAAAAAAAAAATTGTTTGCTTTAGTAAAGGGATTTTTGTTTGTTTTTGAGGGTCACTTTTTCATTTCATAAACACAGATAAATCAGCTGATGGTTACATTCCAGAGAAAATCTGTAATCTCATTGGCTAATTTGAAATAGGAGCTATTTCCGTTTTATACGTATTTTACTCACTTAAAACTTATTTAATTAATTCTCCATGCAAGAAACCTATGTGCGAACAAAAATTGGAATTTTGGGGTGAGTTTATTTTAATAATAAAGGACAATTTCTCAGGTGACTTTTTACATCCGACACAACTGAATGATAATTGGCTTGGGACTGTGGCCTATAATATGGAAATCCAATCTCACTGATAAGCTAACGCGACAATTCTTCCAGGCTGTGGTTATATCAGTACTGCTGTATGGCTGCACCACCTGGACCCTAACAAAGCGCCTTGAGAATTAGCTAGATGGGACCTGCACAAGAATGCTGCATGCAGTCCTGAACAAGCCGTGGAAGCAGCACCCCACAAGGAAGCAACTATATGGCCACCTGCCCCCATCTCACAAACCATCTGGGTAAGACTGACTAGGCATGCAGGATACTGCTGGAGAAGCGGGGACAAGCTCATAAGCGATGTTCTCCTGTGGAAGCCAACACATGGACATGCTAACATAGGATGCCCACTATGGACCTACATTGACCAACCATGCAAGGATTCTGGATGCTGTGCAGAGGACCTCCCAGGGGCAATGAATGATAGGGAAGGTTGGCGAGAGATTGTCATGGATATCTGTGCTGTTTGCGTGACATGATGATGATGGTATGACAAGACCTGAGAACCCAAAAAATAATATGAAATATGTAGTACTTTGACTTACGAGTTTATTTCAGTTCACTCGTAACTCAATTTCCTCGTTGAAATAAACTAAAATGCCATTGATTTATTCCAGCCTCCCTACCCCCCCCCAACTAAAGATAACCTAATTTTTTTGTTACGCTTTTTTTGATAAGAAAAATAGCAGTGTATTGTATAAAAGGGCCAGTTTAGCTCAGTCGGTAGAGCATTCGGCTAGAAACCACAAGGTTCCTAGTTCAATACCAGCGCTCACCAACTCTGCGTATGAGTAGCACCAGGATCTGTGCAGTAAATTGATTTATTCCAGCCTCCCTACCCCCCCCCCCAACTAAAGATAACCTAATTTTTTTGTTACGCTTTTTTTGATAAGAAAAATAGCAGTGTATTGTATAAAAGGGCCAGTTTAGCTCAGTCGGTAGAGCATTCGGCTAGAAACCACAAGGTTCCTAGTTCATACCAGCGCTCACCAACTCAGCGTATGAGTAGCACCAGGATCTGTGCAGTAAATTGATTTATTCCAGCCTCCCTACCCCCCCCCCCAACTAAAGATAACCTAATTTTTTTGTTACGCTTTTTTTAATAAGAAAAATAGCAGTGTATTGTATAAAGGGCCAGGTTAGCTCAGTCGGTAGAGCATTCGGCTAGAACCACAAGGTTCCTAGTTCGATACCAGCGCTCACCAACTCAGCGTATGAGTAGCACCAGGATCTGTGCAGTAAATTGATTTATTCCAGCCTCCCTACCCCCCCCAACTAAAGATAACCTAATTTTTTTGTTACGCTTTTTTTAATAAGAAAAATAGCAGTGTATTGTATAAAAGGGCCAGGTTAGCTCAGTCGGTAGAGCATTCGGCTAGAAACCACAAGGTTCCTAGTTCGATACCAGCGCTCACCAACTCAGCGTATGAGTAGCACCAGGATCTGTGCAGTAAATTGATTTATTCCAGCCTCCCTACCCCCCCCCCAACTAAAGATAACCTAATTTTTTTGTTACGCTTTTTTTAATAAGAAAAATAGCAGTGTATTGTATAAAAGGGCCAGGTTAGCTCAGTCGGTAGAGCATTCGGCTAGAAACCACAAGGTTCCTAGTTCGATACCAGCGCTCACCAACTCAGCGTATGAGTAGCACCAGGATCTGTGCAGTAAATTGATTTATTCCAGCCTCCCTACCCCCCCCAACTAAAGATAACCTAATTTTTTTGTTACGCTTTTTTTAATAAGAAAATAGCAGTGTATTGTATAAAAGGGCCAGGTTAGCTCAGTCGGTAGAGCATTCGGCTAGAAACCACAAGGTTCCTAGTTCGATACCAGCGCTCACCAACTCAGCGTATGAGTAGCACCAGGATCTGTGCAGTAAATTGATTTATTCCAGCCTCCCTACCCCCCCCCCAACTAAAGATAACCTAATTTTTTTGTTACGCTTTTTTTATAAGAAAAATAGCAGTGTATTGTATAAAAGGGCCAGGTTAGCTCAGTCGGTAGAGCATTCGGCTAGAAACCACAAGGTTCCTAGTTCGATACCAGCGCTCACCAACTCAGCGTATGAGTAGCACCAGGATCTGTGCAGTAAATTGATTTATTCCAGCCTCCCTACCCCCCCCAACTAAAGATAACCTAATTTTTTTGTTACGCTTTTTTTGATAAGAAAAATAGCAGTGTATTGTATAAAAGGGCCAGGTTAGCTCAGTCGGTAGAGCATTCGGCTAGAAAGCACAAGGTTCCTAGTTCGATACCAGCGCTCACCAACTCAGCGTATGAGTAGCACCAGGATCTGTGCAGTAAATTGATTTATTCCAGCCTCCCTACCCCCCCCCAACTAAAGATAACCTAATTTTTTTGTTACGCTTTTTTTGATAAGAAAAATAGCAGTGTATTGTATAAAAGGGCCAGGTTAGCTCAGTCGGTAGAGCATTCGGCTAGAAAGCACAAGGTTCCTAGTTCGATACCAGCGCTCACCAACTCAGCGTATGAGTAGCACCAGGATCTGTGCAGTAAATTGATTTATTCCAGCCTCCCTACCCCCCCAACTAAAGATAACCTAATTTTTTTGTTACGCTTTTTTTGATAAGAAAAATAGCAGTGTATTGTATAAAAGGGCCAGGTTAGCTCAGTCGGTAGAGCATTCGGCTAGAAAGCACAAGGTTCCTAGTTCGATACCACCAGCGTATGAGCACCAGGATCTGTGCAGTAAATTGATTTATTCCAGCCTCCCTACCCCCCCCCCAACTAAAGATAACCTAATTTTTTTGTTACGCTTTTTTTGATAAGAAAAATAGCAGTGTATTGTATAAAAGGGCCAGGTTAGCTCAGTCGGTAGAGCATTCGGCTAGAAAGCACAAGGTTCCTAGTTCGATACCAGCGCTCACCAACTCAGCGTATGAGTAGCACCAGGATCTGTGCAGTAAATTGATTTATTCCAGCCTCCCTACCCCCCCCCCAACTAAAGATAACCTAATTTTTTTGTTACGCTTTTTTTGATAAGAAAAATAGCAGTGTATTGTATAAAAGGGCCAGGTTAGCTCAGTCGGTAGAGCATTCGGCTAGAAAGCACAAGGTTCCTAGTTCGATACCAGCGCACCAACTCAGCGTATGAGTAGCACCAGGATCTGTGCAGTAAATTGATTTATTCCAGCCTCCCTACCCCCCCCCCAACTAAAGATAACCTAATTTTTTTGTTACGCTTTTTTTGATAAGAAAAATAGCAGTGTATTGTATAAAAGGGCCAGGTTAGCTCAGTCGGTAGAGCATTCGGCTAGAAAGCAAGGTTCCTAGTTCGATACCAGCGCTCACCAACTCAGCGTATGAGTAGCACCAGGATCTGTGCAGTAAATTGATTTATTCCAGCCTCCTACCCCCCCCAACTAAAGATAACCTAATTTTTTTGTTACGCTTTTTTTGATAAGAAAAATAGCAGTGTATTGTATAAAAGGGCCAGGTTAGCTCAGTCGG
>CM042172.1:53580989-53643162 GCA_023376005.1 Doryteuthis pealeii | reverse complement strand
TCAAATGTTCTTGGTTTCGGCTTAAATGACTCAAAATGTTCTACGTAGTGGGGCGATATTGCAAGTTCGCTTGTTCATTGATTATTTTCATTAATTATCGAATTTTATACGATATTACACTTGTAACTGCCTTCAAGCAAAAAATCTATTATAATGGCAAGATGTGTGGTTTGTTTGTCCTGTAACCGAAACTAAATCACTATTCAAGTCACAATTCCTTATTATTACGTCACTTTACCATGAATTTTATCTTTATTTTATACCTCAATTATTGATAAAATTGTTATACATTATTAATACTGTTGACCATATCTACGCTACTAATACATGTAAATTGTATTATATATCACAAAAAATAGCGGGTTTACAGTGTGAACGAGAAGGCTAATTTTGCATATTGATATTTAAAATTTGATTTTAATAAAATATATGCTAGTATTATTGATTTCTAATTGTTTGGTTTTCTCTTAACGAATCTGAGCAAGATCTCGGGGATAATCTTAAAAGAAATCCATAAACAAGACGAAAGAACTGTAATTTTATTAAATACTGCATAATTCTAACTAAATAGATAAATTAGGAAAAAATGAAAGACGCCAACTGGACGTGAAACAAAATATGGAAGAGTAAATTTAAAGCTGTTCTATTTTTCAATTATACCCCTCAGTTTATTCATTCTAAATAGTTTAAATTTTATACCAAATATTTTATAACATCAAACCTAAATACTTGCACCCGAAGGTGCATATATTTGCTAGTAATAATAATATACTATACTCAACAATGCTTCTTAAGGCAATCCTTAATCTTCATATATATATATATATATTATATATATATATATATATGTGTGTGTGTGTGTGTGTGTGTGTGTGTGGAGAAAAAAAATGGAAGGTAATATTGTTAAAAATTGAGAAAACACAAGTTCATAATCGAATGTTATTACGCCTACATGCAGGTGTTCAGACTGTTTAGATAGATCCTTCATCAGGGCTTTTATTGGTTTAGCGAAAAAATAAATTATTAACTGAAAACAAAAAGGTTAGCGAAGCCTCTGATTTTGGTGTGTGCTTTGCTGACTTTGTCAACAATTTTAATAGATCTTTTCTTTTACTATTCTCAATGAAGCATCAACAAGAAAAGAAGCCATTCCCACACAAAAATTAATCTTGCAAGGCCCCACCCCCGCCCCAGGAAACCTACGACCTAGATACTGACTGCATCTCCTGCAGAGAGGTAGGACCCCGCCCTTCATAAAAAAAATTGTCCTAGAAATCACTAAACTGGGATTTAGTGATGCCCCGATCTTGGGCTCTTTGGTAAAATTTGTGTCAATCACTGAATGAGTTCTAGTGCATCTTGTTTACATAGTAATTGGATCCCTAATAACATTAAGTAGTTGTTAGAAATCATTATGGGCGATCAGTATAGCTGATTGGCCTTGAGAGTGAGTGACAGGCGTTTGACCTCAACTTCTGACCTTGCTTTCTGGATAGAATCGTGAGAACGGAACCTGATAGAAAGCCCCCTTCCGGTTTAAGGAGTAAGGCAACCAGTTAGCAGTTAGAAGGTTAGAAGCCAAGCTAGCAAGATGTGAGCTCACTGCGCAGATTGTCTGGTCTGGGATCTATGATAAAGTAACATCATCGTTAAATCGAAGTCTTGTGTTTATTACTAAAACTAACAATGACACAGGGCTTCTGAATAACAAAAATCCCTAGGCAACAGAACCAGACCCGGAATCCTCAATAAGAAGACCAGACGAGCACCTTAGAAGATATAATAAGACCAAGATAGATGATAGACGATCAGAGCAAAAGCCGGCAAGAATAGACGACAGAGTAAGAATTAAGAAAGGTATATAAGTTATATGCTGATTGGCTTAGTGACAAAGACCAGTATATAACATTTACCTATTAGTGCCGGTAAAGAAGCGCTATGCAACACATCTCCGAGACTGTATGTTAATAATGTATATATTTAAACTCGTGTTCTTCAATTATATAATTGTTATCATCTTCCAACACCCTCTCGTTAAAAATCAGACCATCCAGATCATCAAGATAAAAATGTAAATTCCTGATTATCTGTGTTTCTTATCCACCGAATTCTTATTTCTGATGAGTGTTCACCTAAAATAATAGGACCAGTTGTTTTTAGTATAAAGAAAGGAAGAAAAAGGATATGCACAAAAATATATAGAAAGTAAGAGAATAGGAAAGATAAAAGAGATGGGGTGAGTGCATAGAAATAACAACACATATCCTATTGTTTTAATCCAAACTATGAGAGGAAAGAGGTATAGAATAATAAAAGAGTTAATGAGTAGTATTAAATCTAAGAAATTATACTTTTACATTATTGAAACTATTCTCTAATGCTATATAGTAAAGTAAGAAAGTCGTCGGGTGGCCTAAGGTCGGTATCAGCCAATCTAGCGAGGGTGTTCTATACCCCTCAAGCGCTAGCACCATGTAGATGTTTAGCGTTTAGGTGGAGCACCACACTTACCCTCAGATCCTTACCTTTTACCTCACAGATCCCTGTGCTACTCAACGCTGTTGGCAAGGACCATGACGAACTATAAAAAACCTTTGTGGTTTCTAGGCTAACGCTCTACCAACTGAGGCTATCCCGGCCCACAGGTAATGTCTCTATAATATTGAAAATCTATAGAAACATTATATATATCGAAAGTGTAGTAACAATTAAATTATTATGCTGTTATATCCACAGGTCCTGCTAGTAAAGAAATATAAACAAGTAATCTAAAAAAAAAAAAAACACTCATGACTTATCCTGAAAGCATATGGATCAAATTTTTGGATCTCTTTGGTACAATTCAATTCTTGGTTTACTGAATAAAATAAACAAAAATTCTCAGACAAGACCTGCCCGTCAGCTGGAGCTGTGGTTTGGTTTGGGTTTGTTTTAGGCATATCAAACCCCAGGGGCCATAATGCCGATAAAGTTTTGAAATCAAAATGTCTTAACAGATTATCAAACTAGAAAAATTTCTATTTAACATAGATGCACCCAACAGGTACTACCACCCAGGTCAGAGTGGACCAGGCGAGCAATGCGACGAAGGGGTGCTCCACATTCCCTCCAAAAACCCCAAAAACTGACTCCCCATCAGATAGAGTTTTATGGCATTCCCAGGACATGTAGACCCTCAGGCCACCACCTCCTAGCACCCATATGATAAAAAAGTGTTGGGGCGCAAAGAGCAAGTGGGCAATCATATAGGTGCTAGTCTTGCGTGACCAGCCGGATCGCAGGCCTCTATGAGTGCTTTAAAGTAGGCCAAAGAGTTAAGTCCCAATTATTTATACCAAAGAAAATATGATAAGAAAAATTAAACATAAAACAACTAGCAAAAAGCACCCCCGGGCAAGAAGTAAATTATAAAAAATATGATAATAAATTAGAAGCCTAATGACTGAATAAGAAGTAGCATAAAAGATTTTTGAACAGAGGGGGGTATGATGAAAAATAGAACAACTGAAACTAACACTTCCATCAATTTTCGTACCCCCTCATTGGTAAATGCCAATAACGAGTAAAAAGGAAAAAATAATTTACAGTTATATCTTCTGTTAAGGATTTCTTTTGAGATTTATGAAGAATTTTTCTCATATTCAAAAAAAACAAAAAGATATTAATACTAAACATCATATTAATTAAAATCAATTTTTTAAGATCAATATGCAATTAGATATCTACATACTAATAACATGCAATTGTATTTATATATACAACAAAATAAAGGTTTACAGTATGAATGGGAATGCTAATTTGCATATTGATCTTAAAAAATTGATTTTAATTAATATATGTTTAGTATTATTTATTTCTAATTATTTGGTTTTATCTTATTGAATATGAGCAAAAATCTCTTCCATAAATCTCAAAAGAAATCCCTTAACAAGAAGATATAACTGTAATATTATTCTTTACTTCCTATTTTAACTAAACAGTTTAAATTAGGAAAATTTACCAATGAAAGACGGGAGTAACGAAAAATGATGGAAGTGTTAGTTTCAAAGTTGTTCTATTTTTCAATCATACCCCCTCTGTTCAAAATCTTTTTATCTACATTCTTATTCAGTTTCATTAGCCTTTCTAATTTAATATCATATTTTATTATAAAATTTAACTAAAATACTTGCACCCGGAGGGTGCATATATTTGCTAGTTGTTTTAATGTTTATTTTTTTATCAATATTTTTCTTTGGTATAATAAATTGGGAAACTTAACTCTTTGCCTACTTTAAGCCACTCATAGAGGCCCCTCCGATCAATCGGCTGGTCACGTCAAGACCTAGCACCTATATGATTGCCCCAACCCTATTGCTCTTATAGCAAGCCCCAACACTTTTTATCATATGGGTGCTAGGAGGTGGTGGCTGAGGGTCTACATGTCCTGGGAATGACATTAAACTCTATCTGATGGGGAGGTTCCAGTTTTGGAGGTTTGGGGAATGTGGAGCACCCCTTCGTCGCCATTGCTCCCTGGTCCACTCTGACCTGGAGTGGTAGTACCTGTTAGGGTCGCATCTATGGGTTAAATAGAAAAATGTATTTATAAAAAGATTTGAATTATCTGTTAAGAATTACTTGATTTCAAAACTTTATCGGCATTAAATGGCCCACTGAGGTTGATATGCCATAAAACAAACCAAACCAAACCACAGCTCCAGCTGACGGGGCAGAAAGTAAACTTAGTCTGAGATTTTTGTTTATTTTATTTCAGTTAAACCAAGAATTGGAATTGGTACCAAGAGATCCAAAATATTTGAATCCATATCGCAAAATATTTCAGGTAAGTCATGAAGTGTTTTTTTTTTTTTTGTTACTTGTTTATCATTATACTTTACTAGCAGGACCTGTGGATATACCACAGCATAATAATTTAATTGTTACTACATTTGATATAAATGAATAAATGTTTCTATGATTTCTAAATATTATAGAGACATTACCTGTGGGCCGGGATAGCTCAGTTGGTAGAGCGTTAGGCTAGAAACCACAAGGTTTTTAGTTCGATACTGGTCCTTGCCAACTCAGCGTATGAGTAGCACAGGGATCTGTGCGGTAAAGTAAGGAGCTGATGGTAGGTGTGGTGCTCCACCTCAAACGCTAAAAAACAATCTCCTTGGTCTAGCGCTATTGAAAAGGGGTATAGACTCCCTCGCTGATTGGCTGATACCGACTTTAGGCCACCCCGACGACTTTCTTACTTTACTTAATAGCTATTGAGAAATAGTTCAATATGTAAAAAGTATAATTATCTTGATTTAACTCTCTCTTACTCTTTTTTTTTCTTTCCTTTCTTTCCTTCATGTTTGATTAAAACAGATTAGTGTTGTTATTTCTATGCACTCACCCCATCTCTTTATCTTTCCCCTATTCTCTTACTTTCTATTTTTATTTGTAGCATATCCTTTTTCTTCCCTTTCTTTATACTAAAAACGAACTGGTCCATTATTTAGGTGACAACACTCATCAGAAATAAGAATTCGGTGGATAAGAAACACCAGATAATCAGGATTTACATTTTTATCTTGGATGATCTGGATGGTCTGATTTTTAACGAGAGGGTGTTGGAAGATGATAACAATTATATAATTGAAGAACACGAGTATTAATATATACATTATTACATACAGTACTCGGAGATGTGTTGCATAGCGCCTTCTTTACCGGCACTAAATAGGTATATGTTATATACTGGTCTTTTCACTAAGCCAAATCAGCATATAACGTTATATACCTTTCTTTAATTCTTACTCTGTCGTCTATTCTTCTGGCCGGCTTTGCTTCTGATCGTCTATCATCTATCTTGGTCTTATATATCTTCTAAGGTCTCGTCTGGTCTTCTATTGAGGATTCCGGGTCTGGTTTCTGTTGCTAGGGATTTCTTGTTATCAGAAGCCCTGTGTCATTGTTAGTTTTTAGTAATAAACACAAGACTTCGATTTACGATGATGTTACTTTATTCATAGATCCCCAGACCAGACAATCTGCGCAGTGAGACTCACATCTTGCTAGCTTGGCTTCTAACTTCTAACTGACTAACTGAGTTGCTTACTCCTTAAACCGGAAGGGGGCTTTCTATCAGGGTTCCGTTCTCACGATTCTATCCCCAGAAAGCAAGGTCAGAGTGAGGTCAAACGCTGTCACTCACTCTCAAGGCCATCAGCTATACTGATCGCCATAATGATTTCTACACTACCTTAAAAATGTATTAGGGATCCAATTACTATGTAACAGATGCACTAGAACTCATCAAGTGATTGACACAATTTTACCAGAGCTCCAGATCGAGGGCATCACTAAATCCAGTTTAGTGATTGTCTAGGACAATTTTTTTATGAGGGCGGGGGTCCTACCTCTCTGCAGGAGATGCAGTCAGTATTCTAGGTCAGTAGGTTTCCTGGGGGCGGGGGTGGGGCTTGCAAGATTAATTTTTGTGTGGGAATAGGCTTCTTTTTGTTGATCTTCAAATGTGAGGAAGAAAAGATCTATTTAAAATTGTTGACAAAGTCAGCAAAGCCCAACACACCAAAATCAGAGGCTCGCTAACTTTTTGTTTTCAGTAATAATTTATTTTTTCCTTAAACCAATAAAAGCCCTGATGAAGGTCTATCTAAACAGTCTGAAACACTGCAGTGTAGGCGTAATAAACATTCGTTTATGAAACTTGTGTTTTCTCAATTTTTACAATATTACTTCCATTTTTTTTCTTCACACACACACACACACACACACACACACACATATATATATATATATATATATATATATATATATATATGAGATTAAGGTAATTTGCTTTAGAAGCATTGTTGAGTAAAGTATATTATTATTTACTAGCAAATATATGCACCCTTCGGGTGCAAGTATTTAGGTTTTGATGTTATAAAATATTGTATCAAATTATAAACTATTTAGAAAATGATAAACTGAGGGGTATAATTGAAAAATAGAACAGCTTTAAATTTAACTCTTCCATCATTTTGTTTCACTCCCGTCTTTCATTTTTCCTAATTTATCTATTTAGTTAGATTATGAAGTATTTAATAAAATTACAGTTCTTTCGTCTTGTTTATGGATTTCTTTTAAGATTTATCCCCGAGATCTTTGCTCAGATTCGTTAAGAGAAAACCAAACAATTAGAAATCAATAATACTAAGCATATATTTATTAAAATCAAATTTTAAATATCAATATGCAAATTAGCCTTCTCGTTCACACTGTAAACCGCTATTTTGTTGTATATATAAATACAATTACATGTTATTAGTACGTAGATATGGTCAACAGTATTAATAATGTATAACAATTTTATCAATAATTGAGGTTTAAATAAAGATAAATTCATGGTAAACGTGACGTCAATAACTAAGGGAATTGTGACTTGAATAGTGATTTAGTTTCGGTTACAGACAAACAAACACACAATCTCCATTATAATAAGATATTTTTGCTTGAAGGCAGTTACAATGTGTATATCGTATAAAATTCGATAATTAATGAAAATAATCATGACAAGCGAACTTGGCAAATATCGCCCACTACGTAGAACATTTGAGTCATTTAATGCCGAAACAAGACATTTTGATAAAAGTTTCTATGTTTCAAGTTCTTGATATCTTCAAATTGGTATAGATAAATTTAATTCTTGGTTTGGTTTGTTAAATGGCATAATAACCCTGTGGGTTATTTAATGCCAAAAATTGTTAGAGTGAGAGATAAAAGTTAGTACTCAAGTCTCCTTTACAAGTGTATTTTTGTAGCTGTTTCAACTTTATTAAGTCTCATAAATCTCATAAATCGAAACCCAGTTTTGATTTCTGTTGGAGGGAAATCGTAAGTATACATCGCTGATCAGACTTAATAAAGATGAAACGGCTGCTGTATGATGTTCTACGTAGTGGGCAACATTTGCCGAGTTCGCTTGTCATGATTATTTTCATTAATTATCGAATTTTATATGATATACGCATTGTAACTGCTTTCAAGCAAAAATATAAATAATATTTATATATATATATATATATATGTCTTTGGGTTTATTGATATTGAGAAGTTGATATGCCATTGAAAACAAAGCAAACAAATATCTAAATTTCAAAATAAATCCTTTTTTTTTACAAAAGCTCATATTGCAAAATGTATTTTTGTTGTTTTTTTTTTTTTTTGTTAAGTTTCAGATTTGGTTTGGTTTGTTTATTTTACGGCATAACCCTTTTTGAGTCATTTAATGCCGAAACAAGACATTTTGATAAAAGTTTCTATGTTTCAAGTTCTTGATATCTTCAAATTGGTATAGATAAATTTAATTCTTGGTTTGGTTTGTTAAATGGCATAATAACCCTGTGGGTTATTTAATGCCAAAAATTGTTAGAGTGAGAGATAAAAGTTAGTACTCAAGTCTCCTTTACAAGTGTTTTTGTAGCTTTGTAGATTTTTTGTTTCGTGGATGTATTTTACACCTGATTCATAGTTTTCAATTTATTTTTAATTCTCTAAAGAAGGATAAAATGTCATCCATGTTCAAACATATTCAACATTATTTGCGTTGAATTATTTCTTTCTGATTGGAGCAAAACTCCACACTCCATGAGGAAATGTTTGACAGTGTTTGGCATGTCCTGCACCATGGTTGAGCTTCCTGTATGAAAGAGTGTGTTAGTCTCATATGGCCAATGCACAGCCAAGCCAGTATTACATCTTTCTCTAGGGAGTTTCTATATCCCAGCTTCCATTCTCCTACTGTTGGCTTAATTGATAACAACACTGGCCTGCATTTAAAAAAGAATTTCCAAAGGTCATAGGTTTACTAAGTGATATATAATCGCCATTTCATGCTGAATTCAAAAATACCATTCATTGTGTTTAGTCAGGTCTGGTTTTTAAGATGTGCTTGAATATTTCACAATAAGTTATACATAATAATAACACATATTCAAAAGTCTGTGGATTCTACTTGTCACAAATAAATACCGTATTTGACAGCATATAAGACGAACGGGCATATAAGATGCACCCCCATTTCAGCAGGTCAGATTCAGGAAAAAAAGTTTTTAGTGTATTTAAGCATATATTGTTATCTTTTCCACAATACGCTCCTGTTAACCTTGATTATAACAATACGAGCAATAAAATAAGGATGCATGGAGTTTAGGGTAGGTAAAAGTACTGAGCGTAAGCTGGGTTATGAGCATAATAGAGAAGATTAGCCTAGGCCGACGGGAGGTTTCAAACTTCACCTACGATGTATAAGACGCAAGGCAATTTTTTTTAGTCAAAATTTTGGAAAAAAAAGTGCATCCTATATACCGTCAAATATGGTGATTATAATACTATTCTATACAGTTAAAGTAAGAGCTTGTATCTTAAAAATTTGATCTGATCAGAAAAAATGAGAATGATTTTTGGATTCAGCATAAAAAATCAGCTATTATATATTTGACCTTGAAAACATTGCAGACTAGTGTAATTTATTTGGTGTACTTTTATTCCAACATTATTGCCATTTTGCAATCTTCCTCAATTTGACGTTTTTTTTCTCTGTTTTTCTTTTCCTTTTTTTTTTTTTTCTTTTTTTTTTTTAATCTAATGTACTGAACATCTTCCTCTTTTTTCACTTCCTCTCTCTTCTTATCTTTTCTGCTCTCTCTCTCTCTCTTCTTCTTCTTTACTTCCTTCATTCCTTCCTCTCTTTCTTTTTGCCTTTATTGTTCTTTTCCTCTTCCTCGTCCCACCTCCTTAAGCCCAGCATATAAAATTTCAGCTTCCTTAGCCAGAGATCTTCATCCTCGCCATAGTGCAGTGGTTAGCGAGATACTATCGCAAGCCATTTACAGCAAGATCATTTGTCACTGCGTGTTCCATGTTGCCTCGTTCAGTGTTTGTTCATTTAAACGACATTGAGTGTTTAGCTCTGGAGTAGGAGCTCATCATTACTGATGAGAGTTCGATCCTCACTGAGTGATACAACGTTTGTGGTTTTTGCCAAATCACTCTGGATGGATAGATTTTTCTAGGTAATGCCCATCTTCTCTCCTCGTGGGCCAAAAGAAAATGTTAGCCTATTGACAAGTCGAGTATAGAATATGAAACACACATACACACACAGATAAATCTTTTATTTTGTTCTTATTTTATTAAGTTTCAGAGAAAAACTAAAAAAAATGTTTGTTGTTTTCTTTGCAGGACGCCCCAAAAGAAGAAATTCCAAAACCCAAAGAAAAGAAAAAGAAAAAAGGTCCAAAACTTTCTCTTTGATGATAATTTCTTAGTGTTTTTTTTATTTCAAATATTAAAAAAAAAAAAAAAATGAATAAATAAAATCCTTGTATTTTTCCTATCCACTTGTTTTTATTTTATTTCATTTTCTACACCTGGGGTCACCAAACTACAGCCTGTGGGCCAGATCCAGCCCGGGAGGGCAATTTCTCAGGCCCGCCGACAGAACTTGAATTCAGTTTCACAAATCTCACTAAACCTTTCTACTAGTGTGTTCTTTGATAATGTTTTGAAAATAAATATGTTGGTTAAATTTGTTTTTGTGCATCTTATGCCACTGATCCATGAATATAACATAAAAGATAGATTTTGTTTTACATCTTTTTCTCAGAGTTTTCGTTCTGGCTAGCGAGTACTGAACACAATAATAATGTGGCCTGTGCTCGTTATTTTTTCAATTATCCGGCCCACTGTGAAAAAGGTTTGGTGATCCCTGTTCTACACAAAAGAAGACACACGTCCAACCTTTTGTGACCGTGGCAGGGTGGTGTCACACTGTCACATGGTAGTGTCAGAGCTATGCTGTCAGGAACTCCAGTTCCTAGTGGGGTCTCCCAAGACAAATTGGTGTGACACCCAGTGGTATTAGAGCCACAACCTGGTTAAAGGAGCTCTCGTGAAAATCCAAAGGGCATCTACATTATTGTCTGGGACCAATGGCTTTTGGTGTATTTGTCACTGTGTCTGTGGAAAATTTGCGGCAAACAAAGGCACCTCATTCCCCTGGCCAGGATATTCATGTGGGGTTCGGGGACCACTTATAAATTTCCTATTCCCTTGTTACTCTTTTCATGAATTCACTCGGGATACAGTGAATTTGTTGGATGAAGCTGGCTCAACCGACCCAGGGTAAATGCTATCACGACAACAACAACAACAACAACAACACATATATACAAGGTTAATCCCACAGGTAGTAAGTAAAGTCGTCAGGGTGGCCTAAAGTCGGTATCAGCCAATCAGTCTATCCCCTTTTCACTAGCACTAGACTAAGGAGATTGTTTTTGCTTCTGAAGTGGAGCGCCACACTACCATCAGCTCCTTTACCACACAGATCCCTGTGCTACTCATATGCTGAGTCGGCGAGGGCCGGTATACAACTAGGAACCTTATGGTTTCTAGCCAAACACTCTACCGATATACATATATATATCGGTAGAGTGTTATATATATATATGTATATATATATATATATATATATATATATATATAATACAACACTTCAAACAGGAATGGTGTAATCCTAGCAGATTTCTCTCTAGAACAGACTTGTATGCTTAAACACCAAATTCCAAAAACAAAAGAACAAATTATGGACCTACACCAATCCAAATAAAGCAAAACCATAACTTGACTACATCTTAATAAATAAAAAGTGGATAAACAGTGCTATGAACTGCGAAGCATACTCTTCCTTCCAAGGAGTATCCTCCGATCACAAAATAGTCACAGCAAAATTATGCCTAAGTCTACGTAGAAACAAAAGGAAAACCAGTAAATCTGTACGATATGACTGGGCTATTGCTAACAACGATATAAGCAACTGAGACTCAATAACAGCAAGAAATAAGCTCAACATCCTCCAGGAGATATCTGCAAGGCAGACTCCAGATGAGCAATACAAAAACTTTATTAGTGCCCACTTAAAAGCAGCAGATGAGTGCGTACCAACAAAATTAAGAGCTAAACACACTGTTCCCTGGGAGACAGAAGTAGTTAGAGAAAAGAGAAACGATATAAAAAGTGCAATAAAATAAACCCAACAATCACCAACTCATAAAACCTTCAGAAAGCCCCGGTAGAATCAACTAAAACATTCTAAAAAGAACAAATAGAATACATCCAAGAGCAAATGAATAGAATCAGACATTCAGTAGAAGACAGACAGACGCGATTATCATGGCGAACTGTAAATGAAATTAATACTAGGAAAATGCCCCTAGAGTGAAATTAAAAGCAACTAGCCAAAAAGATTGTTATATCCCGAAATGTAGATATACAAAATGATAATTAAAAACAGGGAAATATGTTTAACAATAACAATATTTGTTTTATTTATTCTCACTGACAGGGAATACAGTCGGATGGTTTTGGATAGAGTTCAGCTGTGTGTATGATACATGGGCTCACGTATCAGGCCGGTCCTTGGGCCATAGTGTGGTCACATAGTTGGTCATCCTTTGTATTATGTGTGTATTCACACATGGGGCATGTGGCTTTGTCGACTCTGCTGAAAGTCCTTAATTAAATGGTAGAAAATGGTTCTACCCTAAAAATGACTGAACTAGCCCAACCGTGCTGACGCACGTGGTCACTAGTTCAAGCACGTCTGTACTGTCCAAGACCCCAGTGCAAAGTAACATGGCTGAATTCCCATATTCAGGTTCCCGTCAGTCCCTTAATGATGAAAGGGGGGTGGGGCAACTCGTTAGGTTACCCTAACAAAGATAGACTTACAGAAATTGTTAGGGCCCTCCCTAACATCATAGAAAGTAAAATCCAAAAATCGTAGATAACCAATTAAACATCAAAACTCGGAGATTTCACGAGAGAAGAACTAAAGGAAGTCCTGAGAAAACTAAAAAGTAGAAGAGCTGTAGGACACGACGAAATATCCCAAATTTTGACAACTAAAGGTGAAAATTACCATTTAATCTACATATTCATTTTCAAAACATTATCAAATTAACGCAACATTAGCAGAAAGGATTATTGCCTTCCAAGATATCGTCAATGTTTGGTTTGGAATTGCTACATCCAATTCTCAATGTTTCACTGTTAATTTCGTTCGATTGGTTGCTAACACTTTCACCCTCATATTCAGAATTAATTCTCAATTCTATGACAATTTTGTAGAGAGGTTTCCCGATGTCTAAATTCGATTATTTTTGGCATATTTTTCATTCCAATGACTACCAAAACAATATCCACTTAAGATAGTGGCAAACCAGGGTGGTGGTTCCTCGTTCGATACCGACCCTCGCTAAATCAGCACATGAGTAGCACAGGAATCTGTGTGGTAAAGCAAGGAGCTGATGGTAGGTGTGGCGCCCCCATCTCAGAGGCAAAAACAATCTCCTTGGTCTAGCGCTAGTGAAAAGGGGATAGATTCCCTCGCTGATTGGCTGATACTGACATTAGGCCGCCCCGACGACTTTACTATTTATTCTAATAAGAAGACGGTTTAGCTCAGTCGGTAGAGCACCCGCCTAGAAATCGATACCGGTCCTCGCCAACTCAGCGCATGAGTAGCACAGATTGGGTAATCGGATCTGTGCGGTAAAGTGGAGAGTGGTAGATGTGGCGCTCTACCCCAGCAAAAAAAATCTCTTTGGTCTAACGCTAGGGGATAGACTCCCTCACCTACCCGACAATAGTTATTTACTAAGCTTAGCTTAGATATGGCACAAGGCCAGAAGTATGGGGCACCCAGTGAGAATTGAACTCACTAACGATGGTCTGCAAATCTACCTTGCTAACCATTACACCACGTGAGGTGCCCTTAAAAAGAGCGGAGTTCGATTTTGTTGAACGGGGTGCTACACGCGCACTATTCACAGGCGCGAACCTACTACTGCCCGACACGGGGACTTTTGTCTGCTGCGTTTCCGCCCTGGACCGAGTCGGCCCTCGTTAGTCAACCTGGTCAGCTGAAGCTCCCTCCAGCCAGCCATATTGATGCCAGGTTTAGTGCGGACGCCTGATCGCCATAGAGCAACGTGTAACAGAACCCCTGAACTCAAATCGGCCAACCGATCATGCCTCCAAGTATGAATGCGCCATCACTCCCAGCACATTAGACCACTCTACCCACTTTACTTACCTATTCATTCCAATGGTTGCCAAAATAATACCCACCTAAGACAGTGGTAAACCAGGGTGGTGGGTTTTTTTTCGGGAAAATAGCGATAGTTTATCTCGACTGTAAAGGAAAGGGAGTGGAAGATGAATATCATGATAAATCAAAAAATTATCTTCATTCGATTATTTTTGGCATATATTTCATTCCAAAGGCTGCCAAAACAATATCCACTTAAGATAGTGGCAAACCCACAAAGATGGTGGTTACTGGGGTGCCTAAGTCAGTGGAGTTAATTTACTCCAATTCGAGGAAATAGCGATAATTCTATTTATGCTATGCAAAGCAGGATATCAACAAAATAGAATAGATAGATGGACAAAAGGCTTCATTATCCCATTCTCCAAAAAAGGCGACCTTGGAATAATTAAAAACTACAGAGTCATAACTTTTACTGCTATTGCTGTTAAGATATATAATGCACTCCTTCTTAATCGCATCCGACTGAAAATAGAGAAAATCCCCCGGAAAAACCAAAACGGATTCCGCTTGAACCGATCCACAACCTTTCAGATCTTGACAATCCTTCGAATCATAGAAGGAGGTCGAGCTAAGAATTTTGAAACAACCTAGTTTCGGTTAGAGACAAATTAAGACCGAATCTCTATTATCAATAGATATCAATATTTCAAGGTCCAATAGCAAAATTAAGATCCTCTGTTTTGGATAAACACTAGTTTTTCCCATGACTCAGAGTGAACCAAACCGGAACCAAATAGTACTTAACGGAATTACAATATATATATATATATATATGTGTGTGTGTGTGTGTGTGTGTGTGTGTTTGTGTGTGTGTGTGTGTTCCTGTTACGTGCGAATTCAACCGCAACTTTCCAAAGACGGAAGTGAAACTGTTCACGAATTGTTTTCTTTTTCGTGCATATGTTCGTTAAGTGTACGTAAACAAAATGACTATTGATACATTGTGTGGTTAGATAAAGATTCTTTCAAGCCTCTCACCAGAAATCTTCTTTTTTTTAAATAACCGAATTATTTGAGAAGCCTTTTTTGTTAAATAGGACACCTAGGAGTGTATTTACCTCAACAACAATAATTATGACCTACTAGATATGTCCATAAAGGACCGTGTTAGCTCAGCCGATAGAGGATTCGGCTAGAAACCACCAGGTTCCTAGTTCGATATCGGCCCTCGCCAACTCGTGTGTGTAGCACAGGGATCTGTGCGGTAAAGTAACGAGCTGATAGTAGGTGTGTCGCTCCACCTCAGACACACAAAACAATATCCTTGGTCTAGCGCTTGTAAAAACGGGATATACTCCCACGCTGATTGGCTGGTACCGACTTTAGGCCACCCCAACGACTTTACTTACTTAGATATGCCCACATTTCAGTAATTTTCATAGTTCCCAGTGAATAGCCTTTACTACCCAGTCATGTCTGCATTTGTATTACTCTCAGTATTCAAGTAATTAGGTTTTGGTACTAGGAGCATTATTCATATAGCGTGTCTTGGACAAGAAGAGCCTGGCTGGGCCCATTTTTCTCCATAAGCATGTGTGCGTGTTTAATAAAAAAGAAGTAACGAGAACACACACATATATATAGTAGAAAGATATAGATGACCTACTTAAGTTTCACCAAAAAGGATCATCAGGTTCGTAATGAATTAATCGTAATGAATTAATCATAATGAATTAATCAAGAAATTAGGTTCAAGAAAATAGGTTATCTATCTATACCTTTCTGCTAAATCCGTTGTACTAAGGTATTGAGCACTTTTATATTTTTCTGACCCCGACTTATTCGGTTAATATTTATATCGACGGTCGATGTTACGATTAAGTCGATATTCTATTCCCCAGTAAGTCACCCCCTTATATATATATATATATATATATATATATACTAGAAAGAAACGTGACCCGTTGGGTCACCCATTGAGCCCGAGTTAGATTGTAGGAAAAATCACATGATAAAATGATTTCATTAATCTAAAGTTCACCCAAACTGTTCAAATAAGTTATTTAAACTGGAGTAAACATTTTCATTTGACCAAAGGAAAAAAAACAAGGGAAGAGTCACTTAGTTAATTTCTAATTACAGGTAATTAAAATTTTAATCATGGATATTTATGACAATCTCTCGCCAACCTTACCCTATCATTCATTGCTCTCAGGACGTCCCCTGTACAGCATTCAGTGTCTGCTCAGAGTTGGTCAATGTGTCTTTGCTCACATGTCCACACTGGCGTGCTGATTTCCATAGAAAAATGTCTCTTAAGAGTTTGTCCTAAATCCTCCAGCATGTCTTGTTCATCTCACTCGGATGGTTTATGTGATAAGTGGCAAGTGGCTATACAGCTGCTTTCTCGTGGAGTGTTGCTTCCACAACTTGTTTAAAATTACAAGCATTCTTGAGCAGTTCCCATCTAGCTTACTCTAGGCTAGGTTAGTGTCCAAGTGGTGCAATTGTACAGTAGCAACAATACAACTATGGCTTGGAAGAAAACCTTTTTCACTTAAAGGGTGGGGGGAGTCAACATTTGCTCATTTGAATGAAATTCCGTAATTTTTTAAATATCTAGAAAAACTCAGTAACTACCTTTATTCAACATGAAATATTTTAAATTGAATATTTATCTAATCTATTGAGAAAAATAGTAGGCTTAATAATCATGTTCTCATTTATTTACAGCAGACTATAAAAAAAATTACTATAAAAAAAATCAGAGCTGAAACCGATATTTTATTATTTGGCTAATAATAAAATATCGGTTTCAGCTCTGATTTTTCTTAAAGATGATTGTGCTAGTTTTTTAGGGTAATTAACTTAAACAGAAAAAACGCCTTTTGGGACGAATTTAATTGTCTAAAAGAATATTAAAAATATTAGATATTTAAATTTAATTTGCTTTTTTTTTTTTTTTTTACTGGGGTCCATGATGTTACTACTTATCGACTAAAACAAAAATCTGACCTTAAATAATGAATTTAAATAATTTTGATTCGTTTTTAAATTGAAAATCCAACATTTTGGTGCATATCGCATAAATGCGTTCTGGCCTAAAAAAAATAAACTGCTCAAAATCCGACCCGTACTACTAATGAACTCCCTGTTTGAAGGCATTTTTCCCGAAAAGTTGATGCGATATTTTACGCCTTAAGTCTTTTTACAAGTAAATGTACATATTTTACCTCTCCCTCTTTAAAATATTTTTGCCGGTTTGAAGGCGTTTTTATAGACAACTTTTTATGTTTTTTTTTTAATCGACAAGCAAATGTATAAATCTTTTTAAAATCTTCATTTTTCCGGTATTTTAATTTTATTTTAATTCAAAACATGAATTTTGCCGGGTTTCGCCAATAAGTTGATTTGAAATCATTTTCTTATTTAGATTAACAAAAAGCAAGTTTACTAATCATTAAATCAGACAGGTTTTCCGAATTTTTTGTATATATATATATTTACAAACGGTTGTTCGCATTTATTTACAGCAGACTACGGTAGAATATTCGGCTAGGAGCCTCACGGTTCCTGGCCCTCACCAGCTCAGGGATTTGTGTAGTAAAGTGATGAGCCGATGGTAGGTGTGGCACTCGACCTATGACGCTAAGAAAGCAATCTCCTTGGTCTAGCGTTAGTGAAAAGTGAATAGACTCCCTCCATGATCGGATGATACCGACGACTTTACTTTTAAAAAAATTACTGGACAAAAAGTCGCGTCAGCTACAATTTTTAAAAAGAAAAAAACCCAGCGTGCTTCAATTAGGAATTAATACGGATATCATAGTCGCTTTAGAAACACCAAAAAAGGAATATTGAGGAGAAGTCAATTTAATAAAAATTAAATACTTATAAATGTTCTTAAATGTATAAGTAAATGAAATTATTTGGAAGCATAGAATTGGATGTACTGTTTTGTATTGTAAACTGTATAAACAAAAGAAATTAAAGAAATTATGAAAAGTGTATTGCGTTTCTTCCTTCAATATGGCGTAAACTAATCACGTGATATTTTGAGAATACCATAAAATAAAGTATCTTTTAAAATTAAAAATGGCCTGACATTTTTTAATTAAAATATAGAAGAATCTAAAGCTTCAGATTTTTATTTATTTATGCTTGTTTAATGTCTTGGTTTTAGTTAAAAAAAAAAAAAAAAAAAAAAAAAAAAAAAAAAAAAAAAAGCATATCTAAATATTGTTTTTTATTTGTTGGAAAGGAATATATTAAAATAAAATGAAGACTTTAGCAGATTGAAGGCATTTTTATCGACAATTTTTTAGAGCCAGATTTGTATCAAGTAAATGTAAATATTTTTGAAAATACCCCCCTGAAATATTTCAAAGAAGGAGGGTTAAAATATTTACTTGTCCAAAAAAGACTGGAGTGAGTAAAATATCGCATTAACTTTTCGGAAGCGCTGATTTTCTTCAGCAGACACCACTTCAGATGGGACTTCATTCCTAAGTGGGGTTGTTTTATCAACGCCTAGATTTAAGGCGGGAGGCATTTCTGAGAATAGCCCCAATATTTTACATCCCTCAAAATATAAAAAGATGGGGGGGGGGGGCAAAGTTAAATGAACATGAAAAAAAAATCAGCAAGTTTTGAAATACAATAACTGATGCATTTAAAAATTCATTCATTGATTAATCAAGATTGAAAATCATTAAAATCGGATAATTACCAGATTTTTGTTAATCTTTATTCAATCGGGTGGCGGTGGGTAGAGGTGTTTTGTAAAAAAAAAAAAAAAAAAAAAAAAAAAATGGAGATTTGCCATTTTTGCGTAGTATTAAATAAATTACATGTTTAATGTGTAAAGACAAAAATGGGAATATCGCATAAATACACTCTAAAACACTAAGCCGTACCTTCCGAAAAGTTAGATACAAAAATGTAAATATTTTAACTCCAAAAATTTAAAATATTTTTAGCTGTATTGAAAGTGATAAAAAGTAACCCACCCCCAGGTTTTTATCAATAAGTAAATGCAAATATTGTTTTTCCATTTTATTCAGAACAGTAAAAAAAAATTGAAGTAAATGACAGTTTCGAAAATTGTTTAATATATTTTATATTTAAAAAAATCCAATAGAAAATATTTACTTGTCGAGAAAGTACGGGGGGGGGGTTAAAATATCACATTAACCACTCAGGAAAACACCATGAAAAAAAAAAAAAAAAGGGGGTTGATTAGTATCATGGGCTGGATTTTCAGGAAAAAAAAATTGACTCGAACAGAGCTAAAAACAATTTAACTACAGTGAAGTTATGAGTTAAACTCTTCAAAAATAAATTTTAGCCCGATTAACACAGTAATAGCGAGCTATGAACACTTACCACAAAAAAAAAAAATTTAAAGAAATTAAAAAAAAAGGAACTAAAAAAAAAGAAAAAGAAATTTAAAAAAAAAAAAGGAAAGAAATTAACATAAAGAAAAAAAAATTAAAAAAAATGAAGTTAGCCCAACCAAGACCTCTTTCTATACCGAGACGCGCCGCATTACACCACCTCCCCCGAGGTCATAGCCAAAAAAAAAAAAAAAAAATACCCTTTTTATATCTACTGGTTTCTTGGACGGGTGAGTCCAATATATGTCAATGGGGGTTACGACACCACCTGCTAGCCCCTAATCAATTTTAACATAGTTAAATGTCTCTAACACAATAACTCTCCGTTTTCACTCTCATTCTTACTCATACATAGAGAGGGTGAGAGTAATGCAGAGTGACAGAGAGGGACGGGTCAGCTGTTGACTTAATTGGTAATTACGACTAATTAAAATCAATTAAAGTTGGACTTTTTTCAAACAATAGGTAGTCCTGAAGCCAAGGAATATTTCAGTATAAATTTTGTGTCAATAACATGAATAGAAAAAAATCCTTATGGAAGAGAAAGGTGTTTATCTCAGCTTTAGTATAATAATAGATATATAATTGATATCGAAATATTTCGATACATCTATTTGCTCGGTAGAAGAGCTCGACGTACATTTACAAAGGAATATAGATGCTTAATATATATATATATATATATATATATATATATATATCATCATCATGTCGCGCAATTTGCACGGATATCCATGACGGTCTCTCGCCAACCCTCCCTATCACTCATCGACTCTGGGAGCTCCTCCGCGCAGCATCCAGTATCTTTACATAGCTGGTCAATGTAGGTTCTGGCTGGGCGGCCCACGTTAGCATGTCCATGTGTTGGCTTCCACAGTAATACGTCGCTTACGAGCTCATCCCTACTTCTCCAGCATTGCCCCGCATGCTAGCCCTCCTTACTCGTATGGTTTGTGATATGGAGGCAGGTGGTCATACAGCTGCTTCTTGGTTGGGTGCTGTTTCCACGACTTATTCAGGACTGCTCGCAGCATTCTTGTGCAGCTCCCATCTAGCTTATTCTCAAGGCGCTTCGTTAGGATCCAGGTGGTACAGCCATATAGCAGTACCGATATGACCACAGCCTGGAAGAATCGTCTCTTTAGTTTGTCAGGGAGGTCGGATTTCCATACGACTGATAGTTTATTGGTGGCCAACCATGCCTTTCCTATTCTTGTGTTAACATCGCTTTCTGTGGATGAGATTACTACCTAGGTATGTGAATTTTCCCACTAGTTTAAGAGGCCTACCGTCTAGTGTGGAGATGTCTCCTTGCTTTTTGAAGCTCATGAACTCGGTTTTATCAGAGTTCACATAGAGGCCGACATTTTTTTGCTGCCTCCTCCAGGCTGTGCAGTCGTGCCTCAGCTTGTGTCGGTGTATCTGCAAGAAGTGCGAGGTCGTCAGCATAGTCTACATCTGTGACAGTTTGTGCGGGGTATCGCCGGCTTCTTGCCTTTTTTAGTGTGAAACCTTTTTCTTTATGGTATCTAATGAAGTTCGGAGTACATAGTCTAGACAAATAATGAATATATATGGAGCCAAAGTATCTCCCTGTAGGACCCCAGCGGCAATGTCAAAGAAATCTGTGTCTCCATCAGGCGAGCGCACCATCGCTTTAGTAGAGCATCATTATGGCGGCAACAGTTTCTTTGGGGAGACCATACGCTAGTAGTATTTGTTCCATTTTCCTCTGTGTATGGAATCAAATGCCTTAGAGAAATCTACGAATAGTAGCGTTGATTTTTTGCTCGAACCCCTTCTATAATTCGTCGTATAGTCAGGATTTGTGAGGTTGTGGATCTATTTTTGCGGAAACCGTTTTGGTTTTCCTAAGGATTTTCTCGATTTCGGGTTGGATGCGGTTTAGAAGAAGGGCATTATATATCTTAGCTGCAATAGCAGTAAGAGTTATGCCTCTGTAATTTTTAGCGATTCCCAGGTCTCCCTTTTTTGGAAATATGCATCCATCCATTTATCTATTCTATCGAGTTCTTCTGTTGTAAAATCTCCCAGTTTTATGTCTAGCTGTCTATATGATATAGTCTGAAGAAACTATCAGTAATCAGGCGTCTACTCCAACTACCATAACTCATATATATATATATATATATATATATATATATATATATATATATATATATATATATATATATGAATAAGATATAATGAAAAAACAAAAGATGTTTACAACTGAAATAGGCTCATCAGAAGAGAAAGTGTGCAAACCGTTTCGGGGCCAAATCCCTTGACGGTTTAAAAAGCAACACCCGGCCCATCCTCAACTAATATGAGAACCCTATTGCATTATAATGGTCCTCATTTGAGGATGGACCTGCTTTTTAATCAAGAGAATTAGGCCCCGAAATGCACACTTTCTCTTCTGATGAGCCTATTTCAGTTGTAAACATCTTTTGTTTTTTCATTATATCTTATTCATACTGTTGGATTAATTTCCATTTTATTTTCACATAAAATAATATATAGGATTACTTTTAATAAGTGTGGGAATAACATGATAGTATTAGGAATCAGTAACAGCAAATGATTATTTATTAAACCCAGTTTTGTTAAAATCATTATGCAAATTATTCCTACCATATATTACATAATCTTTATTTCTTAAAGATATATAACACCTATTTCAGGATTTTAATGCACCGTACAAGGGTTTTTTTTATTGTTCAAGACTTAAAACGGTTTTACTGTGGTGAAATATCTATTAATATTAGAGATTATATAACTGTCTGTCTGTAACCGAAATTTGTGATATAAGCAACATGCACCGTACAAGGTTTTTTTTTATTGCTCAAAAAGCAAGATCTGGTGATAGTGAATGTATATATATATATATATATATATATATATATATATATATATATGCAAAGCAAAATACAAAATAATAGCAATATCCAGCAAAATGAAAAAAATAAGCAGAGGAGAAAAAGAAAGAAGAGGAGGAGGTTGTCAGATATTGCAGCATTTACATTTAGTAACATTAATAGAATCGTGTTAGGTTTCTTCCTTTCCGTACAAACAATTATTTCTATTTCATGGGTAATTCCGCTGGATTTTGTAATTAGTTTGGATTATTACCAAATTTATTTCGAACCGATTAAAATTCTTATCGTACAAAAAAAAAAAAAATTCGTCGCAAAAAATCGCGTAAAAAAATCGTCGAAAACAATTACTGTAATTTAAATTTAGGAATCCAAAATATCTGGATCGCGGGTCTGGATTCGATCCCGGATGTTTTTAATTTGCTCACAGGATCTACTTGATTCCAAAATGGCATGACATGTTGGGCTACAGTTTCTAGGAGTAAAAAATGTTGGGCTACAGTCTCTAGGAGTAGAAAAAATCTGACACACTGACGTTCGCATTATATATATATATATATATATATATATATATATATATTTGGTACAAGCGAATTTATAAATTACTACGAGTAGTGGAATCATATGTATTGCCGAGACATTATACAAAAATGGCCATTCTCCGTCCATTCGTTCCAAGAATATTTATTTTAATTTATAAACAATCTGACTTTTAATCACCACCGGTGACAATACCTGAAAAGAGCTGGACGAAAGGGTCATCGTATTTCATACCCCCCCCCATATTTTATTTTATTTTTTCGTAATAAAACATCGTTTTATTTTTCCATTCCTCATTTGTATATAATCTCTCGTCAATACATATGATTTCACTACTCGTAGTATATATATATATATATATATATATATATATATATATATATATATAATTTGTATCTAAATAATTAAGTAAAAAATCTGTTTTTGAAAAATATTTTTTCCTTTCTCCGTTAAATCCATGTTTGGTTGGTTATTTGGATGTTTTGTTTTACGGCATATCAACCCTTTTTAAGTTATTTAATGCCGAATCAGGCCATTTTGATAAACAAAGGCTCGGATTGCTTACAGAACCCGTGGTCCCCCAATAAAGTATTGTACAGGCCCATCTCCACTTAACTCTTCCATGTTTAGTGGAATATTTTTCCAAGTGGCTCAAATTTTATCTGAAGTAAACTCAAATCCTGGACGTGGCTGTTTGCATTTCGCATAGCACCACTTGGACCTTGGCGAGGCGCTCGGTGAATTGACTAGACGGGGGCTGCACAAGAACGCTGAGTGCGATCTTGAATAAATCGTGGAAACAACACCCCACAAGGAAGCAGCTAAACGGCCACCTGCTCCCTATCACATTAGGTACAGGTATTTGCCTCATACCCCACTTGTATGGGCTGGGGACAAGGCTTCGTTTTAACGTGGGCCCACCCACAAACCGAAGCTCATGGGTGGGAAAGAACAGAAATTGCGTTGATCCCTTCGGCATTCCCCCTCAAGGGGGGCACCTCAGGCACTGGGCAATAAACCCAGCCCTGTCCCTTTAAGCCTATCACATTAGCAAAGGGTAAGTTATGAACCTAGTATTCTTCTTTTATCTAATAGTAAACATTTGGGCCTATTGGGCTCTTTAACCTTGGTATATTGCTATAATATAATTGAATTCAAACCAGACCTAGAGAGGGATAGACTCCTCTGGGCACTTCCACCGAAGACATTCAAGACGAGTAAACCAGGTTGCGGAATATTTCTTTCTTTTTAAATGGCAATGAAAGGGTGAGTCTATACTAAGTAGAAGTTTATAACCAGAGTCTCACCACCCCATGAAGTTTAGTGTCATACCGAGGTTATCTTTTTGAGAAGAAGAAGAAGAAGAAGAAGAAGAAGAAGAAGAAACAGGGAAGAGGAGGTACAACAGGAGAAATAGCAAAAGAAGAGAAGTAGCAACAGAAAAAGAAGAGCAACTTAGGAAGAAGAGGAGAATGAAAAGGAAAAGATGAAGAAGGAAGGTGAGCAACATAAGAAAAAAGGACAACAGAATAATAATAATAATAATAATAATAATAATAATAATAATAATAATAAATCATGTATCAAGTGAATGTACCTAACTAGCACAACGAGAATACAAAGCTAGGCACGACTGGGTTGGGAAAGTGATCCACTGGGAATTATGCAAAAAATTGAATTTTGACCATACAACAAAATGGTATATGCATAAACCAGAATGTTCTTGAGAATGAAACACATAAAATTCTCTGGGAGATAAAGACAGATCACCCTATCCCAGCCAGGAGATCAGATCTAGTGTTGATTAACAAAAAAAAAAAAAAAAAAAAAGAAAAAGAGAACGTGTCAACTGGTGGACTTTGCGGTTCCAGCAGATCACAGGATGAAGCTGAAGGAAAATGAAAAGATGGACAAATACCTGGACCTTGCCAGAGAATTGAAAAAGCTGTAGAATCTGAGAGTAAAAGTGATACCAATTGTAGTTGGTGCACTCGGAACGATCCCAATAAACTTGGAAAAAAGACTGGAAGATTTGGAAATCAGAGGAAGAATTGAGACCATCCAGACTACTGCACTGCTGCAATCGTCTAGAATACTCAGAAGAAGAGTCCTGGAGACCCGAGGAGACTTGTTGTCACACAGACTCCAGAGTGAGACTCAAAAGGAGTGAAAATAATAATAAAAAAAAGAAGACTAACAATAGACCATTTGATTTTAGGAGGATCACCTTGCTTAGAATACGTCGACTTCATCCTTTGCAGATATCCCCCCCCCTATCTGCAGAGGATGAAGTCGACGTATTCTAAGCCCCGCCAACAAAGCTGGTTTATAATGGTGACGGCTTGTATAGAGCTACACATGCAGAACAATTCCGACGTCTGAGAAAATTCAATAGAAATAATACAAAAATACGATAGAAGATACAAAGATTACATATGTAAATAGAAATATCCGAATAGGATAAAAAGTAAAGTCGACGGAGTAGCCTAAAGTCGGAATCAGACAGACAGCGAGGGAGTCTATATCCTTTTCGCCTGCACTAGACCAAGGCCTGTGGTTCCTAGGCAGGCGCTCTACCGACTGAGCCAAACAAGAGTTTAAATAAAGTCTTGAAGCTACTGAATATAGAACAAGCGTGGGACCATATAACCTTTAGGCACCCCTTTTTGATCTCGATTAAGAAAGGACATGTTTTTCATTTACACCGTCAATATCCGGTTGTTTGTTAGAGGTTAGTTTTATAATTTTTTTTAAATCTAAAAATCGTCTGTTAAAACAAGTGGATATTGACGGTGTAAATGAAAAACATGTCCTTTCTTAATCGAGATCAAAAGGGGGTGCCTAAAGGTAATATGGTCCCAAGCGTGTCACTAGTTTGGAAAGGCGATCGTGTTTCAGGCATACGGAAAACCGGAGTCAGAGCGTGAAAACGCACGTGTAACAGGCACACGGGATGCCTGTGTGGGCAAAGTCCGCCCGTATTAATGGACATGAGATACAACTGATGTGTTACCTCTGATGGCTGGAGGGCCTAAAAGAATTGGATTTTCGCGGTACTGCCTTCTATACTGCCAGTCGCAACGACATCTAGTTAGTTATTGGATGAACTGATAATTGAAGAATGGTACACAGTGCGCCTCGGATTCTCTCACCAGTAGTCATCAGGTTTTGAGTTTAGAAAGTTTCCTTCTCCTATACCGATTGCCTTACGCATGCTAAAGATCCCAGTCCCTGTTGTATATTGCTTTTTTAAGTTCTTGGGCACTCCGTGAATTAAGCTATAAGATCCTTGCATTTTCCCAATCGGTTTATCGTTATATTAAAATCTACACTACCTTAGAAAAATGATAAGATCTGTACATCCAGTATGTAACATTATTATTTACCGAACGCTGATGAGGGTGGAGAGGAGGTGAAGAGACGGATTATTGCCTTTCCCGAGGGCATTAACCTGGACTGCTCATCCAGGATGTGAAATTATATTGGAACTTTTTCTTATTCACTGCTGATTCCATTTTCTTTCCTTATTACAAGGATTTACAATTGACTACGCCACAGGGACACACCCTAATTTCAGCAGGAATGTGAATCCAAAAATATTTTTTAAGGTCACGTATTTAACGAAAAACATACTACGTAACCAAAAATGGTTACGTACTGTTTTTCGTTAAATACGTGACCTTAAAAAATATTTTTGGATTCACATTCCTGCTGAAATTAGGGTGTGCCCCCGTGGCGTAGTAGCTGCGACATCGTAGTAATTGAGTTCGAAGTCCAGTCTGGCTAATACGTTTACTTTTGGGTTAAAAAGTGTAAAGTTATGGCTCTCATTATAAGTGATAATGTGTCATAGAAATAATTATTGTATACTTATTTCTGGACAGGTACTACGAGGGTGAGTAAAAAAAATAATGCCATTTTATTTAGGACAGGTATAATTACCAACACAGGAACATGTATCATACATCAAAATAAAGCTGGTCCTCTGTGGATCACATCCCTACTTCTCCACATAGGTGTGTCAAAAAGTAATGCCATTTTGTTAATGACAGGTATAATTACCAACAGGAACTTGTATCATACATCAAAATAAAGCTGGTCTTCTGTGGATCACATTCCTACTTCTCCACATAGGTGAGTCAAAAAATAATGCCATTTTCTTTAGAACAGGTATAATTACCCACACAGGAACATGTATCATATATCAAAATTTCTCAAGGGCATTAACCTGAAGTGATATTTAAAGAGTCTGATCCAGGATGTGAAGTTATATTATTGGAACTTTTTCTTATTCATTTCTGATTCGATTAACTTTCTTTATTACAAGGATGTACAATTTTCTATTGGTCACGTGGAAAGTTTTTCGTTAGATACTTGACCTTAAAAAGTATTTTTGAACATTCATTCCTGCTGAAGTTAGGGTGAGTCCCCATAACGTAGTGGCTAAAGTGCTGGACAGGGACATCGTTGCTAATAAGTTCGAAATCGAGCCACGCTATTACGTACTTTCGGACTAATACCCTTGGGAAAGGTATGAACCTCCTCATAACCCCAAGCTATGGATTAGTTTTACTCATATTCTTGTATAAGGATGGCTTTAGCAGAATAACCTGATCACACGACTCTCTCGATCAACGAGAGCCGCGCCTCAATATGACCTCGGGGTGACATCCTATCTATCAAACTCTGTGACCGTTGTATTTTTCCATTCGGTTTATCGTTATTTTAAAACCTACACTACCTTAAAAAATCATAAGTTCTGTACATCCAGTATGTAACACTATTAGTTACCGATAGCTGGTGAGGGTGGGGAGGTAGAGAGATGGATTAATGTCTTTCCCAAGGGCATTAACCTGAAGAGATATGCAAACAGTCTCGTCCAGGATGTGAAGTTATATCATTAGAACTTTTTTCTTATTCACTGCTAATTCAATTAACTCTCTTTATTACAAGGATGTACAATTGTTTATTGGTCACGTAGAATATTTTTCTTTAAGTACTTGACCATAAAATTATTTTTGGACTTTCATTCCTGTTGAACTTTGAGTGAGTACCCGTGTCGTAGTGGCTAAAGTGCTGGACTGTCACACAGCGAGCATCGAATTCGTTATTCAATAGGAATGGATCGGCGACACGAGCATGCTAACCATTACGTCACGATTTACCCAACGTGTTTGCCACGCGTAGTATGTCATACAAGATCGCAAGTATGGGACAACCAGGATCGAACTCGTTAATTAGTAGTAATAGATCAGCAAGAATAGCTTGCTAACTATTTCACCACAACCGGACGTCTTAAAACTATTGATAATGGAGATTGTCTGTATTTCTGTCAGTAACAAAAACTACGTCATAGCTCTACGTCACAAATTACGTCACAATATTCTTATGTTATATACACCCAAAATTTGAGTAAGCAATTTTTAAAATTGTTTTTTACTCTCGTCCTTTTTTTTCTTTTTTTTTTTTTACAGTAACAAGAAGTTAACTAAAAAGTTTACAAATAAATAAATACCTACGATTTTGTGTAAAATTGATGTGGAAAATATTCAAAATAATTCTTTGATTATTACATGCACACAACAATATATTTGAGAGGGACGGAGCTCAGTTTTCATTTCAAATTGTTTTATTATATATATATATTTTTTTACTCCTTTAATAAATATGAGGATTTTGCTTACTTATGATACAAACCCTCTGACATTGAATCTTTAACTCCCACCCTCTCAGGCAATGTCTTTCAAAAATTCATTTTTACGACGCCCGGAGGGTGTTTTCTGTTGCTAGTATTTTAAATGTAAACCGTAAAAATAACCTATTCCTAAAATTATGATACGCGAATTCCTAGCTTTTTTATCGTTAAAATTTGAATAAACGAATAATTATCATTTGAATTAATAGGCTAAAAATTTCACATACAAATATGCATACATTTAATTCGTAGCTTCTTTTAATTGTTATTTTTATATTATATAATGTATTATTTATTATTTATATTATATAATTTATATATATAATTATTATATATATTTTAATTGTTATATTTTTAGGGATAAAAAATAAAATGAATTAAGCGAATATTTTTGCCACTTTAATTTAACAATCAATTAAAACTGAAATTAATTTTTTGTCATATGTATAAAAACAGTTATGAAACTATTTCAAAACTGTCACGGGTTTAAGGTTACATTTTTGAAAAAAATATTTTAAATGTAAACGAAAAAGTTAAGTAAAAGTAGATTGGCACAGTGGCCTATTGTCGGTATCAGCCGAACAGCGCCAGACCAGAGAGATTGTTTTTGCTGAGGTGAAGCACCACACTTACCATCAGCTCCCCACTTTACCGAACAAATAAGATTTCCCAATCTGTACTACTTATGCGCTGAGCTGGCGGGTACCGATATCGAACAAGAAAACTTCCGTTTCCTTGGCGGGTGCTCAACTGGTAAGTCAAACTGATCCATTGAAAGGGAAATAAAAATTGTAATATATTAATTTTTTCAATGATTTAAAAAAAATCTAATATCGATGTTGTCTAAATCAGCGGTCCCCAATTTTTTTTGCGCCACGGACCGGTTTCATCTAAGACAATATTTTCACGGACCGGCCTTCATATGCTCCGGCCTACATTTGCTCGATAATCATTAATGACGTAATCTAATAATAAATCATCCGCAGTGATCTTATGTCAAATGCAAACATCAACAGACAATAAACAACCTTTTGTTCATAAATTAATAATCAACAACATCTCTGTAAACGAAAGTATTTATTTTAGAACGAAAATCCTTTCTAATAAGAAATAAGTATAATAAAAAAACTCGACTCAAGTGACACTACTGATCATTTCTATATAAAAGAGTGAACAAGTGAATCAAATAATAATAATGAGGCACAGAAGTCACTTTTCAAAATAAAACATCAACATTTAGACTGATAATCAATAAAAAATTTTTTTTAAGTTAAAACGTTCTGTGCGGCCCAGTACCTAATGGCCCGCGGCCCGGTACCGGTGGTGGGGGACCGCTGGTCTTAATAATTTTCCTCTTACTCACTCTCTTACTCCTGTCTTCCCTTTTCCCTCTCACTTCCACGTGTTCCTAAAATCCTTTTAGTACGGACATGGATCGGGCATTTCTGGTAGTATATATATATATATATATATGTATGCTCCCACTCGGTTGAGCTCTGTAGAAGGGAGATTAATTGAAATTTCACTACTTGGCGTATAGCTGAACTTCGACTTGCTTACAAAAGTCTAGAGTCCTCTGGTGTTACTAAAATCATTCCACGTAGGAATGTATCGATTAATTGTTCACTTAAAATTGACAGCCGCTAATAGCCGCATGGGTAAAGACTTGGCAGACGAAAATTCAGTCAGGTTTCGATCCCAGCTAGAGGTAGCTGTTAAAGTAAAGCCACACTGATGAGAAGTAAACTTCAAAAAAGTGCATGTGGATAACTTATTTATATGTGCAGGGTGGCCAAGAAGTCACTAATTAGCGCTATGGAAAATGCAAAGAGTATCGTCCAAAATTTGAACACATCTCGATGTCTATTTCCTATCTTACACCCGTGACCTTATGGCAAACTATGTATATTGTGTAATGGATTTCGTTTCTTACGTAATTCTATAATAAAAAATATATGATATCTGTTCCCTCAGTGATTTCTTGGCCACCCTGTATATATATATATATATATATATATATATATATATATATACATTGAATATTCAATAAAGCAGAACAAGCTGAGGTCAAACCTCCAATGAAATATACTACACATTTTTGTCTGAGTTTTGTTCTTTCATTCCTTATTTTACCTCATTCTGTCGGATTCATTCCAACCCCCTTTTCCTCACACACACACACACACACACACACACACACACACACATATATATATATATATATAAAGATAAAATAATCCAATTGACTGGTAAGTAGGGGACGATTCTATTTGGGATCGACAAAACCTCATTGTACATCCACAATATATGATCATATAGGTGCAAACTTATAGGTTTAGAGAAGGATGTTTTATAAATCCCTAAGAGAGCTCAATGTATAATAACTAATAAATCAATTATATACAGAACAATATTTATACGTTCAAAGAAATAAAAACATAAACATTTGGCTGGTCGAAATAATTTAATTATAGACAAATGAAGGTTTGTTAATTTTTCTTTCTTTGAAAGTTACACACACACACACACACAGACACACACACAGACACACACACACACACAGACACACACACACACACAGAGGGACCGGTTTAGCTCAGTCGGTAGAATGTTCGGCTGCAAACCTCAAGGTTCCTGCCTGGTTCGATACCGGCCCTCGCCAACTCAGCGTACGAGTAGCATAGGGATTTGTGCGGTAAAATAAGGAGCTGATGGTAGGTGTGGCGCCCCACTTCAGATGCTAAAATAATTTCCAGCGCTAGTTAAAAGGGGATAGACTCCCTCGCTGTCTGGCTGATACCGACTTTAGGTCACCCTGACGACTTTACTTTATAATATATATATATATATATTATATATATATATATATATATAAAGGAAAAGTTGACTTACCGGTGAATTTGGTCACGATGGTTAGTAAGTGTGGTATTCAGTGGGAGGGGGTAAGTCAGCGATATAACAATGAACATTTTAATGTAATGAACACACACGTGAAATCGGCTGCGATTAATTCTGAAGATCCTCATGGTGAAACACGAGTAGGTTATCTTTTGTACACATTTTATAATATATATATATATATATATATATATATATATATGTGTGTGTGTGTGTGTGTGTGTGTGTGTGTGCGTGTGAAGCAAATAACCACAAGAATGGAAGAAAAACAATTTGGAGGAGTGTTTATATATCTATTATCTTAATGATATATAAGCAAGGCAGCAACTTCTTTTTTACGTCATATTTTCTTCCATATATATATATATATATATATATATATATATATATATATATATATATATATAGAGAGAGAGAGAGAGAGAGAGAGAAATGATAATTCCCACGTGTTTTTTATTAATAAAGAAAATAATAATACAAAAAAACTAGTTGGACTTTTTTGCGTAAGAATCGTTCTTGAAATTAGGTCATTGTATCAACGCAACGCATGAGTTAGAATGGGTGCCGTTGTTCGCAGAGAACCAGTTCCAGGAATAATAGGTTCGTTTAGATAAAATTCTCGAAGGTTCTTCCTCTATACCGCTCCCCCCCCCCCATTTCCTGGCACATAGCACATCTTGCGAACCGCCCTAGCCATTAAATTGCAGTTTATGTAATACGTAAAATAAAACCGGGAATTTCTTCAAGGACTGTCAGTTGGGTTCAAAACAAAGGCATTTAAGATGCCCTCCACTTCCTTGGTATCCGCAAATTCGGTGAAAGCGGGACAACGATGACGTCACAGACAGGAGTGGCCCCGGATGCTGCAGAAGGTGTGGAGTCCACTTCTGTTCAACGATTTAAAGATCAGGGTCCCGTAAACGTTCATTTCAGGGGGAGTTATGCTTAAAATAGCGATTTGGAAAGCCCACTCTTGTATGATTTGTTTACGCAAGGAAATTCTTTTTAAATAATGGTAATGGTTGACGAGCTAGTGCTATCTACTTATCAAATTAATGAGAATTATAGTATGTATTTACGCAACCCTTCTGCAACTGGCAGGATGTGACGCAAGGTTCAGAGTTTTTCCTTCTACACCGGTGCGCATAAGAAGGTTAAAGAGTCCATTATGCCCTTAATATCTACCCATAAAATCATAGTAGTTGATTTGTGAGGGCTTCATCATCCGCGAAATCAAAAACTGTTATTTCTTTTAGCCACAGTTTGGCCCGATCAAAAACTGAAATCTACATTGCGGCTGCGCGTGTAGTGTAATGGTTATAGATTTCCAAAATATCTCTTGGTACGTCCTTACTTCTTTTAGAAACGTGATCGTATTGTTACATTCCGTTTTATGGACAATTGTTAGAGAAAAAGTAGCAAGAAGTGTAATAATAATAATAATAATAATAATAATAATAATACCTGGACCTTGTCAGAGAACAGAAAAAGCTATGGAATATGAAAGTCAAAGTGATACCAATTGTAGTTGGTGCACTTGGAACAATCCCAAAAGGATTAGGAAAAGGTTTGGAAAGTTTGGAAATCAGAGGAAGGATTGAAACCATTCAGAACACTGCACTGCTGCAATCTGCCAGAATACTCAGAAGAGTCCTGGAGACCTGAGGAGACTTGCTGTCACTCAGACTCCAGTGAAAGACCATCAGCTAACGCTGATGTGAAAACTCAAAAGGAGTAATAATAATAATAATAATAATACCTGGACCTTGTCAGAGAACAGAAAAAGCTATGAAATAAGAAAGTCAAAGTGATACCAATTGTAGTTGGTGCACTTGGAACGGTTCCAAAAAGCTTGGAAAAAAAGCTTGGAAAATCTGGAAATCAGAGGAAGAAATGAAACCATCCAGAATACTGCACTGCTGCTATCTGCCAGAATACTCAGAAGAGTCCTGAGATCTGATGAGACTTGTTGTCACTCAGACTCCTAGGAAATATCGTCAGCTAATACTGGTGTAAAAAACTAATGATAATAATAATAATATAATAATAATAATAATAATAATAATAATATAATAATAATAATAATTTGGAAAAATAGCACCCAAATGAAGTAGCAAAAAATTTAGAATACATAGAATGCATATAATCACTGCCTTCCCACACGCTAGGTCTTGGGTAAAGACCCGGTGAAGGATTGTCAGAAACTGAGAGTAATACTGAAAATTAGATACAACAACAACAACAACAATAATAATAATAATAATAATAATAATAATAAAAAATTTAAAAAAAGAGAATATCTCAGGAGAACTAGAAAATTTCTAGAAACGAAACTTAACAGCAAAAATCTGATCAAAGGAATTAATACCTGGGCTGTCCCCATTATAAGATACTCAGGACCATTCTTAAAATGGACAAAAGAAGAACTCAGACAGATAGATCAAAGGACGAGAAAATTAATGACCATGCACAAGGCTCTCCACCCTAGAGATGATAGAGATAGATTATATGTGTCAAGAAAGGAAGGGGGAAGAGGTCTTGCCAACATAGAGGAATGCGTAGAAACTACAATCCAACAACTTGAAGATTACACAAGAAAGAGCAAAGACAAACTACTTATGGCGGCCAACAATAGTAGAAACGGCAGATGGAAAAACAGAAAAACGACAAAGACTAGAAAACAAAAATGGGAAGAAAAACAATTATATGGACGCTTCAAACGACAAATAGATGAGGTTGCACATGGAAAGACTTGGACATGGTTAAGAAATGGAAACCTCAAAAGAGAAACAGAATCACTTATAATTGCTGCACAAAATAATGCCATAAGGACAAACCACATCAAAGCGAAAATTGATAAGACCCAACAAAATAGTAAATGTAGAACTTTGCGGTAATAGAGATGAGACTGTTAACCATATACTCTGCGAATGTAGCAAACTAGCACAACGAGAATACAAAACTAGACATGACTGGGTTGGGAAGGTGATCCACTGGGAATCATGCAAGAAATTAAATTTTGACCACACAACAAAATGGTATATGCATAAACCAGAATCTGTTCTTGAGAACGAAACGCACAAAATTCTCTGGGACTTTGAAATTAAAACGGATCACCTTATCCCAGCAAGAAGACCAGACCTAGTGTGATTAACAAAAAAGAAAGAACTTGTCAACTGGTGGATTTTGCAGTGCCAGCAGATCACAGGGTGAAGTTAAAGGAAAATAAAAAAATTGACAAATATCTGGACCTTGCCAGAGAACTGAAAAAGTTATGGAATATGAAAGTGAAAGTTATACCAATTGTAGTTGGTGCACTTGGAACAGTCCCAAAAGGATTAGAAAAGGGCTTGGAAAGTTTGGATATCAGAGGAAGGATTGAAACCATTCAGAACACTGCACTGCTGCAATCTGACAGAATACCCAGAAGAGTCCTGGAGACCTGAGGAGACTTGTTGTCACTCAGACTCCAGTGAAAGACCATCAGCTAACACTGATGTGAAAACTCAAAAGGAGTAAATAATAATAATTTGGAAAAATAGCACCCAAATGAAGTAGCAAACAATTTAGAATACATAGAATGCATATAATCACTACCTTCCCTCACGCTAGGTCTTGGGTAAAGACCCGGTGAAGGATTGTCAGAAACTGAGAGTAATACTGAAAATTAGATACAACAACAACAACAGCAACAATAACAACAATAAAATAATAATAATAATAATAATAATAATAATAATAATAATAATACACATTGACAAATGAGAAGAATTGGTTTAGTCTGCTTTCTTTGTTTAATGGCATATCAAATTTCGTGGGTTATTTAATGCCAAAACCATCCTTGTAGAAGAACATTAGTGATACTATTTAACCCTTAGCGGTGGTTATGAGTGGGTTCATACCTTTCCCATAAGGGTATAAGTCCGAAAGTAAACTCAATATGACGACTGCAGTTTGAACTCGCTTACTACGATGTCACTGTCCAATACATTAGCCACTACACCACGGGGTCTCCCTCTGTGTGGTGTAAATATTTCGAAGTGAGTATGCAATCGTCTCTAGTTAATATTCAAGTATTTATAGAATTTATGGTAGAATGAGGAAATAAATACGCAAAACTTTTATGTGAAATTGCCTAAAAAAGGAAATTTTGAGGAATGTTTGGTATTTAAGGAAATATGTTTGTGTCTAAGCTTGTTTTTTGTCTTCTTGTTTTTTTTCCTCGAATATTTGTGACGTCATAAAATGAAGTGATAACCAGGAAATTACAGATTTCCAAAAATTTCTTTTGTAACGTCATTACTTCTTTTAGAAAAAAAAAAGTGTAGCATTTGACTTGAACTTTCACGATAACACGATTTAAAGGGGCAGGGCTGGGTTTATTGCCCAGTGCATGAGGCGCCCCCTTTGAGGGGGAATGCCGACGGGATCCATGCACACGCCATCCATGAGCTTCGGTTCGTGGGTGGTCCCACATTAATAGGGCCTTGTGCCTAACCCGTACACGTGGGGTACGTGGTAAATACAGACACAAGGTCACAAGCATGGGGCATCCTGCGAGGTCCGAACTCACTTTTCAGTAGTAACGTATCTGCGAGACTAGCTTGCTAACCATTACTTCTTTGAGAAATGTGATCGTATTGTTACATTCCTTTTTAGGAACATTCCTGTCGGTGAGTCTTAGAATATACGGACTGCATCCTTTATCGTGGGGTAAGACCTCCCAAAAAGTGGTGTCCTATGTCGGTATTCACCAACATCTTCACAGGAGTAGAATGTGATACAATGTCATTACTTCTTTTAGAAAAAATAATTATTTACCTAACGGGTAGGACTTGACACAACGTCACAAATGGGGCATCCAGCGAGGTTCGAACTCGCTTTTCAGTAGTAACGAATCTGCGAGACTAGCTTGCTAACCATTACTTCTTTTAGAAACTTGATCGTATTGTTTACATGCCCTTTTATGGACAATTGCTAAAGAAAAGAAGTGGGCACGTCAGTGTGGGCCGAATAGCAAGGACTTACATCCATCAAGCTCAGCGCAGATTCTCGATGCTTCGTAGCGGACCTCTCGGAAGCGATGGTATATTCGCGGTTCCGTCCCGGACGCTTGCCTCAAAAACCACTAGCCGGTGGCTGCTGAAAAAAAAAAACAAAAAAAAAACACCAGCTACGATTGAAGTCCGTAGCCGAAGCGGTATCACTTGAAAAAAAACTAGGGTTAGGGTTAGGGTTAGGGTTTAGGGTTAGTTTAATAGGAAAATAAATAAATAATTTGGGCTGTTTTTCTGGGTCACCCTGTATACAGGGTGATGCAGGAAAAACAGAATCCACAAATTTTTGATGGTAAGTTTTACCTTTAGTTGTTAAAATTCCTAGCATAAAATTGTGCGTGTGCATTATCTGAAATGAACTTAATTGTTATTAAGAACACATTTTATAATATATTTGTGTTAAAGCATGCAGTTGTATTGTTTTCGAAACTATTCTAAGATTTGTATATTTCGCACGGACACTTTCAAAATGGCTACCGTCTTGTTTCAAAGCGAAAGACAGTTCGCTAAATTCCTAGCATAAAATTATCTGAAATGAACTTAATTGTTATTAAGAACACATTTTATGATATTTTTGTGTTAAAGCATGCAGTTGTATTGTTTTCAGAAAAGTTTCTAAGATTTGTTTATTTCGCGCGGAGACTTTCAAAATAGCTACCGGCTTATTTCAAACTGTAAGTCAATGGAGGTTACTCTAATTGCCTTATTTACTAGGAATTTTGACAACTAACGCTGAAAATTACCATTTAATCTACATATTTATTTTCAAAACATTATCAAAGAACGCAACATTAGCAGAAAGGATTATTGCCTTCCAAGATATCGTCAATGTTTGGTTTGGAATTGCTACATCCAATTCTCAATGTTTCACTGTAATTTCGTTCGATGGGTTGCTAACACGTTCACTCTCATATTCTACAGTTTTTTTTCTTAATTCTATGACAATTTTGTAGAGAGGTTTCTCGATGTCTAAATTCGATTATTTTTGGCATATTTTTAATTCCAAAGGCTGCCAAAACAATATCCACTTAAGATAGTGGCAAACCCAAAAATGTGGTGGTTACTGGGGTGCCTAATTCCGTGGAGCTAATTTCCTCCAATTCGAGGAAATAGCGATAGTTTATCTTGACTGTAAAGGAAAGGGAGTGGAAGTTCAATATCATGATAAATCAAAACATTATCTTCATTCCTAAGTGGGCGTGGAGAGCCGGAATCTGTCGGACATTGACTCGGTGGGAAGAAGAGACATATGCTTGGTACAGGGAAAGAACAGTCATCTATCCTCAATTTGCTCAGGGAAGAAGACTCATGAGAGAGAGAGAGAGAGAGAGAGAGAGAGAGAGAGAGAGAGAGAGAGAGAGAGAGAATGATTTTACGATGAAAATACATTCGAAATGATTTTACTATAAAATGTTTTGGGGGTGATTTAATCATAAAATGACTATAAATAAAATTGGAGATTTCTGCGTGGCATACCGCACTGAGTGTTATAGTAAAACTAGCAGGACCTGTGGATATATCACAGTATGATAATTAAACTATTACAATGTTTGATACGTTTACTTAAGTGTTATTGCTAAATAGTTCAATATATAAAAAGGATAATAATCTCGATTTAACTCTCTCTCACTTTTTGTTGTTTCTGACAACATAGTTCAGTTCAACACTCGACAATCGGACCTCTCTCTCTTCTCTCTTCCCTCTCTCTCTCTCACTCTCTCTCTCTCTCTCCTCTCTCTCTCTCTCTCTATATATATATATATATATATATATATATATATAATCACTATGATGATATTAATAACAAATTAATAAATGAACCACCAACAAAATGCACATACGCATAAATTCTATTAAAAAAAAATTCCTCATGCTTTGAAAATTAAAATTCCACCTGACTTTGTTCCAGCCATCTTCTCTCCGTTTCAAAATCCGTTGCATGCGACAATGACGTCATCATAACTGTTTTCTCCATCGCGTTAGAACACTTTCTTCATGCGATTTCAAAAAAGTTATTTTTCGAACATTTCGGAAATTCTCCGTATTTCAACCGATTTCATTCAAAACAATTAGGATTTACTCTGATGAAGATCTATTTCGCCTATCTAGGCGAAATGAACATTACTTGTTTATAAACTTTTTTTATGATATTACACACACACACACACACACACACACACACACACACACACACAACAACAACAACAACAACAACAACAACACTTTGCAAAAAAGTATTTAACGGACACTTACCTTCCATTTCGCAAATCATCCAATTAAGATAAGCAGGACATGCTGGACACTGTTGGTGAAGTAAGGACGAACTCAGAAGCAACGGTATCCTATGAACTCCTACACATGGACACACTGTTGTAAGCTGAGCAGAAAATAAACTTACATTCCTCAGCCCTGTGAGGACACTGGATACCGTCTAGATAACTTACGAAGAGTGATGACCGATATAGACGGAGATAGATAGATAGATAGAGAGAGAGAGAGAGAGAGAGAGAGAGAGAGAGAGAGAGAGAGAGAGAGTGAGAGTGTGTGTGTCTGTCTGTGTGTCTGTGTGTGTGTGTGTGTGTCTGTGTGGGGTTAAATAAAATAAAATAAAATAAAATAAAAATTAAAAATAAAAAGTTCTGAGCGTCTGGACTCTAGCGTCCAGAGTTAACGGTCGAATCAATAAAGTCTTCATCTATACTTCGAAACAGTTATGTCCTTTCATTTCTCTTCATCCCATCATTTCATATTCCCTATAAGAGAGAGAGAGAGAGAGAGAGAGAGAGAGAGAGAAGAGAGAGAGAGAGAGAGAGAGAGAGAGGTGGGGGTGATGGGTGAATTGATGACATTTTCAATTGATAATTTCGTGCATGCGTTTTGTTTATTCCAGTAATTTACACGGGTCACGCAATTATTACCCTCATGTATGATCACCGACAGCTGACACACGTCTTTCTCTTTACTTTCGTCCATACATTCATGAATTAAATATAACTTCAGACGAGAAGTCACATGGACAGGGAAAATATCAATACACTAGTACCTCCGTGTGTCACGCCGTGTCGTCACCTTAGATAAATAATGGAATATTCCATAAAAACAAACAATATAAGTGTGAAAGAACGAAATTGTAAAAGAAAAAATAAGAGTGAAAAAGAAAGAAAGAAAGAACGAAAGAAATCAAGTCACAGTGAGAAAATGTCAACAATGTCACGGACGCTTAGGCGACAACAGTAGGAAATTGTTAAATACAAATAGAAATCTGCGTTATTCGGACTATTGTCCTCATCTTCATTGTTATTTGTACAACGTTTCGGCCGATAAGCCCTCCAGCCTTCTTCTGGTATTTCTTGTCGGACTCGGGAACCTTCTCGGACTCGGGAACCTTCTTTTCGAACTCGGGAACTTTCTTGTCGTAATCGGGAGCCATCACGGAACTTTGAACCTAACCCTTTATTTAGTCCACGGGGGTATCCTGTTCTCATTCTGGTAACCATAGCTGGGGTAGGATTACGACAAGAAAGTTCCTGAGTTCGAAAAGAAGGTTCCCGAGTCCGAGAAGGTTCCCGAGTCTGAAAAGAAATACCTGAAGAAGGCCGGGGGGCATATCGGCCGAAACGTTGTACAAATAACAATGAAGATGGGGACAATAGTCCGAATAACGCAGATAATACTAATCATCAAGCATAATCTCAAACATTCAGAGAAATAATAAATAGAAATCTACACTGATTTATCTAAGATGTTATTTCCATGAAAGAAATGAATAAACCGAAGAGTGAAAGAAAATGGTGTAATGAATTATTTAAGATCCTTTTTAAATTTTGGGGAATGATTGACATAGAGATTATTTGGAGGTAAGAGTAGAGAATGAGGAGATACAGACAAAAGTAGAAAAAAGATTACCAGGGAATTTTCATGGGTCAATCTAGTTATGAGAAAGAGAATCAATTATTTACAATCAAAATTTAGTTGTTAAGTTGAAACAAAAATACTGCTTTAAATCCGTTTCCTCGTAGATCAAATTAATTTTCTCCATTGAAATAAATAACATTAATACTTTCCTACCTCTTCAAAAAACAACAATTTTGTTTGCTACGTTTTTGAAATAAAAAACATAACACAGTATTATATAGAAACATAATGAAGTACAATGCAATGAATCCTGTGTTGTAATGTGTTTTAATATTTATTTTATGAATATTTTTCTTTGTGTAATGAATTCATTAACATGAGCGTATCTGATAATTGTTCGTATCTTAAATTTTAGTTCTCAAAACAAAGCAAATTATCGATCGATTGACAGCTCATAACTCAGAAAACTCGTAAGTTGGGACACACACACACACACACACACACACACACCACACACACACACACACACACACACATATATATATATATATATATATATATATATATATATATATATATAAAAGAAAGCTTTTGGTATGTACGTGTCGATCTATAACTCAGAAAAGAAGAGTTACTCAGGTTTGAAGTCTTGCATATAGATTAACATCTATCTAACTAAGAAACACGCCAAATTTGGTTATTGACTTTTACTAAGTAAGGGATATAATTAATTAATTAAGCCAAATCACCCAGTTTGCGGAACTGTCCGTATACCAGCACCTGCTGATAATAAAATATTGTCCCCTGCCTGACTTTTGTTACAGCGATTTACAGCAGTGAAGTCTAATTTTATTGAATAAATTTCGCAGCCTATTTTTGGTCCAATCTTAAAAATATTTATATGGTTGGAAAGAAAAGGAAATAATTATTCTAAATATATCGATTGAATTATTTTTTACAGCGAGTCAAAAGAAAATTGGCTTCGGTGAGCTGAATAGTATGATTTTTTTTTTCAGACTAAATTTTAAGGAAAAAACAAATTCTTTTTTCTCGCCTATTTATGCACAATCTTCTTTAAGATATTTATATGGTTAGAAAGAGAATAAAGTACTCTTTCTAAATATATAATTTGATTGATTTTTTTATCAATGGAATTATTTTTTACAGCGAGTTAAAAAATAATATTTTGCTTCGGTCAGCCTAGAATTCATAGTATCATTTTTTTCATACTAGATTTTAACATAAAATCAAATCTTATTTATCGCATATTTCTGTTCCTATCTTAAAAATATTTATTTGGTTGGAAAAAAAACTTTCTAAATATGTAATTAGTATGTCTTTTCATACATTAAATTAATTTTTTTTTTACTGCAAATTAAATAATAAATCAAACGAAAACATTTAACGATAACTCAACTTTTTAAAAATTAATTCCCGTCTTTCGTCAATTGTAAATAAAGCCTTTTTTATTTTTCATAATCACGTTAATTGATTTATTTTGATATTAGAAATACAAATAAAATCATGATACCAATGCAGAATAGTGCGCAAGAGATAATACCATTAGATTATCTAATACATTTCACGGAAATACCTAAAAATTAAAATTGTTATCATATTTATTGTATAATATACTTTACTATGATAATTTGACTTCAATCGGCTACGCTTTGAATCAATAATGTTTTTTTTAAAGATTATTTATCGTTTTACATGAATTTGATTACTTTATTTAATTTTTTTTTTTCGTTTTTTTTTTCAAATATTAATTAAGTTTAGCAATTCGCGTCATTTATATTTTATTTAAAAAATATAGTTAATCATTGAATTAAAATTTCTTACTATATCATTATGTGATGGGTTAAACTTGCAAATCGGTCGGAAAATTAGAGTGACCCAGAAAAAACAGAACCCACACATTTCGTAATAAAATTGTTCATTTTAACTAGGGGGGGGGGTAGGATTAGGGTTGGGGTTTAGGGTTAGTTTAATGGGAAAATAAATAATTTGGGTTCTATTTTTTCTGTGTCACCCTGTAACATGTTTTAATTTTCCGACCGATTTTCAAGTTTAGCCATGTGATGTCATTCCCTCAAATCTGACGAAAAGAAAATTACCTGACTTCCCACCAGGCCGGATTAAATTAATATCTTTTTTACGTGGTGATTTTTATGGGTCATCCTGCGAGAACCGAACTCGCTATTCAGTAGTAATAGATCTGCAAACGATTATTAAACCATGTTTTTATCTCCTCTACCCAGGCTTCGCCGGGTAGCCGCTGCTAGTATATATATAAAAGAATGTCATGTTACTTGCGTGTCGTCTTATAACTCCGAAAAGAAATGTCCTTCAGCACTGAAATCTTGTATACACCTTAATATGTTTATGTTTAAGAAACGTCCAAAATTTAGTTATTGATTTTTACTGATTAAGTGATATAATTCAATAATTAAACAAAAATCAATCAATATGTGGAACTCTTTCCATTTCTTCATAAGCGAGTCCAAAAAGAGACGCCATTATTTTAACCTGTGCAACCTATCATTGGACTCGTCTAGGTGAATATATTTTTCCATACGGTCTGTTTAGCTTCAGTCGAAGTTTATTTCGACAGCATCAAATAACCCCCAGGCAACATCTGGTCTCCCTCGTTTAAAAGGGTCAGGGCTGGGTCTATTGACCAGTGACTGAGGCACTTCAAAAGAGGAATGCTGAGGGTATACATGTAATCTTTAACAGTGACCACCGACTGAGTTTTGGTTTGTGTGTGAATCTATACGTAAATCCGATTTTGTGTTCATCTGACATGGTAGGTTCGGAAAATTACTTTTACAATAACTGGCCGAAAACATTTACCTTTTAGTACTGTCTAAGCTGGTCCCCGTTTCTTGTAAATTTCAAATGCGAAATTCATACTTGTTATCAAAATTATTGTAAACATATACAAACAAGTTTTTTCAAACATTTGATTTAAATCAATCAATCAATCAATCAAAATCTCTCTCTCTCTCTCTCTCTCTCTCTCTCTCTCTCTCTCTCTCTCTCTCTCTCTCTCTCTCTCTCTCTCTCTTTTATTGAGATAAAAGTTGAATAGTTTATTCCACAGAAATAAAAGTTTATATAAAATGGTTTTACGTACAATGTACAGATAGTTTGCCTAATTTGCATACTACTTTGAACAATCACGGTTTAATAAATAATTATTGGATGTAATTGACTATTTTCAAACGTATTTAAAGTAATACTATGTATATTTATAAATAGAAATTAATTAAAATTATATTGAAAATTTCAATGCAGAATAACGTGTCTTTTATGAGTTATAAGATGAAACGGAAGTACTACGACATTCTTTTATATAGAGATTAGAATAAACCAATGAAACTGTATAAGACCGGATATAAAAAGATTACAATTATTTTAATTGAATTTTGAAATTTAATTTTAATTTTGAATTGATTTCGATATAGAATTATACATAGGATTGCTTTTAATACGTTTGAGAATAAAATAATAATATTAGGAATCAATTACAACTAATAGTTATTAATTAAACAAGGATTGTTAGAGGCATTATGCAAATTACGCAAACCATTTGTACTATTTTGTATAAACTTTCTTTCTGTTGAATAAAACGTATATTTCTTTTATGAACTCATTGCACTCGGTTTCCGGTTAACACGGGGGTCCAGCGAGCTTCGGCCGCTGGACTCGCCCAGAAGGAGCTTATCCTACGTAATAGCGTCTACCCAGGTCGGCATCCTCGCCTCCTCCCGCTCCGTCTGCGCTCCCAGTCGGACTCTAAACCGTACATCCTGCCAGCCATATTCAATTCCGTATCTTCGCCTTCTCGCCTACCGTCAGTAAGCCGCTCGTGGGCCCAGCATGAATAACGGAATCTGTGCTCGAGGTCGCCGTTATGGTGTGCGCCCAACTAAGTCCACCCAATACCAATCGGTGTGTATCTAATCTGGTAATGAGTCATATAAGCAATAGTTAATCTACAGCATCCTGACGCTCGTTTGTTCGCACCTGGGGGTACTGCCGCGTGTCTACGAATGGTACCGCCCCAGCGGAGTCCATACATAGTGCGGGCGTATGTGACACATATCATTCACCTTCGGTCGTTCCTCCTGTAACGCCAGTAGGCCTCCAGTGTAGCGGCTTCGGCCCATGCGACTCGTCGAGAGTTCAAATTAATAGCAGCCTTCCCTTGTGGCGGAAATGCCCAAGGGTTTCGAGCGCACACTTGTTTGTTCTTTTTATCTCTCTTTCTTTTTCTTTNCTGTCTCAGGGCACCTCCCAGCGTCGTAAAGCCGTTCGAACCCGCTTCTTCAAGGGCCAGAATCAACGTAGACGTCCGAATCTTGCGCGCCACGACTAGGCTTGCTAAACTTCAATTACTTTCTTTTAGAAATCTCTGATTCGTTATTGTTTACATCGCCTCAATTTATGCGTACACAATCGCCTAAAGAAAAGAAACGTTCTGGCACAGCTCAGTGTGGGCCGAATAAGCAAGCGACTTACATCCATCAAGCTCAGCCGCAGTATCTTCTCGATGCTTCGTTAGTCGAGACGTCCCTTCTCGAAGCCGATGCGATATATTCGCGGTATTCCGTCCCGGAACGCTGTGCCTCAAAACACCACCTAGCCGGTGGCTGCCCTGAAAAAAAAAAACAAGAAACAAAACAAAAACACCAGCGCACTACACATTGGAAGCTCCGGTAGCTCGACAGCGGTATCACTTGAAAAAAAACTTAGGTTAGTAAGGGTTAGCGGTCTTAGGGTTCATTCAGTTAATACGGAAAAGCACAATTAACATACAAATCAATTTGGCGCCTGTTTTTCTGGCGCTCACCCTGCATATACAGCCGCTGTAGACTGCAGAAAAAACAGAACTCCACAAATTTTCTGGACATCGTAAAGCTCGTTACCTGTAGATGTTAGGAAATCTCCCATAGCGATAAAAAAAGCTATGTGCGTGTGCACTTATCTGAACATGAACTATCTGTTATTCAATCAACACATCTTTCTCTCTCTCTATAATATATTTCAGTGTTAAATCACCGCATCTTCCTTCGCTAGCTTGTGTATGTTTCTCGAATACGATCTCTAAAGAGTATCCGCTGTCTCATCATTCTCGCCACGGAACACTTCTCAAACCACTGGCTACCGTCTTTGTCTTCAAAAGCGAAAGACAGTGGCTCAAAATCCTAGCCAGTGATACCTTACGGAACACCCTCCAATTTCTGAAATGAACTTAATCTGTATTAAGACACACAGTCACACTTTCACTTATGAGTTATTTTTTGTCTTAAAGCGAGTGACTCATGCTACATGCATGACAGCCACACGAGTGATTTCAGAAAAAGTGTTCCTAAGAGCTTCTGTTATGTCGCGCGTGCATGATCTTCAAAAACGACTACACCGGCCAGCTCTGATTTCCCAAACTGCTAATGTGCAGATGGTCAGGGTTACTGCTAAGTGCACTCTCAACTTTTATAATGCACTATGGAATCTTTGAACCACTACAGTAACACGAGTTCTAGCTGATAGAACCATTTAATCTACGATATTTTTATTTCTCTCCAAAACCATTATCAAGATTAACGCCAAACCATTCTAGCAAGAAGTGTCCATTCATTAGCCTTCCAGCAATCGTGCAGGATGTTGGAAGTTCGTGGAGAAGAGATTCCGCTACATCGCAACATCTCTCAATGTTTGGTTTGGAATTGCTACATCCAATTCTCAATGTTTGTTGAGAATGTGCTCACATCCCCAATTCTCAAATAGTTTGGTTTGGAATTGCTACATCCAATTCTGCAGCATGTTTTGGTGTTAATTGAATTGCTACATTCCAATTCATTACTTCAATCGTTGGTTTGTGACAATTGTCACACTCTCCAATTACTCCAATGGTTTGTCGTCGAAAATTGCCCTAACATTGCACAATATGCATCCACAATGTCTCTTGGTTTGACAAATTGCCCTTACACATACCAGATTCTCTCATAATCATACTGATTTGGTTGGAACTGACCATGCCAATTCTCACCCATACGCGTTTGGTCTTGAAGTTGCCTACACATCCAATTCCTCAATGTTATCACTGATCAAATATTTTTCTTCTCCACGTGCATTTTCATCGACTACATAATAATTCGCGAGCGCGCATCACGCTAACCACACCGTATCACTCTCAACCTACTTCTACAGTGTTTTTTCTCCTAATTCATATGGCAATTGTTGTAGAGAGGCTTTCTTCTCCTGATTGTCCATAAATTCCGCACTTATTCTTGGCAATCTATTTTTTAATTCCAAAAGGCTGCCAAAACAATGCTATCCAACTTTAACGACGTAGTGTGCAAACCCAAAAATGTGCGTGGGTTGAACTGCGGGCTGTCCTAACTCCGTGGAGCTTAATTTCTCCAATTCGAGGGAAAATAGCGATAGTTTATCTTGACTGTAAAGGAAAGGCAGTGGAAGTTCAATCGCGTCATTTCATGATAAATCAAAACATTATCTTCATTCCTAAGTGGGCGTGGAGAGCCGGAATCTGTCGGACAATGACTCCGGGTGGCCATAGAAGAGACATATGCTCTAAAGCGACCAGAAAGAACACTCATCAATCCTCAATTTGCCTCAGGGAAGAAGACTCATGAGAGAGCAGAGGAGAGAGAGAGATGAAGAGACGAGAACTGAGAACGAAAGCGAGAGAGGAACAGAGACGAGAGCAATGATATTTACGATCGACAAATCACAGTTCCGCAAAGATGCACTTTCTACACTAGTAAATGTCTCTTGGGCGGTATGAAATATACTGTACTAATCATTACAAACACACTAACTATTAAATAACATTGGAGATTCTAAGCACCGTTGGAAGGGCATACCGCCCTGGAGTGGTTATAGTCTATAAATACTAGCAGGACCTGTGAAGTATATCACAGAATGATAATTAAAAACTATTACAATGTTTGATTACGTATTACTTAAGTGTTATTGCTAAAATAGTTCAATATATTAAAAAGGATATATAATCCCGATTTAACTCTCTCTCACTTTTTTCTGTTGTCTGACAACATAGTTCAGTTCAACACTCGACAATCGCGACCTTCTCTCTCTTTTCTTCGTCTTTCCCCTCTCTCTCACTCTCTCTCCCCCCCTCCTCTCTCTCTCCTCTACTATAAATATATATATATATATATTATAATATAATCGACATGATGATATTAATAAACAACATTTAATAAATGCAACCACCAACAAAATGGCAAACATACGCATAAATTCTATTAAAAAAAAATTCCTCATGCTTTGAAAATTAAAATTCCACCTGACTTTGTTCCAGCCATCTTCTCTCCGTTTCAAAATCCGTGCATGCGACAATGACGGGCAATTTCATAACGTTTTCTCCATCGCGTTTAGAACCCACTTTCTTCATGCGATTTCAAAAAAGTTATTTTCGAACATTTCGAAATTCTCCGTATTTTCAACCGAGTTCATTCAAACACAATTTCAGGATTTTACTCTGATGAAGATTCATCTCGCCTATCTTAGGCGAAATGAACATTACTTGTATATAAAACCTTTTTTATGATATTACACACACACACACACACACACACACACACACACACCACCACAACAACAACAACAACAACATACAACAACCCTTTTGCAAAAAAGTCAACTTTAACGGACACTACTTCCACTTTCGCAAAATTCATCCCGAATTAAAGATAAGCAGGACATGCTGGACACTGTTGGTGAAGTAAGACGAAACTCAGAAGCAACGGTATCCTTATGAACTCCTACACAAATGACACGACTGTTGTAAGCTGAGCAAGAAAATAAACTTACACTTCCTCAGCCCTAGTTGTGAGCGACACTGGATACCGTCTAGATAACTTCACGAAGAGTGATGACCGATATTAGGACGGAGATAGATAGAAGATAGATAGATAAGAAAGCAGAGAGAGAGACGAGAGAGGAGAGAGCAGAGAGAGAGGTGTGCTGATGTGTGTCTGTCTGTCTGCTGTGTCTGTGTGCATGTGGCTGAATGTGTGTGTCTGTGTGGGGGGTTTAAATAAATTAAAATAAAATAAAATAAAAATAAATAAATAAAAAGTTCTGCAAGCGTCTGGGACTCTAGCGTCCAGAGTTAACGGTCGAATCAATAAAAGTCTTCATCTAACTTCGAATAACATTTATGTCCTTTTATTTTCTCTTCATCCATCATTTCATATTCCCATATAAGAGAGAGAGACGAGAGAGAGACGACTGAGAAGAGGAGCAGAGGAGACGAGGAGAGATGAGAGAGAGAGAGCAGGTGGAGTGATGGGTGAATGATGACACTTTCAATTGATAATTCTGCATTGTGCGTTTTGTTTATTCCAGTAATTACACGGGTCACGCAAATTATTACCCTCATGTATTGATCACCGACAAGCTGGGACACACTTCTTTCTCTTTCACTTTCGTCCATACATTCATGAATTAAATATACACTTCAGACGAGGAAGTCACATGGCACAGGGAAAATATCAATACACTCCAGTACCTCCGTGTTCACGCCGTGTCGGTCACCTTAATAAATAATTGGAATATTCCATAAAAAACAAACCAATATAGTGTGAAAGAACGAAATTGCTAAAAGAAAAAAATAAGAGAAGTGAAAGACAAGAAGATAAGAACGAAAGAAATCAAGTACAGTGCAGAAAATGTCAACAATGTCACGACGCTTAGCGACAACAGTAGGAAATTGTTAAATACAAATAGAAATCTGCGTTATTCGAACTATTGTCCTTCATCTTCATTGTTATTTGCTACAACGTTTCGGCCCATAAACCCTTCCAGCCTTCTTCTCCGGTATTTCTTGTCGGACTCGGAAACCTGTCAACGCGACTCGGGAACCTTCTTTCGAACTCGCGGAACTTCTTGTGCGTAATCGGGAGCCATACCACGGAACTGTGGAACCTAAACCCTTTATTTAGTCCACGGGCGTTATCCTGTTCTCATTCTGGTAACCATAGCGGGTAGGATTACGACAAGAAAAGTTCCTTGAGCTTCGAAAGAAGGTTCCCGAGTCCGCAGAAGGTTCCCGAGTCTGAAAAGAAATACCTGAAGAAGGCCGGGGGGCATATGGCCGAAACGTTTACAAATAACCAATGAAGATGGGACAATAGCTTCACGAATAACGCAGATAATACTAATCATCACAGCATAATCTCAAACATTCAGAGAAATAATAAATAGAAAATCTACACTGATTTATCTAGATGTTATTTCCATGAAAGAGGAAATGAATTAAACGAAGAGTGAAAGAAAATGCGTTGTAATGAATTATTTAAGATCCTTTTTAAAAATTTTGGCGGCGGAATGATTGACAAATAGAGATTATTGGAGGTAGAGTAGAGAATGAGGAGATACAGACAAAAAGTAGAAAAAAGAATTACCAGGGAATTTTCATGGTGCGAACTGCAGTATGAGAAAGAGAATCAACTTATTTTACAATCAAAATCTTAGGTTAGTTGAAACAAAAATAACTGCTTTAAATCCGTTGCCTCGTAGATCAAATTTAATTTTCTCCATGTGAAATAAATAACATTAATACTTTCCTACCTCTTCAAAAACAACAATTTTGTTTCTACGTTTGAATTAAAAAACATAACACAGTATTATATAGAAACATAATGAAGTACAATGCAATGATCCGTGTGTTGTAATGTGTTTTAATATTTATTTTTTTTATGAATATTTTCTTGTGTAATGAATCATAACATGAGCGATATTCTGATAATGTTCGTATCTATAAATTTTTAGTTCTCAAAACAAAGCAAATTATCGCATCGAATTGACAGCTCATAACTCAGAAAACTGTTTTAAAGTTGGACACACACACACCACACACACACCACACACACACACACACACACACACACACACACACATAGATATATATATATATATATATATCATATATATATATATATATATAAAAGAAAGCTTTTGCGTCTGTACGTGTCGCATACTTATAACTCAGAAAAAAGAAGAGTTACTCAGTTTGAGTTCTTCATATACATAACATCTACTAACTAAAGAAACACGCAAATTTGCGTATTGACTTTTACTAAGTAAGGATATAATTAATTAATTAAAAGCCAAATCACCCAGTTTGCGGAACTGTTCCGTATACCAAGCACCTGCTATAATAAAAATATTTGTCCCCTGCCTGACTTTTGTCACAGCGATTTAACAGCAGTGGAAGTCTTAATTTTATGAATAAATTTCGCAGCCTATTTTTGGTCCAATCTTAAAAATATTTATATTGCGTTGAGAAAGAAAAGAAAAAATAATTTATTCTAAACTATATCGATTGAATATTTTTTACAGCGAGTCAAAGAAAATTGGCTTCAGGCTGAGCTGAATAGTATGATTTTTTTTCAGACTTAAATTGTTAAGAAAAAACAAAATTCTTTTTGTCTCCCTAATTTATGCACAATCTTCTTTAAGATATTTATATGGTTTAGAAAGAGAATAAAAGTACTCTTTCTAAAATATATAATTTGATTGATTTTTTTTTTATCAATGGAATTACTTTTTTACAGGCGAGTTAAAAAATAATATTTTTGCTTCGCGTCAGCGCCTAGAATTCATAGTATCATTTTTTTCATACTAATGTGTAGAGCAGTAAAATCAAATCTTATTCATCGCAATATTTTTCGTCATCACCCCTTATCTTAAAATATTTATCCTTGGTTGGAAAAAAACTTTCTAAATATGTATATTAGTATTTGTCTTTTCATACATATAAATTAATTTTTTTTTTTACTGCAAACTAAATAATAAATCAAACGAAAACATTTAACGAATAACGCAACTTTTTTAAAAATTTAATCCCGTCTTTCGTCAAATTGTAATATAAAAGCTTTTTTATTTTTCATAATCACGTTAATGATTTATTTTATTGATTATGAAATACAAATTAAAATCATGATACCAAGCAGAATAGTGCGCAAGAGATAAATACCATTAGATCTATCTAATACATTTCACGGGAAAATACCTAAAAATTAAAATTGTTATCAATTTTATTGTATAATATACTTTACTATGATAATTTGACCTTCAATCGGCCTACGCTTTTGAATCAATAATGTTTTCTGAAAGATTTAATTATCGTTTTACATGAATTGATTACTTATTTTAATTTTTTGTTGTTTTCGTTTTTTGTCAAATATTAATTAAGTTAGCAATTCGCGTCATGAGTTAATTTTTATTAAGGAAGAAATATAGTTAATCATTGAATTAAAAATTTTCTACTATATCAATTATGTGATGTGCGCGTTAAACTTGCAAATTCGATCGGAAAATTAGAGTGACCAGAAAAAAACAGAACCCAGCCATCACGGAAAAAGCATTTAACTAGGGGTGGGGGGTAGGATTAGGTTGGCGAGTTTAGCGGTTAGTTTTATTATGCGGTAGAAATAAATAATTGTAGCTATGTGTCTGTGTCACCGGTGACACGAGTTTTAATTTTCCGACCGATTTTCAATTTAGCCATGTGATGTCATTCCCTCAAATCGACGAAAGAAAATTACCTGACTTCCCACCCAGGCCGGACATTAAATTAATATCTTTTTTACGTGCGTGATTTTCGAGGGGGTCATCCTGCGAGAACCGAACTCCAGTGTCGGAGGTAGTGAAGTGAGGATCTGCAGAAGCGATGTGATTAAAACCATGGTGATGCTCTCTACCCAGGACTTCGCCGGGTAGCCGCTGCTAGTAATATATAAAAAGAATGTCATGTTACTTGCGTGTCGTCTATATACTCCGAAAAGAAAATTGTCCGTTCAGCACTGAAATCTTGTATACACTCTGTAATATGTTTATGTTTAAGAAAACGTCCAAAATTTAGTGATGATTTTTAGCTGATTTAAGTGTAATAATTCAATAAATTAAACCCAAAAATCAATCAATATGTGGAACTGCTTCCATCTTTCATAAGCGAGTCCAAAAAGAGAACGCCCATTATTTTAACCTGGCAACCTATCGATTGGACTCGTCTAGAGTGAATATATTTTTCACCATACGGTCTGTTTAGCTTCAGTCGAAGTTTATTTCGAACAGCATCAAATAACCCCCAGGCAACATTCTGGTACTCCTCGCTGTACAAAGGGCGGTCAGGGCTGGGCTCTAATTGACAACAGTGAACTGAGGCCTTTCAAAATAGGATGCTGAGGGTATCATGTAATCTTTAAGCAGTGACCACCGACTGAGTTTTGCGTTTGTTTAGGTGTGAATCTATACGTAAAATCGATTTTGTGTTCAATCTGACATCGTAGGTTCGGAACACTTACTTTTACAATAACTGGGCCGAAAACATATTACCTTTAGTGACTGTCTAGCTGGTCCCCGTTCTTGTAAATTCAAATGCGAAAATTCATACTTGTTATCAAAATTATTGTAAACATATACAACAAGTTTTTTCAAACATTTGATTTAAAATCAATCAGATCAATCAATCAAAACTCTCTCTCCTCTCTCTCTCTCTCTCTCTCTCTCTCTCCTCTTCTCTCTCTCCTCCTCTCTCTCTCTCTCTCTCTCTCTGTTTATTGAGATAAAAGTTGAATAGTTTAATTCCACAGAAATAAAAGTTATATAAAATGGTTTTATCGTACCAATGTACAGATTAGTTTGCCTTAATTTGCATACTACTTGTGAACAATCACGTATTAATAAATAATTATGGATGTAATTGACTATTTTCAAACGTATTTAAAGTAATACTATGTATATTTATAAATAGAAATTAATATTAAAATTATATTTGAAAAATTTCAATGCAGATAACGTTGTCTTTTATGAGTTATAAGATGAAACGAAGTACTACGACATTCTTTATATAAGATTTAGAATAAACCGAATGAACTCGTATAAGACGGATATAAAAAGATTACATTATTTTAAGTTGAATTTGAAATTTAATTTTTCAATTTGAATTGAATTCTCGATATAGAATATAACATTAAGGATTTGCTTTTAATACCGTGTGAGAAATTAATAATAATAATAAATAGGAATCAATTACAACCTAAATTATTAATTAAAACAAGATTTTAGAGCATTATGCAAATTACGCAAACCATTGTTGATACCTAATTTTGGTATTAAACTTTCTTCTGTTTGAATAAAACGTATATTTCTGTTTATAGAACTCATTGCACTCGTTTCCGGCTTAACACCGGGGTCCAGCGAGCTTCGCCGCTGGACTCGCGAGAGCTTTAATAATAGCGTCTTATCCCACGGTGCTATTCCCCCCAGGCAACGATTGCAATTTTGTTCTTTTCCTACCCATGAGCTTCGGCCTTGTGGGTGGGCCCACATCTAAAACGAGGCCTTTAGTGCCCAGTCCATACAAGTGCGGGTATGCAGACAAATATACTCGTTTTCCCGGTAGACCGCCCACAGTCCATACAATGGGCGGTATGAGACAAATATTACTCGGTTTTTCCGTTAACGCCAGAGGGTTCCAGTGAGCTCGGCCGCTCTGGACTCCGTCGAGAGTGTTTTAATAATAGCCCCTCCGCTTGTGGGAACAGTATCCGCCAACGGGATTCGAGCGCCGATTTGTTCCCTGCTCCCGAGCTGCGAGGTGAGTTGGGCTCTTGTGTGGCGGAGCCACTTCTACAAACGGAGCCTTTGCTGCCCAGTCCATAACAAGTGGGGTCTAATGAGACAAACTAGGACTACGTCGATGATGTTTTAATCATAAGCGCGTCGATCCCAGCTCAGGGGGCTATTACCCCCAGGCAACGAACCGCAAGTTTTCCGTTTCTTTCCCACCAATCGAGCTTCAGGCTTGTGGGTGCCCCACTTTAAAACGCAGGCCTTGCTGCCCAGTCCATACAAGTAGGTGGTTATGCGACATATTGATACTTCGCGTTTTCATGTTACGGCCGTGGGTCCAGTGAGCTTCGGCACCGTTTGGACTAGCCCAAAGTTTTAACTTAAGAGCGTCGATCGCAGAAGGCTGTCCTCCAGGCAATACCTGCCCCTTGATTTTTAAAGGGGAAGATCTGGCCGTTTATTGTCCAGCAGTGCCTGAGGGCACCACGGCGACGCGACGCATTATTTATTAGCTTACCACCCATGAGCTTCGGCTAGGGGTGGGAGCCCACATAAATTAAATGTCCTTCGGGTCACGTCCCTCATAAGTGGGAATGAGAGGACAAATAATCCGCAAACTCGATTGGCAACACACACACAACACTAAATGGCAAAGCATAGATAAAGCCAAGTCTGTAATCAATGTTTATATTCTAGTTTTTATCGTCTGTATTGTCTGCAAAATACAAATAAAAAGCTGTATTTCATAACTTCTTGATACTTGAATTATCATACTTGTTTCAAACCAACTGCTACCTTGTATTAAAATAATACTTATCTAAAATGTGCGGAATCAGAAAAGGAAACTGAATATGAAATATTACATTTAATTCTGAGCTCCTTTTATTGTTACATCTTTTTATCAGACACAAAAACAGAAACCAACATTAAGACAGTATCATTAATTCTCATAACATCTGAGTAAACTTCAACAGGCAAGGAAGAATGGAACCTTGTCAGTAAATAAAACGTGTGAACCAATTCGAAGGAGAATTTACGGTTACATGTTCTTTAATAATGTTTATAATGTACGGTAATTAACTCTCCCACGGGTAGCATTGTGACACGAAAGTTCGCACTTAGTAGGGGGCAATCCATCGGGGCATCAAACTCACCCATTCAGCAACTATTATGCCGACTTTTTTTCTTATTTCATAAGCAATCTTGTTATAAATTATTTTGCCATCTCACTCCACTCTTACTCTCCTGTCTTCTCCTTTCTCTCTCACTTCCTGGTATTCCTAAAATCATTTTGTACCTGCGGTCCATGCGAGCCCGCGGGGTACTTTTGCTTAGTAAATATTATGTATATATATATATATATATATAATATATATCTATATATTAAAAGCCCATTTCTATTTATAGACTCGCCAGAGAAACTATGATCAAACTCATTGGCCAATCACTGGCCAGTACTCTGCCTGCTGATACAAACTTAACCAGACAGTACTGGCATAACTACCAGTGCTTTCGTGGACGACGGACATAGGATTAAATACTCTCTGGATTTTAACAATACGCAGCAATAGAAACTTATCGCTTACAACGCGATTCCATTAATTCAGGACTTACTTACTTACTTTAAGCCCTTTCAACTGGCCAAGAACGGGCATTTAAAAACCTTAACAAAATGTGTCACCAAGGAGCGGGGATATTTTTGTTTGAAAATTTTTAGAAAATACTTAGGAGATTTTAGATAAATACATTTAACTTTCTCGTTTTTTTATGTTTAAAAGTTAATTAGAATGAATAGAGAAAAGATACATGGACTGTCGCTGACCGAGGAAACGCGTGGCGCGATGTGCTTATATTTGAAACTAACCGCATAACTTTTTGCAACATCAATGTTTGTTTTGAATTTCATATTAATTTTCGTTCCGCTCTAGATAAGTCCGGAGTTAAAAAAAACAAGCTCTGAAGATTGATTTTTATAAATCGAAATATTGTTCAAATATTAGCTATGAATATGATTATAAATGTTTTCACTTTAACAGCCATTATTGTGTTGTTTTCAATATCCTTTATATCTATACTCATTTCCTTTCTTCTTTAACTGCAAACTATGTGGTCAGTAACAACGCAAAGGAAAAAACCAGAAAAACTATGCCACAACCATCCTCTTTCTAAATTTTTAAGCGGCATGTAAAGTTTTCGGTTTTCGTTCTCCTTCCCGTTAAATAGCCCAGTTCTGCCCTACTATTTATCCATAGCTGGAGATATAATAAATTATATATCCATAATACTCTAACTATGATTTTTAAATGTCAAATAATTATGGTATCAATAAAAAACAACAAAATGATAAGAACAATAAAATATACTTTATGTAATATTCCATCAAATAGTTGAGGAAAATATAAATGATATTAAAGTATTTTCAAATTATTCGAATGAGGATTAGACCTGTACATTCAACATATTAGAACATTCACACCATCCATTGCATGCTATTAGAAGGAATGCCTTAATAAGCAAATATTAAAATGGCGGTTTTAGAAATCTCCCTTCGTTAAGTAGAATTTAATATTCAATGAATTAGTACGCACACATTTATCTACATCGGGAAATTTTTTTCTTTCTTTTATATAGTTATATTTTAGAATGACTTTCATAGCTGATATTGATGAAATTTCTCTTCTATCTCTTTACCATTTCAGCTCATTACCTTGTCCAATAATTTATCTTCTACTCTCAATTTTATTTAAATCTTACACTACTTAAAATTATTCCGATGTTTTGCCCTACGATTCTCTCTGCCTACATTAGTCAGCCGCCATATTTGTTATTATTGCTTTACAAACCAGTTGAGCAGGAGTTATATAATATATATATTATTATACTATATATAATATATACTATATATATATATATAGATTCAATGATAGATGTAGATAGATATACTTTTGTACATTCCAGCTATTAACTTTGTCAGCAATAAATATATTTTCTACTCAACTTTTTAATCTACCTACTAATAATATTACGATCGTTTTCCCTACGATTCCTCTCTTCCTCGTTGGTCGACGCGCCAAATTGTGTAATTATTGATTACAAAACCATTTTTCGAGCAGATAGATAGACTATAGACTCCAGACTAGATAAGATAGTCTTTTGTCTATGAGAAAATTGAAATCCAACTTTGGATTCTCAGGCTCGGACTCCATTCTGACACTATTTTAGACGCGGGTAGTCCTTGACCAAATTCCTTCTAAGGTTCTAAAAAAACCATTGACATTATACCGGACTTGTCTGTCCATGAAAAATAAACGATAAGTAATGCTCTTTATTAATAATTCTAGTACCATAATTGAGCGCATTACAATGAATTTTTCGAACACTCTTTATTTTCGTTCATTTGTTTCAGATCTTAATATTTGCCTGATTTTGAGAACGTTTCCAATGCGCGGTTCCAAAAAGTCTATTGTATTGCAGCAACGCATTATTACTGATATGATAATCTTAATTGTTATTAAGAACACATTTTTATTTATTTTCTGTTAAAAGCATGCAGTTGTATTGTTTTTTCTCGAAAAGTTTCTTAAATTTGTGTATTTCGCCACGCGACAATTTCCAAATTGGTTGCCGGCTTGTTTCCAAAGTGAAAGTTTCAGTTGCAAATTCCTAGCATTTAAAATATCTGAAATGAACTTAATTGTTTTATTAATGAAACACATTTTAGTACTTTTTGTCGTTATAAAAGATGTCATTGTTTTCGAAAAAGTTTCTAAGATTTGTCGCTATTCGCACGGACGAATTCCAAATATGGCTGCACGGACTTGTTGTCAAATGTGAAAGTCAGTTGGCTAAATCTACCTAACATAAGATTATCTGACAATGAACTTAGAATTGTTATTAATGAACACATTTATTAGTATATTTTGTTAAAAGCATGCAAGTTTGTAAATCTGTTTTCGACAAAAAGTTTCCTAACAGATAGTTTTGTTCGTGGATTTCAAAGAGACTTGTCACAATATTGCCAAAGGTACTTAATGCCCTATTTGTATGCGCTTGTTTAAGCCAAATCCGGTGCAATACTCCAATTATTGAAAAGGCTTCAACTAAGGATAATACACTAGGCGATAGCTCTAATTGAGTTATCTAAGCAAATAAGAGACTTATTCCAATATACAGACAACATACTAATTAAACATCTAAAAAAAAAAAAAATAAAGAAACTGCATGCCAATAATACAGTCTTTGTTAAAAATGCATGCAGTTTATTATCTATAAATGCACGAATAAACTAGTATATAAATAAATTGGATGATTTCGTATTACATATTCTTGCTCAACTGACACTTTGGGGCAGAAAAGGAGTACCGAGGACGAGTGAGATGTAAGAGGTAGAAGAGAGACGCAGAGCAGAGTACTCTAGAGTTAGCCTATCGAGAGAAATTTTAAAAAAAGTGAAATTATACAATGAATTATGACTTTTAACTACTATCAGAGCATAAATGGAGAAGTTTATTCTACATAGGTAAGGCGTGGACGTATTTTATGATAATGCTTTTGTAAGAATGATTTCCGGTAAAGCCACTGAATTTTATGTCACAAAAATGACAGAATATTTTACAATACAAATTACTATGCGAAAACTAATGTAAACATAAATTAATTATATAAAAATCGAATTAATTATTTACTATAGAAAGATTATAAAGATAATTTATACAAAGGATTGGGACAGTTAATTTCGCATAAAAATGCATTGGGATGATTATAATTTAACAGTGTCTCGCAATATGCGTTTTACCTATAAACGATAAATATTCATCACATAACAATGATGTTGGATTTTTCAAAAGAGTTGTAACATTATTATCCCCTCAAAGTTCTTACATAAGACAAAATAACCTGTAGACTTAGAGAAGAGAGAGATGAAGAGAGAGAGGACGAGAGAAGAGGACGAGAGACAGAGAGAGATGAGAGAGAGAGAATCCTATATATTGTCATAGACGAACATCATGGAACACTTGAGATTGTAAGAATGGACAGTAATAATTTCATACCTAGAATAATCTAAATACTTAAGCATACTTTACGAATCACAGGCAGATCTCATATATATTGCTGTTTTAAATTATTCGGAAGGTTTCTGATGCAATTTTTCCAATGAAAATTCCGCTACAACGGCCAGTTGAAAAATTTTTCCTCCGATGTTAGACCTGACAAAGAAGATATTAGAAAGTTCATTTTATTTTAGATAAAAGCGTTTACCAATCGTCCATTATTTCTAAAGAAATTGCACTTCGCTCTAGTTCATCACTAGCATTTAATCATATTGCATCGAAAAATCGAACTATAAAAATATATGAAATGATATCTACTAATACAAAACAAAAAGCATTGAAATATAAATTCTATTTATACAAAATGCGCTTAGAAAATCTATATGTAGCATGAAAAAAAAGGAATATGGAAATTGATTTTTAAAAATAGAAAGAGATAAAGTGAAATGGAAATGATTTTGACTACTTATAAAAATTGCATTGGGAATTTGTATCTACTAAAAAAATGCCATAGAAAATTTATATGTACTATAAAAAGCATGGAAATTTATCTCTATAAAAAGATGCATAGAAAAATATATTACTATTAAAAATGTGCATTGTACATAATTTTAAAAGGAAAAAAAAAAAAAATGGCTTGCGAAATTGATTCTCTACTTAATAAATTGGAATTATTTCTATTTGGAAATTTAGTTACTATAAAAAAATGTATTGAAAAAGGTAATTACTTATAAAGATGCCATTGGAAATTATATCTACAATAAAATGTATTGGAAATTATTTTACTAAAAATACATTGGAAATGACTTTATAAGAAAATGCTCTGCGAAAATGCACATCTACATATAAAAAGGCATTAGAAAATCAATTGGAAATGATTTTATCATTTTCCATAAAATGACTTTGAAATTTAGGTCTCTGAAATTCGCAATTATATACGGCTAACTTATTGTTAAATAGTCAAATCTTAATTATTGTCTTTTTTACTTGGATCTATCTCTGATATGTCGGCTGAACTCTCTGATGTTCTTATATTTGGGTTAGTCTTAGGGTTGTCTTTGCGTTGTTCTTTGTTGTTGTATCTCTACATCCATTGCTTTTCTTGTTAAGTAACACAACGACTCATTTTAATTTTGATGTCTTTTAATTCTCCCCAAGACCCAAAATTCCAGCAAGAAGATGGGAAATATGTGGGCCTCGTTTGTACGACCACTTAGTGATCACTTAAGTTAACTCTAAATATCTTATATTTTCTTCCAGATTTACTATTACGGCGGCACCTCAACTTAATAAGCAATACAGAGATAGGTTCACAAGAGGTTAAAGCTGTCATTAAAACTACTGGTTACTTTCTACCGAATACAGCTTAATTTTCAAATTCAAAAAATATACACTACATTACAAATATGAATTAGGCAAAACTATCCAGTTATATTAACAGTATTTGCGAACTTACCAAACAATGACATATGAGACGAGAGTTGGACTTACAACAATACTTTTCTCTCTATAAAGGAACAGCGAAAGCATTGGCATAAGCAGAAATAAATTAAATTTGTTTTTATAGATTAGCTTTCCCGGATCACCCTGAAAAAAGAAAAATGAAAATATAATTTCATTAAAATTTAAATAAAAAAAGCATTTCCTTTACTCCTTACAAGAATTTTAAAAGATATTTTAGAGGAATTACATGTCCATTTTAAACAGAACTGTAACTTTTAATGAATTGCGACAAAACTTAAATAACACAATTGAGTATATTTCCGTGATATAGGTGTGTGCTTTGTAAAAGAAAATATCGAAAAGTGAATAGGAAAATTTTAATTTATAGTAAAATGAACTGGAAATAATTTTACTATAAATTATATGGGAAATGATTTTTAGAATAAAAAGACATTAGATTTTACGATAATATTAAATGGAAAGGTTTTTCATATAAAAATGAATGGGAAATAATTTTACTGTAAAATATATGGGATATAATTTTTCTATAAAAATATATGGGAAATAACTTTACGACGAAAATGCATTGGAAATGATTTCTACGATACAAATAAATTGGAAATGACTTTTTTATAAAATGCATTGAAAATGATTTTATTATAAAATTAATTGGAAATAATTTCACTATAAAAATTCACTGGAAAATAAGAGTGAAAATGCTTCATCTAAAACATCTTACCTTGAATGATTGTATCATTCCTGCTCGATATCTAGTTTTTTTAGGCATGTGTTTGACACCTTTGACAAGAACCTTCATTACTGAAATAGAACAATAGTTGAATAATTAAGACAGAAAAAAGAAACATTTAACATCAACTCTTGGCAATAAAAGATATTTACCCAACCCAATCGTTCCGGTTAGGATGTGGCACAAGTTCCCAAGTATGGGGTATACAGTGATGATCAAACTCATTCAGTAATAATGGATCTGAGAGACTAGCTTGCTAACCATTACACCAGGATGGGACACCCAGGTATTTGCCCATACCGTTTGCAAGAATTTATACAGTTTAAATTAATCTTATTATTAATCTATTTTTACATATATCTAATCAAAATGTCGTATGTCATTGTCAGTGATTCACATGTCTGAACTTTACTCCTAGAGACCGTGGCCCAGCATATCATAGCATTTTGTAGTAATGGATCAGAGATGCTAGCTTGCTGACCATTACACCAGAGTGGGACACCCAGGTATTTGCCCATACCGTTTGCAAAGATTTATATAGTTTAAAGTAACTAATAACTAATCTATTTATGCATATCTATAATAATAAATGTATATGTCATTGTCAGTGTTTCACATGTCTCAAATTTACTCCTAGATAACATGGCCCAACATATCATACCATTTTGGAATCAGTGAGCAAATTAAAAACATTTTGGCCCGCAATCCTGATAGTTTGAATTCCCAATTTTTGATTACTGAAATTATTAACAGTGAGAGAGAACAGATGAATACATATGTCCTAGTTCATTAAATCGAAGTGAAACACAAACCGCCTCGTCCGGAATTTGAACTCGGGTCTCCGACCTCATTTCCTACGCTAGTAACCGTACTAGCTCCTC
>CM042172.1:53430989-53575989 GCA_023376005.1 Doryteuthis pealeii | reverse complement strand
CGCTGGTTTATTCTAACCTCCAATCTTTGGTTATTGCGCCCAATGTTGCAAACATCGCATTTGCATTTAAATTTGTAAATTAGACAACTTATTTCGTGAGGGGTCACACTATTTTAAGATTGAGAGGAAAGATGGTGTTAGATCTGAAAACAACTCGCAACTTAACTGATTGAAGCAATGGTGGACAGATCGTTTGATGCGTTTGTAGGATTCAAAGTGATATATACTTGTAGATACAAACTCCGACAAAGGTTTTGTAGACAAAAAATTTAATATGGTACAGCACATGGATATAACAAGATACATAATACATAGGTGTACATAAACATACATACAAAAGTAGAAGGGAAAAACGTAAAAGTACTGACATGAGACTAAGAATAGTCCATACTGTATAAATTACTTACAGTAATGTAAGGGGGGGGGCAAAGCCCCAACAAGAGGGGGGTAGACCAGAGTCTAACCCATAGTAGTGCCTCGTGGGTCGAGCAACCGGAAAAAAGAGGAAGAGACGTTCAAACCAGCCGCTTAAATATAAAACGGCTCCTAGCGGGAACCAGCGAACTAAACGGTCAGAAAATTCCCCCAGGCAAATACGAAACTAACGCCACACGTTCAAGTAATTGTAGAGATGTGTTTCCAATCCACGGTAATTTTAGATATACAGGACACTTTTAAGGTTCAAGTCTAGGAAACTGGTGGCAAACTATATGCATTTGCTTCTAATTGTGGTGGTGATTAGATCCTCAGGATATTCCGTTTTCCAATAAAGTGGTTCTAATGTAGTCGAGCTCGCCCGTGAGTTTAACCTTCGTACAGATCATCAAGGCACGGTGAACTAGCGTTTTGATTAGATTGATTTTGCGTCTTAGGGGCCAAAATGAACTCCAGCGCGTATATGAACCCAAAAATGTTCGTTTACGATAAACCGAGGTTTGTATACAGGGGTGAGTGCGCTCAACTAGGACATCGAGAAAGGGAAGACTGTTATTGTATTCAAATTCACACGTGAAAGTCAACGTTGGGTGGAGTTGGTTGATCACATGGAAGAATCGTCTGCTTTCTGATCTGGAGGAGAAAATTGCGAAAGTGTCATTCACATACCGTTTGTAAAAGCTTAGCTGCTCTGTAGTTTCAAACAATCGTTCTTCCTGAAATCCAACGAAAATATTGACCAGGGTCGCGCCTATGGGACTCCCATAGCAATACCATCAATTTGCTGGTACATTGTGTTGTTAAAAATAAATTGGAGATCATGGTGGCAATATGCATTAATTATAGGAATACATGTTCGTGCATAGGAGTGGGGTCTGAGTGATTGCGATAGAGGGAGTCAGAGCAGATGGTGATAGTTTCGTCTAGTGGAAATTGAATACACACACACTCACTCACTCACTCTCTCTCTCTCTCTCTCTCTCTCTCTCTCTATATATATATATATATATATATATATATATATATGTGTGTGTGTGTGTGTGTTTTATGAATATTTGAGCTTTTAATCCATTCTTTCTCATGTTACAGTGCTTTTTCCTTCAATTATATCGTTTAACGGGAATATCACGTCGATTTTTACTCACTTAAACTTGTCTCATTAAATTTGAGTTATCGAAGTCAAATATGAATACGATCAATTAATAATGTATTTCAATACATACTATATATATATATATATATATATATATATATATATATATATATATATATATATATAAAGGGTGACTTACCGGGAAATTGGTCAATGGTTAGTTGATGAAGTTTCAATGATAATACAGCATATAACAGATATAAAGTGCTCAATATATAAGCAGAGCAAATTTATTATTATAATGGTACACAGTAATAACCTACATTTTTGGGGGCAAAAAATACACACGTGCAATCGGCTGTAATTAATCAATATCTTGATTAGTTCAGTGGATCTAACCCTGAAGATCCTTATGTTGAAACTCGAGTAGGTTATTACTGTACCATTATATATATATATATATATATATATATATTATATATATATATCACCTTTATTGTTTCAATTTAGCAGCAACATTTGATTGTAGACAATTTATTTACTTTATTATAACCAGCAGGACCCCTGAAAACGTCTGCTCTTTTTTTCTACCTTTTCTGTATCACGCCATTCTTTACTTCTATCGCAACCAAATAACCTTTACCCCAATCTCATGATTCTTTTTTTCATTCTTTTCATCTCTTTCTTTCACTCTTCTCTTTTCTTTCTTTGACAATTTCTCTCTTTCCCGCTTATATTGTTTGTTTGTATGGAATGTTCCATTATTTATCTGAAGTGACGACAGGGCGTGACACATGGAGGTACAAGTGTATTGATATTTTACATGTCCATGTGATTTCTCGTCTAAAATTCCCATTTAATGGATGAACTATGGACGAAATTAAAGAGAAAGGGCACGTTGGTGATCACACTGGGGGAAATAATAGCGTGATCCATGTAAATTACGCGGTATTGCCAATATTGAAAATATCCCCCCCCCAAACAGTTTGGCACTTGATCTCTCTTTCTCCTGTTTTGTAAGTCTCTTTTCTGTATTCTTCTGATGTGACCGTGATTTAGGTGTTTACCTTTTCAACTGAAATTCCACATATTTTAATTGAGAAGAAAACCCAATACATTTTTTTCATTAAATTTCAATAAAACGAAATATTGAAATACTCATTTTCTTTAAATTTCAATCAATATAAATGTTGAAATACAGGAGAGAATTTTTTCCTTTATGTTTCAATCAACCCAAATGTTAAAATACAGGAAAAAGTTTTTCTTTAGATTTCAAACAAACAGTTTGGCTCTCTTAATCTCTGTTTCTCCTGTTTTTAAGTCAGTCTTTTCTGTACTCTTCTGATGTGACCTTCATTCAGGTGCTTACCTTTTCAACTTAAATTCCACTGAGTTTAATTGAGGAGAAAACTCAATACTTTTTTATTTAAATTTCATTAAAACGAAATGTTAGAATACAGGAAAAAGATTTTCTTTAGATTTGAATCAATAGAAATATTGAAATACAGGAGAGAAATACTTTTTTCTTTAAATTTCAATGAATAAGGATTTTGAATTACAGGAAGGAAATGCACCTTTTTTTATCTTGTATGAAAAATACGGAATATCTTCATGTTCTACCTGCCTGATAAGAAACTCGCAAACTCCTATGTCCTGGCGATGGATCCGGTTGACGTGCTGATTTTGTGTGTTTAGATCTCAGCAATAATTGTGAGAGTTCTTTTCTAGTCAGAACAATCAAATTGCGGATTCCTTCGCATCTGAACTGATTGACACAGGAACATTATTTATAAAAGAGAATTAGTGGAAACCAACAAAGACCAAAGTTCAATAAAATCTACACCCTATCTTTGTCAGAGAGAGAGAGAGAGAGAGAGAGAGAGAGAGAGAGAGAGAGAGAGGGGGGAGAGGGAGAGAGAGGGTTAATAAACTTTTTACTTTTTGATTGCAACTAGTGTTGGTTGGGGAGAAGGAGATCAATTTATTGAAAATGGATCATTTTTTCTTAACCTGTGACAGGTGAACATTTTAATTATTAATGATCGGAATCCTTCAAGAATGTAAATATATTCCTGAAATTCGATGTACCAAATGGTTTATGAGAAATCAGCTATTCATAGCACATCTGAAGTTCATTAAATATGGTGGGGTGAGTGGGATGGTCTATTTACCCAGGGACGAAGCACTTTAGTATTTAAAGTAAAGTACAAAGCCACTTCCCCATTGTGACTTACCAACGAGGTCGAATTGTGACGTTCGCTATTGCCATTTCGAATTTCAAGCATTTAATATCTTCAAAGAGTTCATGACACTCGTTCCTGTTATTTCTTAGACGACAATTCTGTTCTAAAAAAAAGAATAATTCAATATGGCCGCCGGCGGGAAACTTCTGTTGCGCTTTTTATTGCTTCAATCTCTTGTGCTGGGAGCTTTTGGCTGTATATGCGGCGACACCCCACCACAAACAGAATTCTGCTTCCATGAATATGGTAAGTACATACATTATCTTATCTACATATGTTTTCTTGGTCGCATCTTTTAAGATAACAGGGCTACTGGCTGATACACGCCTTAGAACATTCCGATTGCACCTCTGCAGAGGAGTAAGACTCCCCAAATGGGGCCACGTGTTGGCCGTGGGTGGCAAACCGTGATGCTTAAGGATAGAACCCAGGTGGTTGAGCCGTCCATGACATGGAATACTACACTTTGGTCCTCACTTGGGCTAGACGGGTGGCAGAACAATCGGCTGGTCACGTCAAGCCCTAGCACCTATATGATTGCCCTAACCATATTGCCCTTATGGCAAGCACCTAACCCTTTTTATCGTATAGGTTCTAGAAGGTAGTGGCTGAGTGTTTTCATGTCCTGGGAATGACGTTAAACTCCATCTGATGGTGAGGTTTCAGTTTTGGAGGTTTGGGAAATGTGGAGCACCCTTCATCACCATTTCTCCCTGGTCCATTCTGACTCGGAGTGGTAGTACTTGTTAGGTCCCATCTATGGGTTAAATAGAAAAACATGAGTTAATAAAAAAATCGAGTATCCATAAAGAATTAATTTATTTCAAAACTTTGTCGGCATTAAATGACCCACGGAGATTGATATGCCTTAAAACAAACCAAACCAAACCAAACCAAATTGGTCATACCTAACTCCTCTCCAAATAATATAGGACCATGTGCAAAAATATATTGGAAACAACTATACAACGATATAAATGTGTAAGTACAATTAAGGGTTGGGTTAGCTCAGTCGGTAGAGCATTCGGCTAGAAACCACAAGGTTCCTAGTTCGATACCGGTCCCCGCCAACTCAGCGTATGAGTAGCACAGGGATCTGTGCGGTAAAGTAAGGAGCTGATTGTAGGCGTGGCGCTCCACCTCAGATGCTAAAAACAATCTCCTTGGTCTAGCGCTATTGAAAAGGGGATAGACTCCCTCGCTGACTGGCTGATACCGACTTTAGGCCGCCCCGTCGACTTTACTTTACTTTACTTACAATTAACTGGGTTCCCTAATCTCTATGCATAATATAGCCCTTGGTGCGTTTGCATGCCGTTAAAATTATTCAATCAATCAATCTTTCCAAATAACCCTGGAATTAATGCTTACATAACAGGTTGTCCTGAATTACACGTTACGAGTTGGATAGCGCTTATTATCGTAGGAAATGGACTCAGTGATACTAATTCAAATCCTGGGCGAGTCTGTTTGCGTTCCGTTCGTGGTAGTGCCCATGGGAAAGGCACGAATCAATATGTTCTCCCTCTAGCTATGGGTAAGCAGTAGAACAGATTTAGCTCTTAAGCCTTCGTGCAGCAAACAGTCTATGAGAATGTTCCTTGCTTAAAATTAACCTTGTGTCATATCCTTTCCTTGGCGGAGGAGTAGGATAATACATACATATGGAGGAGCTAGTACGGTTACTAGCGTAGGAAATGAGGTCGACGACCCGAGTTCAAATTCCGGACGAGGCGGTTTGTGTTTCACTTCGTTTTAATGAACTAGGAAATATATGTATTCATCTGTTCTCTCTCACTGTTAATAATTTCAGTAATCAAAAATTGGGAATTCAAACTATCAGGATTGCGGGCCCAAAATGTTTTTAATTTGCTCACTGATTCCAAAATGGTATGATATGTTGGGCCATGTTATCTAGGAGTAAATTTGAGACATGTGAAACACTGACAATGACATATACATTTATTATTATAGATATGCATAAATAGATTAGTTATTAGTTACTTTAAACTATATAAATCTTTGCAAACGGTATGGGCAAATACCTGGGTGTCCCACTCTGGTGTCATGGTCAGCAAGCTAGTATCTCTGATCCATTACTACTGAATAATGAATTCGATCATCATTCGAAACCTCATACTCGGGACCTTGTGTCACATTCTCTCCGGAACGATTGGGTTCGGTAAATAACATCTATTGCCAAGAATTGATGTTAAATGTTTCTTTTTTCTGTCTTAATTATTCAGCTATTTTCCTTTTTTCAGTAATGAAGGTTCTTGTCAAAGGTGTCTATTACATGCCTGAAAAAACTAAATATCGAGTGCAAATGTTACAATCATTCAAGGTAAGATGTTTTAGATGAAGCATTTTCACTCTTATTTTCCAGTGAATTTTTATAGTGAAATTATTTCCAATTAATCTTATAATAAAATCATTTTCAATGCATTTTATAATAAAAGTCATTTCCAATTTATTTGTATCGTAGAAATAATTTCCAATGCATTTTCGTCGTAAAGTTATTTCCCATAAATTTTTATAGAAAACTTATTTCCCATATATTTTTATAGAAAACTTATTTCCCATATTTTTTACAGTAAAAATATTTCCAATTCATTTTTATATGAAAAACATTTCCATTTAATATTATCGTAAAATCTAACGTCTTTTTATTTTTTCTATTTAATGGTATATTACAATCTAATGATTTTTTATTCTAAAATTTATTTCCCATACAATTTATAGTCAAATTATTTCCAGTTCATTTTTATATTAAAACCATTTCCATTTAATGGTATATTACAATCTAATGACTTTTTATTCAAAAATTCATTTCCCATACAATTTATAGTAAAATTTTCCAATTCACTTTTCGATATTTTCTTTTACAAAGCACACACCGACATCCCATGAATATACTCACTGATGTTATTTAAGTTTTGTCGTAATTCATTAAATGTTACAGTTCGATTTAAAATGGAGATGTAATCTCTCTAAAATATCTTTTAAAATTCTTGTAAGGAGTAAAGGAAATGCTTTTTTTATTTAAATTTTAATGAAGTAATTTTTCATTTTTCTTTTTTCAGGGAGATAACAGAAAGCTAAACACTGACAATCTTTCTTTTTGTAAGGAAGACGATAAACGTGATGTTAATTTATTTCTGCTCATGTCAAATTCTTGTGCTTTTCCTCTTATGAGGGGAGAAACGTATGTCATTTTTGGTAAGTCCCAAATAATGTTATATAATAGATAGGTAGCCTATTCATTTTGTAATGAAGTTTAAATTTTGAATTTGAAAGTTAACTTGTAATTTGGTTGAAGTATCCTGTAGTTTGATTGAAAGCTTGTAACCTCACGTTGACCTATCGTGTTGCATTCTCATTAGTTGAGGGTGCCGCGTATAGGTTCTAGAAGGTAGTGGCTGAGTGTCTTCATGTCCTGGGAATGATGTTAAACTCAATCTTATGGTGAGGTTTCAGTTTTGGAGGTTTGGGGAATTTGGAGCACCCCTTCATCACCATTGCTCCCTGGTCCATTCTGACTCGGAGTGGTAGTACTTGTTAGGGTCCCATCTATGGGTTAAATAGAAAAACATGATTTTATAAAAAAAATTGAGTATCCATAAAGAATGAATTTATTTCAAAACGTTGTCGGCATTAAATGACACACGGAGATTGATATCCGAAAGAAAAGTTAAGAGTACTTTAGAGTTGAACTTAGGCGATCGTTACAAACGAAGTCAACACATTTCCTGTCTTCTCGCTGGAATGTTGGGTCCTAGGTAAATTAAAAGACGTCAAAGTTAAAAATGAGTCTTTGTGTTACTCAATATGAACAAGGAATGAACAATTTAACAATAAGGTACCGTATATAATCGCTTATCAAGCGAATTTACAAGACCTAAATTAGAATTTCATCTTTTTTTCAGAAAAAGTGATTAAATAATTTCCAATTGATTTTTCAATACATTTTCATGGTAGATATCATTTCCATGGCATTGTTTTTGTAAAATCATTTCCAATGCATTTTATCGTAAAATAATTCCCAATAAATTTTCATCGTAGATATAATTTCCAATGTATTTTTATAGTACATATAATTCTCAATGCATTTTTATAGTAGATAAAATTTTTAATGTATTTTTATAGTAGAAATTATTTTCAATATTTTTTTTATAATAGATAACATTTCCAATGCATTTTTATAGTAGATATAATTTCCAATGCTTTTTTATTGTAGATATCATTTCTAATGCATTTTCATAATAGAAATTATTTTCAACGCTTTTTTTTATTGTAAATTTAATTTCCAATGTATTTTTTATCGCTGATATTATTTCCAATGCATAATGAAGACAATTGAAAACGTAATGCATTTCTTTTAGAATAATGACGATTTAAACGCTTTATCTAAAAATAATAATGAACTTTTATATCTTATTTGTCAGGTTTTAACATCAGAGGAAAAATTTTCACTGGTCGTTGTAACGGAAATGTTCGTTGGAATAGTGCATCAGAAACCTTGAAAAATAATTTAAACAGCAATATATATAAGATCGCCTGTGATTGTAAAGTATGTTTAATTTAATATTTCTATATAGAATTCTTCTGTGTCAATTTTAAAAGCAAATCATTTATTCCATTGAATTTTATTGTAAAATGATCTCCAAAAATTCTATACTGATTTCTCTCTCCCACCTCTCTCTTTCTCTCCCCCCTCTCTCTCTCTCCCTCTTTGAAGACACCAAATCTATTTTTAATGGTGAAATGATTTTAAATCCACGTTCATAGTAAACATCATTTACAATGCACATTTAAAGTAAAATCATTTCCACTGCAATTCTATTGCAAAATCATTTCCAATGCATTTCCATTGCAAAATCATTTCCAATGCATTTCCATTGCAAAATCATTTCCAATGCATTTTTATTGCAAAATCATTTCCAATGCATCTTTATAGCAAAATCCTTTCCAAGGTATTTTTATTGCAAAATCATTTCCAATGCATTTTTATTGCAAAATCATTTCCAAGGTATTTCCATTTCAAAATCATTTCCAATGCATTTCTATTGCAAAATCATTTCCAATGCATTTTATTGCAAAATCATTTCCAATGCATTTTATTGCAAAATCATTTCCAATGCATTTTTATTGCAAAATCATTTCCAATGCATTTTTATAGAAAGAATTCCCAATACCTATTCATAGTAAAATCATTTTTAATACATTTCTATAGTCAAAATAATTTCCTGTACATTTTTATAATACATTCATTTTCAATGCATTGTAATAATAAAATTAATTCGCAAAGCATTTGTATAGTAAAAATAATTTCCAATGCAATTTTTGTAAATAAATTCCAAGTGTACTTTGATCGGAAAATCATTTCCAATACATTTTTTATAAATAGTTTCCACTGTGTCTTATAGTAGATATAATTCCCAATGCATTTTCATAGTAAAAAAAAAATCCAATGCATTTTTTATAAAAATCATTCTCTCTCTTTTTGTCTCTGTCTGTCTGTCTGTCTGTCTCTCTCTAAAACGGTGTAGTATGAGCAACAATATGTTACATTGAAAAAATCATTTCCAATGCATTTTTATAGTAAAGATAATTTCCAGTGAACTTTTAGAATTAAATAATGCCCAATGCATTTAAAAAAATATCTCTCTAAGATCGTATTTCTATCTGGCGTGTCAGTTCTTTTTTTTTAGTTAGTTGTTTTATTTAATTGCTGTTTTTTTTGTGATGGTATATTTTTGATATAGTCTCTTTCATCTCTGATCAACCTATGTGGGAGCCTTATGCTACCAGAAAAAACTTGCATTATTATCTGATCAGATTTTGAAAAAAGTTTTCATTATTATTTGTTATATTTTTCAGCTTCACCCAGACAAGCCCGGACCATGTCGTTGGTTCTTTAAAATCTAGAAGGAAATTTGGTCAAGACTACCCCGCACAAAATATGTCAGAATGGATTGTCCCCAAACGAGAATGCCAAAAGTTGAATTTCATTTTCTCATAGACAAAAGACTATCTATCTATCTATCTATCTATCTATCTGCTCGAAACTGGTTTGTAAAGCAATAATAACAAACATGGCGCTGACCAAGGAGGAGAGAGAATCGTAGGGAAAACATCGTACTCTTAAGGTGTCAGGTTAAGAAATTGAGTAGAAGATAACATTATTGGACAAGGTTAATAACTGAAATGGTAAAAGATACAAAGAGAAATTTCCTCAATATCATCTATGAAAGTCATTATAAAATATAAAATATAAAAGAAAGAAAAATTCCGATGAAATAAATGTGCGTCTATTATTCGAATATTAAATTCTACTTACGAAGGGAGATTTCTAAAAACCGCCATTTTAATGTTTGCTTATTATGAGTTATAAGACGAAACGGAAGTACTACGACATTCTGTTATATAGAGATCAAAATAAACTAATGAAACTGTATAAGACCGGATATAAATATTTTATACATGCAATATGGATGGATGTTCTACATGTGAATTGTAAGGTCTAATCTCATTCGAATAATTTGAATACTTTAATATTATTTATATTTTTCAACTATTTGATGAATATTAAATGAAATAATATTTTATTATTATCATTGTTGTTGTTTTTATTGATATCAAAATTATTGACATTTGAAAATCATAGCCAGAGTATTATGATATAAATTTATTCTCTCTCCAGCTATGGGTAAATAGTAAGGCAGACTGGGCTGTTTAATGAAGGGGAACGAAAACCGAAACCTTTTACACGCCGCTTAAAAGTTTTGAAAGAGGATGGTGTTGCATAGTTCATGGTTTTTCTTTTGTTGTTACTGACGACATAGTTCAGATGTCAAATAGAGTAATTTAACACTCGACAACTGCATATATATATATATATATATATATATATATATATATATATATATATTTATTTTACAAAGTTTTCACAGATCAATGTTCATTATAAACAGCGACCCAGGTTTCATGCTAAATGGCAATCATCAGGTTGTTGAACAAGATCCCATGGTGTTTGTTGAAGTTCTTTACTCAATGTCACATTTTGGACTGTATATAACGTCGGTTAGTTCCGCGGACGCTATTATAGTTCGGATTTACTAAAAATAAATTTTTTCAAAATTTGCATTTTTTTGTAGTAATGCCAACGAAGTTGCCTCCCTGATGATTGCCATTTAGCATGAAACCTGGGTCGCTGTTTATAATGAACATTGATTTGTGAAAACTTTGTAAAATAAATAAATATTAGCTCTTACAATTTGTGATTGAGCACTGTATTTTCTTTGTTTCATCACAAAAAAAATTTGTTTTTACATATACCTATATATATATATATATATATATATATATATATATATATATGTGTGTGTGTGTGTGTGTGTGTGTTAAATAAATAGATAAAGGAAAGAAAGTATAGAATGGATAAAATAGGATATTTTAATGAATTTTACTTACACGTGTTTCGGTCAGGAGTTTATCCATGTGTACATTATTCAAACTATTATTATTTTTAAATAACCAAATGAAATGAAATAATAATAATAGAAAAAATGTAGAAATGTTCCGCACACAAAGAAAATTCGACCTTCATCAGAGTAAATCCTTATTTGAAATGAAATTCGTTGGAAAAAGCGGAGAATTTTTGAAATGTTCGAAAAAAGAACTTAAAAAAAAAAAATTCACGTTCAGATGCGATCGAGAAAAACGGTTAATGACGTCATATTGCATGCGAACAGATTTTGACGTGAAGAGAAGTTTTGTGGAATTCTAAATTTTCAAAGCATGAGCGATTTTATTTATTTATTTATTTCATAGAAATTATACGTATGTGTGATTTGTTGGTGGTTAATTGATTAATTTGTTTATAAAGTCATTATAGTGATTTTCTAAATAAAATTGTTGTTTTAGTCAAATCAAAATGAATATTTAAATAATATGTTAGAGAACATAAAACAAATTTGCTATTTCATATTAATAGGAGGAGAGTAAAAACAATATTATGCAAGGATGAAGTCGATGATAACGACGGTGGCAAGAGAAATAAAGGAAATAAACAATATAATTTACTATAGATAGGGGATTTTTTTAAGTTTTAGAAAAAAGGGAAAATAGGAAGAGTATAAGGAAAGAAATTTAATATCTTAAAAAATTAGGAAAATGATTTGGAAATTTTAGTGTAAATATTATTATGAAATTTAGTGATGTATATTGAAGTTTTTTAATATGATTCTAGCAAGGAATGGTGATATTTTATAAAAACCAGGTCTTTTGTAATTAAAAAAAAGTTCTTACCGTCGGATTCACTTCCAGTTTCATTATATATATATATATATATATATATATATATATATATATATATATACCAAAGCTGAGATTATCAGCTTCCATTTCCTAAATGCTTTTTTTTCTATTTATGTCAAGGACACAATATTTATACTAAGATAATACTTGGTTTTAGGACTACTTAATGTTTGAAATTCCACTTTAATTGGTTTTAATTAGTCGTAATTAACAAGTAAAAAACTGACCCGTTCCTCACTGTCATTCTGCATATTGCTCTCACCCTCTCTATGTATGAGAGAGAGAGAGAGAGAGAGAGAGAGAGAGAGAGAGAGAGAGAGAGAGAGAGAGAGAGAGAGAGAGAGAGTGACGGAGAGTTATTGTGTTAGACATTTACTTATCTTAAAATTAATTTTAATATAGGGATGAACTGGTAAAGAGATAGCTACCGTGGGCCAGCAGTGGACAAAGCCTTCCGAGAACCCGTCTCTCCAATCGTCATAAAAACGATTTTTTTTTTACTTGGACGTCGGGGTAGGGGAAAGCAGTTTGTAGCTAAGTACCATTGTGTTGTGAAATCTGTCTTGTTTAGGCTAACATTTTTTTCGGTGTGGTGCTCCTTGGTATAGCGTAAGTGGAAAGAGGATAGACTCTCTCACTGTATGACTGATACCGACGACTTTACTTATCTATTTTTTTTCAAAATTTAATTCATTTTGCAAACTCTCTTTTTTCCCTAATTCCCGGGACTGCCTATATGTTGTCTCCTTTTCCTTTTAAAAAGGAATTAAAGTTAATTAAATCGATTATTTTCGTCGGTGCATATCCCATAAATACGTCCTGGCCTCCTGCCATAAAAAAGCTATGCAGTGCCTGCTGAAAATCTAAGTTGGTCAATGTATGTCTTTGCTCAACGGTACACATTTGCGTGCCTATGTGATGGTTTCCATAGAAAAATGTTACTTCCGAGTAGTGCAGTAGCAATGATACAACTAGGGCTTGGAAGAAAACCTTTTTCACTTAAAACGTGGGGTGGGAGAAGTCAAAGTTTGCTCACTTGAAGAAAATTCCATAATTTTTAAATATCTAGAAAATACATTAACTACCTTTACTCGACATGAAATATTTTTAAAGATTCAGCTAATGTATTAAAATAAAGAAAAAAGTTTAATTATCATGGTATATCAGACATGTTTTCCGAATTTTCATATTGAATTAAAAAAAAAAATTTTTTTAGTATTTATCATTTATTTACAGCAGACTATAAAAATTGCTAGAAGCAAATAAAAAAATATTGTCTTTCACTCTCCGATTTATTTATTTATTTCACAGAAAAGATAATTTAAGTTGTGGATGCTGTAACGGATTAATGGTATTTCGGGTCAATAGTGAAAATTGATTTGATATACGAGTAAATTAAGCCATGAGAGGAATGGATTATTCTCATAAGTCAAGGTATGTCGTTATTTATATTTCTGAATGAAACTAGTGCATTTTTGTGGATTGGGGAGAAGTTCAATAAAATCTACACCCTATTTATATCAGAGAGAAAGAGAGAGAGAGAGAGAGAGAGAGAGAGAGAGAGAGAGAGAGAGAGAGAAGAGAGAGAGAGAGAGAGAGAGGAGAGAGAGAGAGAGAGAGAGTTTTTACTTTTTGATTGCAACTAATATATCTGTGTTGATTGGGGAGAAGGAGATCAATTTATTGAAAATGGATCATTTTTTCTTTACCTTTGACAGGAGAGACATTTTAATTATTAATTATCGGAATCCTTCAAGAATATAAATATATTCCTGAAATTCGATGTACTAAATGGTTTAAGACAAATCAGCAATTCATAGCACATCTGAGGGTCATTAAATATGGTGGGGTGAGTGGGATGGTCTTTTTACCCAGAGACGATGCACTTTTGTATATAAAGTGAAGAATAAAGTGATTTCTCCATTGTGCACTGCTAACGAGGTCGAAGTAAGACGTGCACTATAACAATTTCGTAATTCAAGCATTTAATTTCTTTGGAGAGTTCCTGACACTCATTCCTGTTATTTCTTAGACGACAGTTCTCTTCTAAAAAAGAATAATTCAATATGGCCGCTGACGGGAAACTTCTTTTGCGCATTCTGTTGCTTCAGTCACTTGTGCTGGGAGCTTTATGTTGTAATTGCACCGACATCCCAATGCAAAAACTATTCTGCAAACACGAATATGGTAAGTAAATACGATTATTTTTATCTACATATGAGTCTTTCATGGTATCGATCTGTTCTCCCTCAAGCCATGGGTAAGCAGTAGAACAGATTTGGCTCTTCAGCATTCGTACAGCAAACAGTCTAGGAGAACTCTAAATTCCACCCAGCTGCCCCTCGCTTAAAAAATTGACCTTGTATCATATCCTTCACGTGGCGAAGGGGTTGGGTAAATATATACATAGGGAGGAGCTAGTTCGGTTACTAGCGTATGAAATGGAGGCGGCGACCCGAGTTCAAATTCTGGACGAGGCGGTTTGTGTTTCACTTCGTTTTAATGAACTAGAAAATATATGAATACATCTGATCTCCCTCACCGTAAATAATTTCAGTAATCAAAAATTGGGACTCCAAGCTTTAAGCATTGCTGGTCCAGATTCGGCCCAGAATGTTTTTAATTTGCTCACTGAATCTGGATGATTCTAAAATGGTATGATATGTTGGGCTACGGTCTCTTGGAGGAAAGTTGAAGAAAAGGAACATACTGACATTCGCATTTATTAGTAGAGATATGTAAAAATAGATTAATTATTAGTTATTTTAATCTATGTAAATTCTTGTAAACGGTATGGATAAATACCTGGGTGTTCCAACGTGGTGTAATAATTAGCAAATTAGACTCGATACTGAATAGCGAGTTCGATCCTCGCTGGATATCCTCATACTTGCAACCTTGTGTAATATCATATCCATGGCGAACAAATTGGGAAAATACCTGGGTGTCCTATCGTGGTGTAATCCAGCGAGGAACGAAATCGCTATGCAGTGGTAATACTTATAAATAGCGAGTTCGATCCTCGCTGGATGCCTCATACTTACGACCTTGTATTCCATCCTATCTATGGCGAACCGATTAGATAAATACCCGTGTGTACCATCATGGTGTAATAGTTAACAACCTAGTCTCTCATATCCATTACTACTGAATATTGAGTTCGATCATCACTGGATGCCCCAAATTTGGGACCCTGTGTCACACGCTTACTATGGCGAAGAGATTAGATAAATATCCGGGTGTACCATCATGGTTAACAAGCTAGTCTCTCAGATAATATTATAAATTGAGTTCGATCATCACTGGATACCCCATACTTCGGACCTTGTGTCACATCCTATCCGGAATGAATGGGTCGGGTAAATAACTTCTATTGCCAAGAGTTGATGTTAAATGTTTCTTATTTCTTTTAATTATTCAACTATTTTTCATTTTTTTTCAGTAATGAAAGTTTTTGTGAAAGGTTTTAGATACATGCCTCAGAGAATGAGATACCGAGTAGAATTGTTACAATTATTCAAGGTAAGATGTTTTAGATGAAGCATTTTCACTGTTAATTTTTAATGCATTTTTATAGTAAATTCATTCCCAATTAATTTTATAATAAAAATCATTTCCAATTCATTTTTAGAGGAGAAATCATTTCCAATGCATTCTTATGATGAAGTTAATTTGATTTGATTTTATAGTAAAATCTAATGTCTTTTTTTTAGTCTAAAATCGTTTTCCATACGTTTTACAGTAACATTATTTGAAATATAATTTTTATAGTAAAATAATTTTACAATGTACTTTTCCATATTTTTTTAGCAAAAAAAGTCAACATTACAGGAATTTTTCGTAATTCATTAAAAAGTTACAGTTCAGTGTACATTAGAAATGTAATTCTTCTAGAATATCTTTAAAAATTCTTGTAAGAGTAAAGGAAATGGATTTTGTATTTGAATTTTAAGTTAATTTTTCATTTTTCTTTTTGCCAGGGAGTTCGTAGCAAGCTAGCCTTTGAACGTGATGTTAATTTATTTGTGGTTATGCCAAATGTTTGCATTCTTGATCTTCAGAACGATGAAACATATGTCATTTTTGGTAAGTCGCATAATGGATAGGTTGTCTATTCATTTTGTAATTTAGTGCAATATTTGAACTTGAAAGTTGACTTGTAATTGACAGCTCGTAACCCCTTGTTTACCTATCCTGTTGTATTTTATCGGTTGAGAGTTCCGCGTAATAGTAAAATCTGAAAGAAAAGCTAATAGTGGCTTAGAGTTGAACTTAAGTGATCGACTGAGGCGGTTGTTACAAACGAAATCTCGTTGGAATGTTGGGTCTTGGGGAAATTAAAAGACGTCAAAGTTAAAAAGAATGAATGCAGAGATATAACAACATAAGAACAACACAAGCCAAACCAAATAGACAAGAAGACCCGAGAGCTCAGCCTGGATAGCAGAGATGTAACCAAGTAAAAAGGTACTAAGGGCTATTTAACAATAAGATACCGTATATAATCGCGTATCATGTGTATTTCCGAGACCTAAATTTCAGATTCATTTAATGGTGAAATATGAAATTAATTCCAATTTAATCTTTATAATAGAAATCAGTTCCAATGCATTTTTATAGAAGAAATCATTTCCAATGAATTTTTATAGTAGATATAATTTCAATGCATTTTATAGTAGATATAATTTTCAATGCATTTTTATAATAGATATAATTTCCAATGGATTTTTATAAAAGAAATCATTTCGAATGCATTTTTATAGTACATATAATTTTCAATGCATTTTATAGTAGATATCATTTTTAATGCATTTTTATAATAGATGTAATTTTCAATGGATTTTTATAAAAGAAATAATTTCGAATGCATTTTTATTGTAGATATCATTTCCTATAATAGATATTTCCAGCATAGTATTGGGTTGGCCAAAAAGTTCATTCGTTTTTTTAAGTGGATATTAAAACCGAATGAGTATTGAAGAGCCTCACTTAATTTATCCAGCTGTTTGCAGTCAACTGCTGAATTGATGGTTCTGTTCGTAGAAAGAAGTTTAAAAAAGATAACACCTTTCCAATCCCACCATACCGATAACATCACTTTTTGTTTTTGGATGGAGGCCTGCTTTGGGTGTTCTTTGTGGTGGATCACCTGCCTTTTTCCACGATGCGTGTCACATTACTGTAAACAATCCACTTTTCATCTCCAGTAACAATTCTTTATCAAAAATATCTCATTGCTTTCCCCATTCAGCAATGAATCACAAATGGAAACCCTTTGTATGATATTTGCTTCTGTCAGTTTATGGGGAACCCAAACATCAAGTTTAGAAACATAACTGAATTTATGCAATTTATTTTCCATGCTCGATATGGAAATCTTGTGAATGTCTGTGATTTTTCTGGTTGTCAAACGGCAAACTTGTTCATCTAAGACTTTCACTTAGTCACTGTCGATCATCATCTTTGGCCGGTCAGAGCAAGGAGTATCTCTCACTGAAAAATGTCCTTTTCGGAATCGAGCAAACCATTTCTGGCACACCCGTTATGTAACAGCATTCTCCCAATTGCATATCTTTCTGCATGTTTCTGTTGCCTTTTTTCCTTTTCTATAGTAAAAAAGCATCAGATGTCGGTAGTGCTCTGATTGATCTTCCATTTCAAGGACGGAAATACAAGGAAAAATGTAAGAACTCATCTGCTTGGACGCTTATTACGCACTGACGTCAACGTACTCTTTCATTTTTATTGGAGAATTATTTCTAATGCACTTTTATTGTAGAAATTATTTCCAATGCATTTTTATAGTAGAAATTATTTCCAATGCATTTTTATTGTAGAAATTATTTCCAATGCATTTTTATTGTACAAATTATTTTCAATTCATTTTTATAGTAGAAATTATTTTCAATTCATTTTTATAGTAGAAATTATTTCCAATGCATTTTTATTGTAGAAATTATTTCCAATGCACTTTTATTGTACAAATTATTTTCAATTCATTTTATAGTAGAAATTATTTTCAATTCATTTTTATAGTAGAAATTATTTCCAATGCATTTTTTTTGTACAAATTATTTCAATTCATTTTTATAGTAGAAATTATTTCCAATGCATTTTTATAGTAGAAATTATTTCCAATGCATTTTTATGGTAGAAATTATTTCCAATTAATTTAGTTGTAGAAATTATTTCCGATTCATTTTTATAGTAGAAATTATTTTTAAAGCATTTTTATAGTAGAAATTATTTCCAATTCGTTTTTCTTAGTAGAAATTATTTCCAATGCATTTTATAGTAGAAATTATTTCCAATTAATTTTGTTGTATAAATTATTTGAAGAAATTTATTTTTATTGTAGAAATTATTTCCAATGCATTTTCATAGTACAAATCATTTTTATTGTAGAAATTATTTCCAATTCCTTTTTAGTAGAAATTATTTCCAGTGCGTGTTATTGTAAAATCATTTCCAATGCATATCGTAGATATCATTTTTCTTGTTGTTAATATTACCATTGTAGTTTTATAGCAGACATTATTTCCAATGCATAATGATGACGCTTTAAAATGTCATTCATTTTGAGAATAATGACGATTAAAAAATAAAATAAAAATAAAAATTAACTTTTATATCTTATTTGGCAGGTTCTAACGTTGAAGGAAGAATTTTCACTGACCGTTGTAGCGGAAATGCACTTTGGAACGAAACATCCGAAGCGTTCCGAAGCAATGTAACCACTGAATTATATAAGGTCGGATGTAATTGTAAAGTAAGTTTAATTTCATCTTTCTTTTCATATAGAATTCATCTCAGCTAATTTTTAAAGCAATTCATTTATTCTATTGAATTTTATAGTAAAATTACCCCCCTTTCTCTCTCTATCTATCTATCTATCGATCGATCTATCTCTCTCCAAATCGTTAATTTCAACGTTATTTTTAAGGAGGGATAAATCTTATAAACAATTTCTTTTGAAGACACCAAATTTATTTTTATAGTAGAAATAAAGTTTCCTATGAATTCTTATAATAAATTCATTTCCAATGCTTTTTATAATAAAACTCAGTCGCAAAGCATTTTATAGTCAAAATTATTTCCAATGCATTTTTAGAGGAAAATCATTTCTAATACATTTTTATTGTAAAATCATTCTCTCCCTCGCTCTCTGTCTCTGTCTCTGTCTGTTTGTCTGTCTGTCTGTCTGTCTGTCTCTCTCTGTATTTGTCAAGGAAATTGTGTGGTTTGAGCGACAAAAAATAATTTCTAATGTATTTCTATTGTAAAAATAATTTCCAATGCATTTTTATAGTAAAAATCATTTTCAATTCCTTTTGATAGAAAAATAATTTCCAGTACATTTTTATAATTAAAAAAATGCCCAATGAAATTTTATATTTGATTATCGCTTCCCATCTCTCTCAGATCGTATTTTATTTGTCGTGAATGTTAGTTGCTGTTTCGAGTTAGTTTTAGTTTTTAGCTACTTGTTTTTATTATTATTTGTTTTTATAAGACACCAAATCTATTTTTATTGGTGAAATGATTTTAAATCAACGTTTATAGTAAAAACCATTTGCAAAGCATATTTAAAGTAAAATCCTTTCCAATGCATTTTCATAGTAGAGATAATTTCCAATGCATTTTCATAGTAGAAATAATTTCCAATGCATTTTTATAGTAGAAATAATTTCCAATGCATTTTAAAGTAGAAATATTTCCAATGCATTTTCATAGTAGAAATAATTTCCAAATGCATTTTAATAGTAGAAATAATTTCCAATGCATTTTATAGTAGAAATAATTTCCAATGCATTTTATAGTAGAAATAATTTTCAATGCATTTTTATATTAGAAATAATTTCCAATGCATTTTTATAGTAGAAATAATTTCCAATGCATCTTTTTTTTTAGTAAAAATTATTTCCAGAGTATGTTTAAAGTTAAACAACGCTCAATGGATTTTTAAAGAAAAATCTCTCTTTCCTTACCTCTAAGATCGTATTTTTATTTGTGTCAGTTGCTATTCTTTGTTGTTTTAGTTAGTCAATATTTTTGTAGTGTTGTATTATTGATATAGTCTCTTCCATTTTTAATCAATCTTTATGGGAACGCTATACTGTCAGTAAAAATTTCCTGAACAAAGTCTGAGAAACGGTTTTCATAATTTTTTTGTTATATTTTTCAGATTCGACCAGACAGGTACGGTCCATGTCCTTGGTGATATTAATACCTCGAATGAGATTGGGTCAAGACTACTCCGTACCAAAGATGTCAAAATGGATTGTCTCCAAATGAGAATCCAAAATGTTGGATTTCATTTTCTCAAAACCAAAAGAGAAAAAGAATAAAGACATTTGTAAGATGGATGATAACACGTCTCTATCCAAAAATCTATTTCATTCTGTTTATTTATATCTATCTATCTATCTATCTATCTATCTATCTATCTATGTGCTCTAAAATGGTTTGTAAATCAATAGTAACAAATATGGCGTCGACCAAGGAGGAAAGATAATCGTAGGGAAAACATCGGAAGATTTTAGTAGGTAAGATTAAAAACTTGAGTAGAAGATAAAATTATTGGACAAGGTTAATAGCTGGAATGGTAAAAGATACGAAGAGAAATTTCATCAATATCATCTATGAAAGTCATTATAAAATATAAAATATAAAAGAAAGAAAAATTCCGATGAAATAAATGTGCGTCTATTATTCGAATATTAAATTCTACTTACGATGGGAGATTTCTAAAAACCGCCATTTTAATGTTTGCTTATTAGAAATCCTTCTATACATGCAATATGGATGGATGTTCTACATGTGAATTGTAAGATCTAATATCATTCGATTAATTTGAATACTTTAATATTATTTATATTTTCTCAAATATTTGATGAATATTAAATAAAAGTATTTTTATTATTATCATTGTTGTTGTTTTTATTGATATCATAATTATTGATATTTGAACATCATAATCAGAGTACTATGATATAAATCTATTTTCTCTCTAGCTATGGGCAAATAGTAGGGCAGACTGGGCTCTTAAACGATCGTGAACGAACACTGAAGCCTGTTACACGCCACTTAAAGATTTAGAAAGAGGATGGTGTCGCATTGTTTCCTGAATTTGTGTTAGTGTTGGATTTATTCATATATATATATATATAATATATATATATATATATATATATATATATGAAAATTTAACATTTTGAAAAAACATATGATGTTTGTTATGTGATTGCTGACAGATCTGTTTCGACCAAATCGATAAGTTGGTCTTCATCAAAGAGCGACATAGACGAGAAGAAAGATATCCGTTAAAAAGACTGTTTACAAAACGAACGCTGAATTCAACCACTGAAATTTTTGAAAAATTCATGTTCTGTTTTAAAAATAAAATAAATTTTATTTTTAATTTTTAAAAAATCAGAAGCATTATAGTTTATAGTAAAACTCAAAAGAGTTTATTGTAAAAATATATAAAAAATGTAAAGTGGGTATCAAAATAGTATAGTATATATTTCAGCTGTTAAAAATATACAAGTCCACATTGTAATTTGAAGAAAGATGTTAGGGTTCCAACATTTACTTGTGGTGTTGAAGTCCGTAGAGTTATAGATGAAAGTCTTCAGCTGTTAAAAATATACAAGTCCACATTGTAATTTGAAGAAAGATGTTAAATTTTGTAAATTTTGGAACTTATAGGGTGATTCGCAACTGTAGTTGTTACTTTAGCTTCATATACTACTGATTTAATGTTACATTTCTGATTTAGAGGACAGTCTTTTTTAATTCTACAAGAACATGAAGGGTTTGAGTTTGGTTTAGATTTAGATGTAACATTAGATCAGTAGTATATGAAGCTAAAGTAACAACTACAGTTGCGAATCACACTATAAGCACAGACAGATATGTTGGGATGACCCAGGGTGACTTCAAGCAAAGATTCTACTCGCATATGGAATCTTTCAGAAAAAAAGATAAAAGAGAAACAACTTCACTTGCAACAAGGATATGGGAGCTGAAAGAAAAAGATATGCCTCACAAAATAGAGTGGAAATTTTTAGATCATCCCAATTGTTACACAAATGGCTCTAGATACTGCAACTTATGTGTTACGGAAAAATTTAGGATATTAAAAAACTTGATTTCCTTTAATAATAATAATAATAATAATAATAATAATAATAATAATAATAATAGAAGTTTAAATAAAAAATCAGAAATCTTCAAACAATGCCCCCATAAAAGAAAATTCTTCCTAAATGCATGGAGGGGAGATACTCAACATCCACCCTGAAAATCAATTCCGCAATTGTTTGCAAAGATATCTAATATTTCAACAGTGAAAAAATGATTTTTCGACAGAGAAACAACACCATCCACCTTTATATTATGTTGGGAAAAAATTTAAAAGACTCTACCATATATATTAAAATGGTTTTTTGAAGACATATGCATCCTTTGCCAAACAGAATTAATTTAAAAATAAAACATCTTTTTTCAAAGTTAAAACAAATGTTCTATTTTTAACGAATAAAGGGAGGCAACTTCGTTGGCATTACTACAAAAAAATGCAAATTTAAAAAAAAATTATTTTTAGTAAATCCGTGCTATTATAGCGTCCGCGGAACTAACCGACGTTATTTGCAATCCAAAATGTGACATTGAGTAAAGAACTCCAACAAACACCAAAGGATCTTGCTCGACAGCCCGATGATTGCTATTTAGCATGAAACCTGGGTCGCTGTTAATAATGAACATTGATCTGTGAAAACTTTGTAAAATAAATAAATATTAGCTCTTACAATTTGTGATTGAGCACTGTATTTTCTTGTTTCATCACAAAAAAAATTGTTTTTACATATACCTATATATATATATATATATATATATATATATATATATATATATATATTAATTTTTTTAGTTTGCTTGAAACATTGTACGTATGTGTTTAAAATAGAAATTAGAAGGCAATTGACAATACAATGGAATTGGTGTTGAAAATTATGTTTATTTACCTGTTTTCTAAATATTTTCGGGATAAATCCCATCTTCAGAGGTTTTAGAAGTACTTGTGTTTTTTTATTTATTTTTATTTTTTTAGTACTTACCTTATGGCGCTGGCGTAAGATAAGTACTAAAAAAAAAAAAAAAAACAAAACAAAAAACAAAAAAACATAAGTACTTCTAAAACCTCTGAAGATGAGATTTATGCCGAAAATATTTAGGAAACAGGTAAATAAACATCATTTTCAACGCCTATTCCATTGCATTGTCAATTGCCTTCTAATTTCTATTTTAAACACACACACACACACACAACACACACACACACACACACACACACATTATATATATATATATATATATATATATATATAAAACGAATATGCTAATACACAGTATCTTTTTAAGTATTCTCTATCTTTTAAGCAGATTTTTAAAAATTGAGTTTTATCTATTTAACCTAGAAGTGGGACCTTAATAGGTACTACCACTCCGGCTCAAAGTGGACCTTAGGGTAATACCAAGAAAGGAGTACTCCATACTTCCCAGAGCTCCAGAATTGGGACGTCGCCACAAAATGCATTTTATCGTTATATCCAGGACACACACACTCTGATCTATAGCCTTCTAGAACCTATATGATAATAAGGTTTAGGACTTTGCCATCATAGTGTCATATCATATATGAGCTAACCAGTGTTGCATGTCATGTTTGAGGGTCACGTGTTTGAAATCCCTTCTTTGAGCCATACAACCTTTTGAAAATTATTTGTATTATATAAGAATACTTGATATAAACAAATTTTTACCGACAAAAAATGCAACTTAAAAAATGAAACTGAACATTGAAAATAGAATTAAAATTATGATTACAATCAAATATTTACAAATTAATCAAATTTCGGCATTAAATAATCCATAAGAACTTGATGTGCCGTTAAAAAATGAACCAAACTGTAAAGTTTTTAAGTGCCATCCTTGGCCAGTTGAAAAGGGCTTAAAGAAAGTCCTGCGATATGGAATCCTTTGGTAAGCGTATAAGTCCTATCCTGCGTATTGGTAAAGGTCCAGTGATTTAATCCCATGTCCGTCGTCCAAGAATGGTAGCGTAATTATGACCAGTATGGTCGGTTAAGTATTGTACCAACCTCAGAGTACTGCCAGTGATTGGCCAAGAAAAAGATCACATGATCTCGCCTAGTCTATAAGTAGGAGCAGAGATCTATCACACACCTTATATAAAAAAAACGAACACAAATTAATTTCATAATCATTTAAGAAACCCTTAAGGTAATTATTATTATCATTCGAGGAAAGAAGAATTACAAATACTTGGGAAATTCGGAAGGGACACCATCAAACAAACAGATGAAAGTTAAGTTAGAAAAAGAATATCTCAGAAGAACTTGAAAACTTCTAGATTCCAATCTCTGCAGCAGAAATCCTGTCAAGAGAATAAATACCTGGTCCATCGCAATTATAAGATACTCTGGACCATTCTTAAAATGGACAAGAGAAGAACTCCGATGGATAGACCGAAAGACAAGTGACGATGCACAAGGCATCCCACCCGACAGATGATATAGACAAACTATACGTATCAAGAATAGAAGGTAGAAAATGTATTGCCAACATTGAAGATTGTGTAGATGCCACAAGCCAAGGATCCGAAGAATGCACAGAAAGGAACAAGGAAAGATTAATTACAGCAGCCAAGAAATAAATTTAATTGAATAAGATTTTTGGATGTTTGTTTATTTTAGAAACGTTGCTGAATAAAGTATATATTAAATTTTTACTTGAAGGCACTTACAACGCATGTATCGCATAAAATTCGATACTTTTTCTTATAGAAAATGAACTTAACAAGTGTAATCCCGGCAAAGGATGGCTCGGTGTGTAGAATACCGTACAGACTGTTTCGACTTTATTAAGTCTCATCAGCGGTATATACTAACGATTTCCCTCCGACAGAAATCGAAACCGGGACTTCAGCAGACACAGTGAAACACTAGTGAAACACTTTTATCGCCTCGGCCACAGTACACAGCTGACCATCCTAGCGAAATTAAGCTTGTCAAGCGATGCCTTCAAGTAAAAATTTAATATAAATTTAATTGAATTACTGTCATTTTATTTTAATTCAGTTACTTTATTATTTTGTTCCTTTTTTTTTTCGTTTTGAAATATGATATGCGAATGGCCTCACACACACACACACACACAAACACACACACGCACACACACACACACAAAAAAAAAACCCCATAAAAACAATATGTGGAGTAGGTGTCTGTGTGTATGTATGTATGTATGTATGTCCGGTTAAACTATGAAACTAAAACGATTAACGACAAAATATATACGCACACTCATTATGAAGATTTAGTTTATATTCGCAAATATATTTCAAAAATAAAATTCATATTGTAATAGAATTGAATTCTACTTAGCCAATATCTTGAATTAAATATAATAAAATCGAGCTTTGTTACTGACAAAATAATTAATGCACATTGCTTGAATTTTATGGAAGCCCAAAACAATCATTTTTTTTCTTTTTCTTTATTTTTTGCGTCAGCCATTTTGAAAATGTTTCCAAAATAATCGTGTTAATTTAGTTTTTTTTAAATATTATATATACAATTATTAAATCTTAAAAAAAAACAAACTATATTTGTCTGTTAATTTTTCATATTAAAAATAACGTTAGAAATTAGTAAGAAATTAAAAGATAAAATTACAATAATTAAGTTTTAATTAAATGTACGTTGATTCAAAATTTTACTAAATATTTCCTTGAACGTTTCCATTGGAGTGTTATTGTTTTAGTAATTATCCAAGAGAGCTCAATACTTTATTTAAACGTTTTAGCTATAATAATAATAATAATAATAATAATAATAATAATAATAATAATAATAATAATAATAATAATTGAAAAATTAGAGATCTGCTGCGAATTCGATCGTCATTATATCATCATGACCATCTACTATATATAAAGGAATTTGCAATTATCTTGTCCGGAGGACACTTCGAAAATAAAACAATTAACGTAAATAGATATAAACATTAAATATCCCCATGGCTCGGTTTTAGACCAAAAATAATGAAGGTTTGATTTATATTTTAGAAGAAAGTTGTTTGTGCAATTACGATAAGATAGCATTAGAAATGTACAGCAGACATTTTTAAGGGCATTCCTAGCTAAAATATCATCAAATAAGTTACGGAAGATCAAAACAATCAATTTTAACTACTGTTAATTTGATTTTTTAATTATTGAGTTTCAAATATTAGATATACAACTGTTAAATCTTTAAAGAATTATATTGGTTCATTAATTTTTCATATTTAATTTAAAAATAAGAAATTAAATGATAAAGTATCAATAATAAATTTTTAATTAATTAAAGCTGTCGTAAATATTTCATTGAAAGTATTTTAAAAGTTTAAAAAAATTTAGCGTTCAAAAATAAATTAAAATATAATTTCATTGAAAAATTGTTTATTGAATCTGATTTTTTTTTCTTGTTTCACAGCTTTTTCTGAACCCTTTGAGAATTAAATTAATCACTTAGTTTCACTTTTAAACTTTCGTACAAAAAAAAAGTCGTCATTTCTCTTTAGTAAGATAAGTTTCGATTTTTGTTTTATTTTTAATTCTATTAACATTTTTTGCATCTAATATAGAAGGAGACCTTAAATTTCTTTTAATTTTAATTTTTAATTAAAAAAAAATAACATACAATTCGTCTCTTGCTAAAAAGTAAACAAATATTGTTAGAAGTGGTTAGTAGTAATAATACGGCACGACATCGTAATTATTACGGTGAAATACAAAATTCTTTTCAAATTAGTTTAGGTTTTTAGATTCTTTCTTTCTTTTTTTTTTTTTGCATTTAATATTTTAAATAAGAGACATTCATTTTTCACAGACGTTTCATGGCTGTGCACTTTTTTATTTAAAAATTAAAATTTACATAGTGTCGAAAATATTTCGACCATGAGGGGGTAAGGAAAAGAAAAAAGAGACAAGCGCATGGAACCTGTGGTCAGTTATCCAGTTCTTGCGAAACAATGCCTGTTTTGCGACCCTCTATCTCTGTGGCGGGCCGGAAGTTCTTGCTTCAACAGACAGAAGTCGAATGACAAAAATAGGTAGTTTGCGCATGGGGATTGCGCACCTTAGTAAAAATAAAATTTAAAATAAAATTCGTAAAATTCAACCAATCAGAGGCGTTCTCGCCTAATAAGAAAAATTATCGAATGGAGCCTCGTGGAGCCTACCAGGATTCTATAAATACCCAGACTTGTTCATTTTCAAGCAGAAAGATCTCATTTGCCTAAGGGAATTCACGTCATCCCTTTTAAGAACATTTTTCACACATGCTGAAGGTATGAACTATCTCTCTCTTTAAATAACCTACGCTATCGGAGATAAACATTAGATGCATTCAACTTATGCCTGACTGTTGTGTTGACTTTAAACGTTCACCTTTTCTTTCTCACTTAGAGATTTATAACATCTTTGCTTATATTTTACATTGAACTTTTCAAAAAGCACCTTTTTACAGAACCTTGCCAAGTATCCTGTATTACCTTTTGTAAACTTCATGTTAATAAGATTTTGTTTGTTTAATCAAGAGTTTTGTCTTCTATGCCATGTGCTTGATTGTTTTATGGTCTTTAAATGTTTGAACACTTTTATTAAATATTGACTTCACACAGCCCTACACTACCACCAATATCTCTATCAAGGGTCGATTAACTATCCAAAGTTAACAAATTCAAGAGTAACAAAGAATCGATATCAAGTAGACTGGTCAGGTAACAAACGAACAGTACGGCGTGAAAAACGAAACTGGAATCTCTGTCATCTGACGTTTATTTATACGAAAGGCAGACTTGCTCACATCCGGTAGCAAGGTATAAAATTCCCGTCATGCGCAGATCTTGCTTTCGGTACTTCGTAATTGACACCGCCAATCCAGCCGACGCCATCCACGTGAGTAGAGGGCCCTACACTATATTTTTTTTCCACAATAGTTATGTACTGTCCGTAAACAAACATTAGGTACCACCAATTTTCCCTGGGAAATTTACCCCCACCTATATTTGTGAATGAAACTTGCATAAAGGTTAATATTATCTTGAAAATTCTTTGTCCATTCAAAAGAAGAACATTAAACAAACTCCTGATGATTTAAAACAATTTTTTCAGCTGACGGAAATAATGAAAATTATGATTGAAAAACAATGTTTTCATTTTTGCACTGTTAAATCAACTGAAATTTAACGTAGCTAAAAACAAGTTACGATAAGAGGATGTAGAAAATAATATTACCTACACTACACTGACTCGGCCCAAGGGCCTCTTTGCCATAACCTGATGAGAAACCTCATGCGATTGGCTAAGGGCCTTTGTCAGCGACCAATCAGAGCACACATTATGAGGCTCAGTTTGTCCGCCAAATTTTAAGGGTTGATACATTCTATCAGCCTCTTGCCACTGGACTCCCGTCGGAGAAGGAGCTTAGGCGTTGAAAACGATGGGACTTGGAACAGCTCGGAAGGGCCGGTGATGCGCATAATCAAACAAACAAACTAGCAAGATATTCTTACCTGGACACAGATAAGTCACGCAAGCATTATCTTGCAAAACAACCCATACTTTTACATACATTTTTCTACTGTAACAAATTTGTACACACACATTTATACCACAAGTTACACATTGTATTCTGTATATTATCGGGATTAGCGCCGTGAGGCACCAATACCAACATGGGGATATCTTTTAGCTCCAGAGTACGGGTAAATTCGCTTTGTAAATATACCGGGGAAAAATTTCCTAAGTTCCGATATACAAGTGAATAAACCTTTTCCAGTACAAAGGGAAGATAATTTCAAGGGGGCGGGAAATACGCAGATTCAAATCGGATACTGAATGAAAGAAAACACGATGACAAATACTAAGGTTCGACAATTTTAATGTAACAAATAAAATAGGTAGAAGAAAGAAGAAAGAATAAATGTCAATTTGATAGAGTGTGGCGTAGTAACTAATAGAGAGAGAGAGAGAGAGAGAGAGAGAGAGAGAGAGAGAGAGAGAGAGAGAGAGAGAGAGATGTAGTTGGTTGCAAAACGAAGTTCTGCGGGGAACTTAACTTGGATCCAGGTAACAAATGTAAAGTTTTTTGAATGATGAAATAATAGTCGTTTGTGTTGTTTGAATTTCGTAGAGTTCTTTGGTTGTTGAAGAGTTGACTTGTCTTGAATTGTAGAATGTCGTGGAGTTCTTAAGTTGAAGATTGCGTAGTGTTCTTGACAATAAGGTAGCTATGCTACAAATTCCTTATTGTTGAGGTATTAATTTAAGTTCTTGAGTTGTTGAATTTCGAGTGAGTGCCAGCTTATCCTTCTTTCATTCTTTGAGGGAGATAGACTCTAATTCCCCAAGACGTGGTTGATTTTCACAACCTGTGGTGGTAGCGAAAAGCTACGAGGTCCACCCAGGTTAACGGCCAGTGCGACACTGATGTTTCAAAGGCGAAATCCTCCCTTGTCCTAATCCGTGACGTCACATTTCTCTCTGTAAGCTAGGCCCTTCCTTTTCCCAAAGGCGTACGTGTTAAGATGACAGTGTAGTAGGAGTTGTTCGCTAGGGTCAAATTCTGGGACGAAGCAGCAACCGTGACGTCATAGGCTTCTCGGAAGATTCTTGATATTTTTCATTTTTGTTTTCATTTTTAACATAAATTTCGATAATATATACAATATTATCGAAATTAGATACACTTACATGCTTTGCTATGATAAATGCCTTTGTTTATAAGCCTTGTTGTGTTCGTTGACTATTATATCTACCCTTATCTTGTCTTAACAGCACAGTTTTTTCCTATAAGCATTTAAAAAAAAATTATATGAAAAATCAATTAATGGTCCGATTTTTACGAAAATGATACTAATGCAGAATAGCGCGCAAGAGATAATACTATTAGATTACGTATAAAATCCATTACATTTTACGGAAATACCGGAAAACTTTGAGCCATTTGAGTAAGTGGGTTAGAATTAGGCTATACTTAGTATAGTATATTATTTTTATCAACTTATTATAGTTTAATTTGATGTTCGATCGGCTACGCTTTGAATTAATAATGTTAATTTAAAAAAAAAAAAAATTTGAAATTTAGCAAATCACGTCATTCATATTTTATTTTAAAAATATAGTTAAGCATTGAATTAAAATTTCTTACTATATCATTATGTGATGTCATTCCCTCTACTCTGACGAAAAAAAAATCCCTGACTTCCCACCAAGCTGGATTAAAATAAGATCTTTTTTACGTGGTGATTTTTATGAGTCATCCTGCGAGGATCAAACTCGCTATTCAGTAGTAATAAATCTGCAAACGATTATTAAACCATATATATATATATTAGCTAAAGTACCCGGTCCATGACCGGACTAAAATGAAATTTGGATCACCAGGGAGTGAGAGAGAAAGTAGAAGACAGTAGTTAGAGAGGGGGTAAGAGGAAAATAATTCTTGAAACTAAAATCATTGAGAATTTGTATATTTCAGGATTTGTATTTTCTGTTTTATAGTTTAAAATTATTACATATTATTATACAACAAATTGAAAGTATTCGTTTGTATATATATTTTTTGTAAGTTTTGTAACATCACATGTACCTAATAGAACAGAAAAACTGAACAATGTAATATATATTTAAATTACAACCGAATTAGGCACATGTAAGGAAAGGAAAATAAGATAAACAAAAATATTGTTACTTAATGTAATACACGTTCTTGTAAATACCCAATTTGATGAAAAATCCTTGTTTTTACAAAACAATTTTAACCCCCCTTCACAAAAAAAGCCAAAAATCTGCTCTGACCAATCTATGAATAAGTATTTGTCAATTTTATTTTATCTTTACTTTTAGCCTTTAAAAAACTCTAATAATAACAGAAGCTCAGAATTAAAATTGTGTTCATATTAGTAGTTGAAAGATTACGCCATTTTATTCAAATGAAAAAGTAACCATAAACTTGTTTTGAAACAATTTTGATTTTTCCACAATTTTTTGTACATGACAACAATTCACATCTAGTTCTTAATTGCATATTGAGTTTAAAAAGAAGCTGAGAATCGAAAATTTAAATTCTTCGTATTGCAATATCTATTTTTGCTTAAACTTAAGATAATATTTTAAAAACATTGTTTAAAAATGTTTTGGTTGACCTGGATCATCTTAAAAGTTCTTGGTTTTTCTAGTTTTCACGGGTGCTCATTTCATCGTATAATTTTATAGTAAATCGATCCCCCATATCGGAACCGCTTGAACGGAACCCAAAGGTGTCAAAATTAAGGAAAATACTTGAAATAAATTTCGTCTTACAAATAATTGACTACTTAAATCCAGTTAAATTAGTTAACGAATCCCTCGCCTCCTCCCAAAAGAAAAACAGTTTCTAAGGACATTCGTCAATTTTATTGTTATTTTTAACCCTTTAAAACTCTAACAATAAAAATTAATAAATAAATTAAAGAATTAAAAGTCATTTTATTCGAATGAAAATCTTAGTTTAATTTATACAAATATGTAACGGTTACATATTTGTATAAATTAAACTAACATGTAACCATAAATTGATTTTCATATTTTTATTTACAATTAAAATATTTTTAAAATAATGTAACCGTAAAGCGTAAATTTTTATTTTCTACAATTTTTATGCATTACAAAAATTAAAATTAAAATGAGTGTACTGTACAATTTAAGAATATGGACAAATTAAATCTGAAAAAAAAAAACCTTATTCGTATTATCGGCTATTTACCGGCCATAAGTAGCAGTTTTTTTTAACTCACTGTAAAAAATAATTTAATCTATAAAAACACATACAAATTACATATTCAGAAAGACTATTTCATCTTATTACTAAAGATATAAATATTTTAAAGATTAGATGCTAAATAGGCAAGAGATTCCGATCTGACTGGTATAGACTGCACTGCTTGTATCGCAATAATCACAGGCAGTGCGGCTATCCGAAGCCATTTTTTAATTTTTTAACTCGCTGTAAAAGATGATTTAATAGATAAAAACTCAAACAAATTACATATTTTGAAAGAGTATTTTCTTTTCTTTCTAACGATATAAAAATGATTAAAGATTGGACCATAAATAGGCCATAAATTCGGAGCTGAACGGCTTAGACTGCAAAATTAATTCATCAAAATCAAAACTTCGCTGCTGATTTCGCTGTAACAATAAGCAGGCAGAGACAATATTTTATTATCAGCAGGGGCTGGTATACGGACAGTTCCGCAAATTGGGTGATTTTGGCTTAATTAATCGATTACATCCCTTAATCAGTAAAAATCAATAACCAAATTTGACGTGTTTCTCAGTTAGAAGAATATTAATGTGTATGCAAGATTTAAAATTTGAGTGACCTCCCGTTTGGAACTTATACGTCGACACGTACATACCAAAATCTCTCCTTTATATATTAGATATATATTATATATATTTTGAGCAAAAATAATAGAGATTTGATTTATATACATGAAGATAATTAAAAAATAAAATTCAAATGATAAAAGCATGGATTTTTTTTTTCATTTAATATTTTAGATAGTAGACATTAACATTTCTTTTCAGAGTAGCTGGATCAATGCATTGTCTATTTTTTTTTTTACATGGGCATTTAAATGGGGCATCCAATGAGGATTCAACTCATGATTCAGTTATAATGGATCTGCGGGACTAACTTAAAAAAATCCCCCTCTACCCAGGCGACGCCGGGTAGCCGCTACTAGTATTTTATACTGGAATAATTTGAAATTGCTACTATCTATCGAAGTGAACTGAATAAATAGTAGTAATTTCAATATAGTCAAATATAATGTAGGGGTTCTGAAAAGATTATATCGATCGAAATCACGGGTAAGCGATGGACGAAATTACAGAGAATGGGATCCCGAAAGAGGAGTTTAAAGAGTGGAATAAATGTGTTAGTGAAGGGAAGGGAAGTGAGTTCGATTTCGAATGAGATACTTTACTTTTATATTTCCGACAGGTTCATCTTTCGTTGTTTCTGACAATATAGTTCAGATTCAAATAGAGTAATCGAACACTCGACAATCCTATATATATATATATATATATATATATATATATATATATATATATATATATAAGTTATCCACATATACGTGTTTCGAAGTTTACTTCTCATCAGTGTGGCTTTTCTTGAACAGCTACCTCTAGCCGGGATCGAAACCTGAAATATATATATACACACAGCGAGAGAGAGAGAGAGAGAGAGAGAGAGAGAGAGAGAGAGAGAGAGAGAGAGAGAGAGAGAGAGAGAGAGAGATTTACTAGAAAATCATTTACAAACAATAAATAGTCACATAATCTCTCCTCTCACCCTTGTGTGTATGTTTGTGTGTGCGTATGTCACTGAGTGTGTATGTATATTTGAACTTTTCATCTTTCCTCTCTCATGTTACACCACTTTTCCCCCTTCAATCATATCATTTAGTGGGCATATCACGTAGTCTTCTTTACTCACTTAAACTTGTCTCGTTAACAGTTGAGTTATCGAAGACAAATATCAATACGATTAATTAATAATTTATTACAACACATACTATATATATATATATATATATATATATATATATATATATATGTGTGTGTGTGTGTGTGTGTGTGTGTGTGTGTGTGTGTGTGTGTGTGTGTATGTGTGTAGTGGTAACACCTGTATTTTCCTTTCCACTTAACAGCTAAATTTTGATTGTAAACAATTTATTCTCTTTATTATAATCAGCTGGACCCATGAAAAATCCCTGGTAATTAATATACGTCTGCTCCTTTTGTTACATAATCTATGCGGTTGCATAAGATTATTGTCAATCCCCTGTAATTCTGAGGGGATGACCCCTTTCATACCATGGCTTCTATGGAAAATTACAGAAGCCCGCCAAATATGTGAAGTCACGTGGGACCTTTTTCAGAGTCCCCAGTTTGCAGTTAGACGTCAGACAGAGCAGTCGGCCATGATGCTTTGTAACTCTGCATACGCGCCCTATGTTATGTCTGGGTTGGGGATTTACCGAATAAAGTAACATTAAAAGAAAATCGAAGTCTTGTGTTTACTAAAAACTAACAATGACACAGGGCTTCTGATAAGGAGAAATCCCCATAGAAGACCAGACCGGAATCCCCAAGTCAAAACCAGACGCTAGACCAGACCAGAGAGAGAGTTTTTACTTTTTGATTGCAACTAATATACCTGTGTTGATTGGGGAGGAGATCAATTTATTGAAAATGGATCATTTTTTCTGTGACAGCAGAGACATTTTGATTATTAATGATCGGAATCCTTCAAGAATGTAAATACGCAATGTATTCATATCCTACCTGCCTGATAAGAAACTCAGAAACTCCAATGTCCCTGGCGATGGATCCGGTTGACGTACTGAGTTTGTGTGGCTCGATCTCAGCAATAAATTTGGGAGTTCTTTTATCCTCGGAACGATCAAAGTGAGGATTCCTTCGTTAGGCTCATCCAATTCTTTTTTCAATCCACTGAACTGTCCTCAGATTGACATAGGAACACTCTTTATAAAGGAAAATTTGTAGAAACCAACAAAGACCAAAGTTCAATAAAATATACATCCTATTTTTGTCCGAGAGAGGGTTAATACTTTACTTTTTGATTGCAACTAGTGTTGGTTGGGGAGAAGGAGATCAATTTATTGAAAATGGATCATTTTTTCTTTACCTATGACAGGTGAAACATTTTAATTATTAAAGTTCGGGAGTTCTTTTTTCCTCGGAACGATCAAAGTGAGAATTCCATCAAAATCCATTGGGCTCATTCAATTCTTTTCTTAGAACAAAGTTAAGATTCCTTCGTAATCCCCATTGGCCTCATCCAATTATTTTCTCATCTAAACAATCAAATTAAGGATTCCATCGTAATCCGCATTGGTCTCATCCAAATTAAATTCTACCCTTGCCTATATCTCCTCATTCTCTACTGCTATCCTCCCCTCAGGATTTTTGTTAATTTGTTGCACTTTCACTTTTTGATATATTTATTCATTTCATACTTTAAAAAAGGGGGAGAGGGAGTTTGGAACGTATTAATGGCATCTCAGGGTTTTTTTCAATGGGGAAAACTGATTTGATATACGAGAAAATAGAGTTACGAGTGGAACGAATTAAACTCGTAAGTAAATACTATTATATTTATATTTCTGCACGCAACTAATATATCAGTGTTGGTTGGGGAGAAGGAGATCAATTTATTGAAAATGAATCATTTTTTTCTTTACCTTTGACAGGTGAGACATTTCAATTATTAATGATCGGAATCCTTCAAGAATGTAAATATATTCCAGAAATTCACTGTACAATCGTTTTATGACAAATCAGCTATTCATAGCACATCTGAGGGTCATTAAATATGGTTGGGTGAGTGGGATGGCCTCTTTACCCAGGGACGAAGCTCTTTAGTATATAAAGTGAAGAATCAAGCCACTTCCCCATTGTTACCTGCCAACGAAGTCGAAGTGAGACGTTCACTATTGCCCTTTCGAATTTCAAACATTTAATATCTTTGAAGAGTTTCTGACACTCATTCCTGTTATTCATTAGACGAGCGTTCTGTTCTAAAAGAAAGAAGAATTCAATATGGCCGCTGATGGGAAACTTCTTTTGCGCGTTCTGTTGTTTCAGTCACTCGTGCTTGGAGCTTTATGCTGCTTGTGCCCTAAAACCCGTCCTGAAAAACAATACTGCAACCACGAATATGGTAAGTATATACGATTATTCTATCAACATATATCTTTTTCATTTCTCGTAAGATAACGTGGTTAATTGGCGATGCCCATCTCCTCTTCAAATAACTTAGGACCGTGTGTATAATGAATGGGATTCCCTAATCTTTAGGCATAAAATAACCCTAGATGCGTTGACATACCGTAAAAATCCATCTCTCCAGATAACCCTGACTAGATTTTTCTATGAGTTTTTGAGATGAGGCTTGATAATTTATATTATTTGGATTATTCGGACTATTGTTCATCATCTTTATTGTTATTTGTTCAACGTTTCGGTCAATGTGCCCTTCGACCTTCTTCCGGTATTTCTTGTAAGGCTTGGGAACCTTCTTCAAACTCGGGAACTTTCTCTTCGAACTCGGGAACCTTGTTTTCGTAATCGGGAGCCATCACAGAACCCAGCTCTTTATTCAATCCACGGGGGTTGACTGTTATCATTCAGATAACCATGACTGAGTACAAGTGTTAAACTGTGTTAATTATTATTCTATGTTACTGTTGCCCTTGACCAGTATTGAACCTGCATCCTAGAGATAACTGTTACTTAGAAGTGTATTAGCTCTATGGGTCCAACTGCAATAGGCTATTTGCGTTTCGCTTTGTGTTAATGCCAATGGGAAAGACATGACTCAATCTGCTCTCCCTCTAGCTATGGGTAAGCACAACGGGTTGGGTTCTTAAGCCTTATTGCAGCAAACAGTCAAGGAGAACTCTGAATTCAAACCAACTAACTGTACCTGGATTAAAAATTGACCTTTTGTCATATCCTTCACGCGGCAGGGGTGGGGGGTAAATAAAGGGAGGAGCTAGTAGAATAACGGGTAGGAGCGTAGGAAATGGACTCAGCGACCTGAGTTAGAATTCTGGACGAGGCGGTTTGTATTTCACTTCGTTTTAATGAACTAGAAAATATATGAATCCATCTGATCTCCCACACCGTAAATCATCCCAGTAATTAAATATTGGGAATCAGAACTTTCAGGATTGCGGTCCCGGATTTGGCCCAGAATGTTTTAGATTTGCTCACTGCTTCCAAAGTAGTATGATAAGCTGTGCCACGGTGTCTTAGAGTAAAGTTGAGACATGTAACACACTGACAATGACATACGCCATTTTGATTAGAGATATGTAAAAATAGATTAATTACTAGTTATTTTAAACTGTATAAATTCTTGCAAATCGGTATGGATACATACCTGGGTGTCCCACTCTGGTGTAATGGTTAGCAAGCTAGACTCGTTACTGAATAGTGAATTCGATCATCACTGGATGCCTCATACTTGCAACCTTGTGTCACATCCTATCTATGGCGAACGAGTTGGGTAAATATAAAGGCATCCGATCGAGGTGCAACTGTTAGTAAGCTAGTCTCTCAGATCCATTATTACTGAATAATGAATTCGATTATCACTGGACACTCCATTGTTGGGCCTTTGTGTCACATCCTATCCGGAACGATTGGGTTGGGTAAATAACTTCTATTACCAAGAGTTGATGTTAAATGTTTCTTTTTTCTGTCTCAATTCAACTATTTTTCTTTTTCAGTAATGAAGGTTAGTGTCAACGATGGAAAACCCATGGGTGACAAAAGTGGATATGTACGACCCATTAATAGTGAATAATGAGTTCGCTCATTACTGGATACCCCATTCTTGGGACCTTGTATCACACCTTATCTATGGTAAAGAGGTTAGCTAAATACCCGGGTGTACGATCATGGTGTAATTGTTAACAAGCTAGTCTCTCAGATCCATTAATACTGAATAATGAGTTCGATCATCAGTGGATACCCCATTCTTGTGACCTTGTGTCATACCTTATCTATGGTGAAGAGGTTAGCTAAATACCCGGGTGTACGATCATGGTGTAAATGTTAACAAGCTAGTCTCTCAGATCCATTATACTGAATAATGAGTTCGATCATCAGTGGATACCCCATTCTTGGGACCTTGTGTCAAATCCTATCCGGAACGACTGGGTCGGGTAAATAACTTCTATTGCCAAGAGTTGATGTTAAATGTTTCTTTTTTCTGTCTTAATTATTCAACTATTTTTCTATTTCAGTAATGAAGGTTCGTATCAAAGATAGAATTCGCAATGATGATATAATAATACATCGAATAAGAATAATCAAATTCTTCAGGGTAAGATGTTTTAAATAAAGCATTTTCAATACATTTTTATAGTAAGCTTATTCCCAATTTACGATAAAATCCTTTTTAAAGTATTTTATAATAAAATCCTATTCAATGCGTTTTATAATAAAAATCATTTCCAATTCATCTTATAGTAAAACCATTTCCAATGCATTCTTATAGTTAAGACAATTTGATTTCATTTTTTTAGTAAAATCTAATGTATTTTCAGGATAAAATCTTTTCCAATTCATTTGTATCGTAGAAATCATACCCAATGAATTTTCAGAGTAAAAATATTTCCAATTCATTTTTATAGTAAAATCATTTCTGACGCATTTTATAGTAAAACTATTTTTATTTAATGTTTTTAGTAAAATCTAATGTCTTTTTATACTAAAAATCATTTCCCATACGTTTTACAGTAAAATTGTTTCCAGTTCATTTTTATAGTAAACATATTTTTTAAATATTTTTCTTTGCAAAGCAGTCAATGACTTAATCGGCTGGTCATGTCAAGCCACAACACCTATATGATAGTCCCGACTCTCTTACCCTTTACAGTAACCTTAAACCTTTTTATCATATATGTGCTAGAAGGCGGTGATTGAGGGTCTTATTGTTCTGAGTATGACGTTGAACTCTATTTGATGCTGAAGTCCCAACTCTGGAGCTCTGGGGAATGTAGAGTCCCCCATTATCACCATTGCACCCAGATCCACTCTGACCCGGAGTGGTTATACCTGTTAGGGTCCCATATATTGGTTGAATAGGAGAAAATGAATTCTAAAAAAATATGTTAAAAATTGACTTTAAAAACAAATGAATGAAATAAAACGTCTTCGGCATAAAATGACTCAATGAGTTGAAATTTCTTAAAATCCAACCAACCATTTAATGTTATAGTAAAATCTAATGTCTTTTTATACTAAAAATAATTTCTCGTACGTTTTACAGTAAAATTATTCCCAGTTCATTTTTATCGTAAAAATATGTTTCAATATTTTTCTTTGCAAATCACTCAATGACATAACGTAAATATACTCAGTGGTGTTAACTATGTTTTGTCGGAATTCATTAAAATTTACAATGAAGATGGAATCCATTTGAAATATCTTTTAATATTATTGTAAGGAGTAAAAAAAAAAAATGCTTTTAATTTTTCTTTTTTGTCAGGGAGACCGTTCAAAGCTAAAATATAATACACGTGGTCATGTACTTCTTCATACGATCAGAAGTTGCGCCCTTGATGGTATGACGCGTGGGGATAAGTATCTCATTTATGGTAAGTTACAAATAATGTTATATAATAGATAGGTTACCTATTCTTTGAGGCGTAACACAGATTCTCAAAGATACATGTTTCAAAGATAACTGACCTGAAAAAATGTAAAGTTTTTACATAAAATAACTGGTGCATTATATATTTTGTTCATTAATATATCAACACTGAAAATCTCATCAAATTCGGTTAATTCCATTATTTTTGGTATTTTTTTTCTTTCAGCGGGGTGACATACGATGGTGGAATTTATGTCCGTTAAGTAGGATTTAATCAATTTTGTAATGAATTGTAATATTTGAATTTGAAAGTTAACTTGTAATTCGTTTGAAGTAACCTGTAGTTTGATTGACAGCTTTTAACCCCTTGTTGACCTATTGTATTTTATTTTCATTAGTTGAGAGTGCTGCATAATAGCAAAATCCAAGGTAAAGCTAACTTAGGCGATCCACTGAGGCGGTCGTTATACACGAAGTCCACATAGATCCTGTCTTCTCGCTGGAATGTTGGGTCTTAGGAAAATTAAAAGAAGTCAAATTCAAAAACGAGTCTTTGTATTACTTAATAAGAAAAAGGAATGGATGCAGAGATACAACAAGCCAAGAAGAACCCAAGCAAACCCAAAAAGACAGAAGACCTCAGCCCGGATAGCAGAGTAAAAGGATTATAATTAAGAAGCGATAGTTATCAATGAGTTACCGTATATAATCACGAATTCCCGATACCTACATTTCAAAGCCATTTTATGGAAAAATGATAAAATTATTTCCAATCAATTTTTACGATAAAATCATTTCCAATGGTTTTTACTGCAGAGATTATTTCCAATGTATTTTTATAGTAAAATAATTTCCAATGCATTTTCGTCGTAGATTTCATTTAGAATAGATTTTTATGGTAGAAATAATTTCCAATGCATCTTTTTTAGTAAAAATAATTGCTAATGCATTTTTATAGTAGAAATTATTTCCAGTTCATTTTATTACAAAATCATTTCCTATGCATTTTTATAGTCAAAATCATTTCCAATGTATTTTTATAGTCGAAATCATTCCCAATGCATTTTTATAGTAGAAATCATTCCCAATGCATTTTTATAGTCGAAATCATTTCCAATGCATTTTTATAGTAGAAATCATTCCCAATGCATTTTTATAATAGAAATCATTCCCAATGCATTTTTATAGTAGAAATCATTCCCAATGCATTTTTATAGTCGAAATCATTTCCAATGCATTTTTATAGTAGAAATCATTTCCAATACATTTTTATAGTAGAAATCATTCCCAATGCATTTTTATAGTAGAAATCCTTTCCAATACATTTTTATAGTAGAAATCATTTCCAATGCATTTTTATAATCGAAATCATGTCCAATTCATTTTTTGTAGTAGAAATGCCATTTGATAGTAGAAATAATTTCCAATGATTTTTTAAAGTGAATTTTTATAGTATATTTCATATACTGTGTATTTTTATTGTAAACGTCATTTCCAATGCATTTTTGTAATAATGGCGATTGAAAACGCTTCATCTAAAAATCAATATTAATCACTATATTTTATTTGTCAGGTGGTTACTTCAAAGGAGAAATTTACACCAACCTTTGTAGTGGAAGTCAAAATTGGAGATTTGCATCACGAAAATTACGAAACAATTTAGAGGGACATGGTTATGGACTCGCCTGTGATTGTATAGTAAGTTTAATTCAATATTTCATTTCATATAGAATTATTTTCTGTCAATTTTAAAAGCAATTAATTTATTCCATTGAATTTTTTAGTAGAATGTTCTCCAAAACATTTTATAATGATCTCTCTCTCTCTCTCTCTCTCTCTCTCTCTCTCTCTCTCTCTCTCTCTCTCTCAATGTTTCTCATTTCCAATGCATTTTTATAGTAAAAATCATTTCTAATACATTTTTATAGTAAAAATCATTTCCAATACATTTTTATAGTATAAATCATTTCCAATTCGTTTTTATAGTAAAAATCATTTCCAATACATTTTTATAGTAAAAATAATTTCTAATACATTTTTATATTAGAAATCATGTCCAATGCATTTTTATAGTTAAACAATATCCAATGAATTTTTATTGTAAAATCTCTCTTCTTTCTGATTTTTTTTACAAGATTGTGTATGTGTCTAAAATACATTTTTATTGAAGAAATAATTTCCAATGCTTTTTTGATAGAAGAAATCATTTCCAATACATTTTTATAGAAGATATAATTTCCAATGCTTCTTTATAGAAGAAATCATTTCCAATACATTTTTATAGAAGAAATCATTTCCTATGCATTTTTATTGAAAAAATCATTTCCAATGCATTTTTATAGAAGAAATCATTTCCAAAACATTTTTATAGAAGAAATCATTTCCAATGCTTTTTTTTTTATAGAAGAAATCATTTCCAATGCATTTTTATAGAAGAAATCATTTCCAATGCTTCTTTTATAGAAGAAATCATTTCCAATGCATTTTTATAGAAGAAATCATTTCCAATGCTTTTTTTATATAGAAGAAATCATTTCCAATGCATTTTTATAGAAGAAATCATTTCCAATGTTTTTTTTATAGAAGAAATCATTTCCAATGCATTTTTATAGAAGAAATCATTTCCAATGTTTTTTTTTATAGAAGAAATTTTCCATTTTTATAGAAGAAATCATTTCCAATGCATTTTTATTGAAAAATCATTTCCAATGCATTTTTTTAAATAAATCATTTCCAATGCATTTTTATTGAAAAAATCATTTCGAATACATTTTTTTTGAAGAAATCATTCCAATACATTTTTTATTTGCAATGCATCTTTTTAAGTAAAAATAATGTACAATGTATTTATATAGTTAAACAATGCACAATGCATTTTATAGAAAAAATTCTCTAATATCGTATATTTATATGGCACGAGTGTCTGTCGATGTTTTTTTGTGATGGTCTTATTTTGACATAGTTTCTTTCATTTCTAATCAAACTTCATAAGAACCCTATACTTGTCAGTAAAACTTGAATTATTTCCTCATCGGTATTTGGGAAACAGAAGTTTCATTATTATTTCTTATATTTTTTCAGAATTGCTAATGATAAGAATATACCAAATATGATATGGTGAAGACTAATGCATACCAAATATGTCAAACGAGAATCCCAAATGATAAGGAGAAAAGACACTTGCAAGACGTCTCTATCCAAAAATCTATATCGTTCTGTTTATCTATCTATCTATCTATTCTTAACCGGTCTGTAAATCAATAATTACAAATATGGCGCCGACAAAGGAGGAGTGAGAATCGTAGGGAAAACATCACAATCTTTTAGGGGGGTGATGTTAAGAACTTGGGTAAAAGATAAAATTATTGGACAAGGTTAGTAACATGTTCTACATGTAAATTGTAAGGTTTAATCTCATTCGAATAATTTGAATACTTTAATATTATTCATATTTTCACAACTATTTGATGAACATTGAATAAAAGTATATTTTATTGTTATTATCATTGTTGTTGTTTTTATTGATATCATAATTATTGATATTTTAATATAATAGTCAGAATATCATGATATAAATTATCCTCTCTCCAGCTATGGGCAAATGGTAGGGCAGACTGGGTTGTTTAACGATGGAGTTCGAAAACTATGAATTCAAATCTGTTACAAACCGCTTAAAAATTGAGAAAGATGGTGGTGTCGCATAGTTTACTGCCTTTGTATTAGTATGTTCGTTTCTATTCATGTTGAATACACACGCACACACGCACGCACAAACACACGTGCACGTATATATATGTGTGTGTGCGTGTGTGTGTGTGTGAACACGCTAACACAAAGCCTATTATTTAATATTTTTGACACATTTTTAAAAAATACATTTTTATCTATAGCCCAACATTCGAACCTTAAATTACTACCAAAGTTATCCCAAAATTATTACTAAAGTTGACCTGGGAGTAATGACAATGAACGGGTACTCCACACTCCACACTCCCCAGAAGTCCATAATTAAACCTCCCCTCTACATGCAGTTTAACGTCATACCCAAGACACCAAGACCCTCAGTTATCTGTCGCCTTCTATCACATATATGATAAAAAGGTTTGGGTTTTGCCATTAGGGGGTCGAAACAATCATATAGAAGCTAACCAGTGTTGCATGTCATGTTTGAGGGTCACGTGTTTGAAATTCATACATTGAGCCATACAACCGTTTGAAAATTAATTGCATTAGATAAGAATACTTGATATAAACAAATTATTACAGACAAAAAATGCAATTTAAAATATGCAATTGAAAATCGAATTAGAATTGCAATTAAATATTTACAAATGAATCAAATTTCAGCATTAAATAATCCATAAGAAGTTGACGTGTCATTAAACAAATGAACTAAACAAATCTATAGTCACATTAGCCAAATAACTTTAATGTAGGTAATTAAAATATATACTATTACTGGGCCTATTTACGCTCTAATATCCTTAACACATAATAATAATAATTATAAGGAGACTTGTTATCACTCCAGGGAGATCCCATCAGCTAATGATGGTGTGAAAAACTAATAACTATAATAATAATAATAATAATAATAATAATAATAATAATGATTGGAGAAAAGAAGAATTACAAATATTTGGGAATTTTGGAAGCGGACACCATCAAATAAACAGAGATGAAAGATAAAGTTAAAAAAGAATACCTCAGAAGAACAAGAAAACTTCTAGAAACCAAGCTCTGCAGCAGAAATCTTATCAAGAGAATTAAAACCTGGACCGTCCTCATTATAAGATACTCTGGACCATTCTTAAAATGAACAAGAAAATAATTCCGATAGACCTACCGAAAAACAATTGATGAAGCACAATGCATTGCACACGAGAGAGGGTAGAGACAGACTATACGTATCAAGAAAAAAAAGGTAGAAAACGTATTGCCAATATTGAAGATTGCGTAGATGCTACAATCCAAGGACTCGAAGAATGCACAAAAATAGCAAGTAAAGATTTATTACAGCAGCCAATAAATAAAATTAATTGAATTTTATTTTATCTTAAATCATTTACTTTATTTTTTATTTTTTTTATTTTTCCTTTTGAAGTATTATATTTGGTGAATGGCCGCAAACACACACGCACACGCACACACAGACACAGACATAGACACAAAATAATACCTTGAATTAAATGTAATAAAATCAAGTTTTGTCATAGACAAAAAAAAAAAAAAATGTGCACTTTTTAATTCTATGGAAGTCCAAAATATTTATTTTTTAAACTTTATTCGATTTTTTTTTTCGTGTGAGGCATTTTGCTAGTTTTTATAGAATAATCCCGTTAATTTAGTTTGTAATTATTGGGTTTCATTTTTGATGTTCAAATATTAAATATTCGATTATTAAATCTAAAAAAAAAAGTATATTTGTCTGTTAATTTTTCATATTAAAAAATAACGCCAGAAATTAGTAACGAATTAAAAGATAAAATTACAATAATTAAGTTTTAAAGGGTAAGGCTCCCTCCATCCGCCAAAAGAAAGGATGTCATTGGTATGACACAAAATTACATCTGCTGGTGAGACTCCATTTTTGGAGGTCTGAAGAATCTGGAGTCCTATTTCATTGCCATTAATCCCAAGTTCAATTTGACTCGTAGAACGATAGATGAGACTTTAACAGGTACTACACCTGTTAAAGTCTCATCTATCGTTCTTTTTGCAATTTTTTGTATTAGATAGGAATACATGGTATCATACAACCATGTGTGTTACATCATTGATGGGTTGCCTATTAATTATGTATTGTAGTGACTGTGTCTATATATATATATATATATATATATATATATATATATATATATATATTACCATCGTTTCCTACCTGATGATAGCAAACTGTATTGCCGAAAGCGCTCGTAACGAAACCTTTGGTGGACTGTTACACCAGTTCCACCCTGACACCAAAAAGTCGGCCCGAAAATTAAAAACTCGTCCGACAAGAATTGTCTCTACAGTTCTTATATATATATATATATATATATATATATATATATATATATATATATATTTTTGATTGTAAACAATTTATTCTCTTTATTATAACTAGCTGACCCATGGAAATTGCCTGGTAGTTGATATACGTCGACTCTTTTTTCTACCTTTACCTGTATCTCCGAATCCTCTACTCCTCTAACCCCAATCCCTACCCCAACCTTTCCCCAAAATTTCAAAAAGATTTTATATAAGTCGTTTCACCATTTACTTTCAATCTTCGGTGTATCCCTCTTTTTAATTCAAGGAAATGACATTATATATAAATCGTCGTAGATTTCTAATTGTATTTAACAATTTCCGACTCTCTTCGTCTAAGAGTTTATGACGTTGTTGATGTTCTCTCCTTCTTACTTGATTTATTTCTTTCACTATTTTCATCTTTTTTACTCTTCTCTTTTTTCTTTCACAATTTCTTTCTTTCACGTTAATTCGTTTTTATTGAATATTCCATTATTTATCTGAAGTGACGACAGTGCATGACACACGGAGGTACAAGCGTATTGATATTTTACAAGTTCATGTAATTTCTTGTCTAAAATTCCTATTTAATGGATGAAACTACGGACGAAATTAAAGAGAAAGGGGCGTTGGTGATCATACAGGGGGGAAATACTAACGTGATCCATGTCAATTACGCGGTATTGCCATATTGAAAATATCGACCCCACTCAAACTCTTTTGCCCTCTTGATATCTGTTTCTCCTTTTTGTCAAGTCAGTCTTTTCTGTATTCTTCTGATGTGACCTTCATTCAGGTGTTTACCTTTTCAACTGAATTCCACTGAGTTTAATTGAAAAGAAAACCCAATACTTTTTTCATTAAATTTCAATAAAACGAAACGTTAAAATACTCATTTTCTTTAAATTTCTATCAATATAAATGTTAAAATGCAGGAGAGAATTTTTATCTTTAAATTTCAATCAACCGAAATGTTAAAAAATAGGAAACGCATCTTTTAAAAATTTGAATCAATAGAAATGTTTAAATCCATAAAAAATATTTTTTCTGTAAATTTCAATCAATAAAGACATTGAAATACAGGAGAGAAATACCCTGTTTTCATCTTGAAAAATACTGAATGTCTTCATGTCCTTCCGGTTTGATAAAACAATTCATACACTCCCATGTCCCTCCCGATTGAATTGCTGGGTTTGTTTAACGGGATCTAAGCAACGGGAGTTCTTTTTCCTCAGAAGGATCCAAGTTAACTTTCATTCGTAATTCTCATTGGGCTCATCCAATTCTTTACTTATCTGAACGATCATCTGAACGATCAAAGTGAGAATTCCATCGTAATCCTCATTGGGCTCATACAATTATTTTCTCATCTGAACTATCAAAGTGAGGATTCCATCGTAATCCTCATTGGGCTCATCCAATTCTTTACTCATCTGAACGATCATAGTGAGGATTCCATCGTAATCCTCATTGGGCTCATCGAATTCTTTTCTCATCTGAACAATCAAAATGAGGATTCCATCGTAATCCTCATTGGGCTCATCCAATTCTTTACTCATCTGAACAATCAAAGTGAGGAATCCATCGTAATCCTCATTGGGCTCATCGAATTCTTTTCTCATCTGAACAATCAAAATGAGGATTCCATCGTAATCCTCATTGGGCTCATCCAATTCTTTACTCATCTGAACAATCAAAGTGAGGATTCCATCGTAATCCTCATTGGGCTCATCCAATCCTTTACTCATCTGAACAATCAAAGTGAGGATTCCATCGTAATCCTCATTGGGCTCATCCAATTCTTTACTCATCTGAACAATCAAAGTGAGGATTCCATCGTAATCCTCATTGGGCTCATCCAATTCTTTCTCATCTGAACAATCATAGTGAGGATTCCATCGTAATCCTCATTGGGCTCATTCAATTCTTTTCTCATCTGAATAATCATAGTGAGGATTCCATCGTAATCCTCATTGGGCTCATTCAATTCTTTTCCCATCTGAACAATCAAAGTGAGAATTCCATCGTAATCCTCATTGGGCTCATCCAATTCTTTTCTCATCTAAACAATCATAGTGAGGATTCCATTGTAATTCTCATTGGGCTCATTCAATCCTTTTCTCATCTGAACAATCATAGTGAGGATTCCATCGTAATCCTCATTGGGCTCATCCAATTCTTTACTCATCTGAACGATCATAGTGAGGATTCCATCGTAATCCTCATTGGGCTCATTCAATTCTTTTCTCATCAGAACAATCATAGTGAGGATTCCATCGTAATCCTCATTGGGCTCATTCAATTCTTTTCGTATCCTCTGAACTGTTGACAAACAATCTGAAATATTTTTGTATTGGAGCTTTCAGCCAGAATTTCAGGCAGGAGGTGCTCCTGCCATTTATAATTTTTTGCTGGACAGAATTGAGTTATGATACTTTTTTTCTCAAAAAAAAAAAAAAAATCCTCAAAGCACAATCCCTAAATTATCAATTTAAAATGACGTCAATTTACCCATCCTCCCCCCATATATATATATATATATATATATATATATATATATATATATATATATATATATATTTTAAATATATAACATATAATATACCAAACCTGTTGGTAAACCCTTGCGGTAAGAAAAAATCCGGCAAATAGTTTGATTGTAAAAATATACTACCAAACATTACCTGGAGAGAAAAAGATTTTGAAAAAAAAGAAAAAACCAAGATAGTCGTGCCAACCGACAAGAATCGGTTGATACTATAATACTTGGCCAAAAGAAAAAACAATTTATATGTATATATATATGAAAAATATATATTCATACAAAAACTGCTAGGATATACTAAAGCTAATCAGTAAAGAGTGCTCAATACTTAAGTAGAGCAAATAATAAAGATAAACCTAATGAGTCAGATATACCTACTAAAAGTTTCGCTTAGTGCACTTTAGGGCTAAGATCTGACTGTGTATCTCTCTCTCTCTCTCTCTCTCTCTCTCTCTCTTTCTATATATATATATATATATATATATATATATATATATATATATATACATACTGTGATCATAAAATATCATAAAAAGGTTATGATACGCATCTGCTCTTCCGCCCTGTCGGTGGGGCGTTAGAATACACCGACTGCACCTCTGAAGAGGAGTAAGACTCCCCCAATGGGACCACCTGTTGGCTGTAATTGAGTATCCACTTAAGAATGAATTTATATAAAAAATTATTGGCATTAAATGACCCACTGAGGTTGATACACCGTAAAACAAAACAAACAAGCATCAGCTCTTTCTTCTACCTTTACCTGTATCTTCTCATTCTCTGCCCTTATCCTCCCATAAGGATTTCACTTTTCGATTTATTTATTCATTTCATAGAAACAAAGGGTAGGTTGGAACGTATTAATGGCATCTCAGGTTTTTCAAATGGGGAAAATTGATTTGATATACGAGTAAATAGAGATACGAGCGGAACGAATTATACTCGTAAGTCAATTTATGACTCTATTTATATTTCTGAATGCAACTAGTGTATCAGTGTTGGGTGGGGAGAAGGAGTTCAATTTATTGAAAATGGATCATTTTTTTCTTAACCTGTGACAGGTGAGACATTTTAATTATTAATGATCAGAATCCTTCAAGAATATAAATATATTCTGAACTTCGCTGTATCAAATGGTTTATGACAAATTAGCTATTCATAACACATCTGAAAGGTTATTAAATATGGCTGGGGTGAGTGGGATGGTCTCTTTACCCAGGGACGAAGCACTTTTGTATATAAAGTGAAGAATAAAGCCACTTCCCATTGTGACCTGCCAACGAGGTCGAAGTGAGACGTTCGCTATTGTCTTTTCGAATTTCAAGAATCTTTGAAGAGTTCATGATACTCATTCCGGTTATTTATTAGACGACAGTTCTCTTCTAAAAAAGAATAATTCAATATGGCCGCTGACGGGAAACTTCTTTTGCGCATTCTGTTGCTTCAGTCACTCGTGCTGGGAGCTTTATGCTGTGTGTGCGCTAAACCCACAACTCAAACGCTAATCTGTGTCCACGATTATGGTAAGTATATACGATTATTCTATCAACATATATGTTCTTCGTGGCAGCTGTTAAGATAACCGGATTAATTGGCAATGCCCATCTCCTCTACAAATAACTTAGGACCTTGTGCAAAATGAACGGGATTCTCTAACCTCAGGCATAAAATAACGCAAGATGAGTTGACATGCCGTTAAAATCAATCAATTAATCCATCTCATTAAAAAAATCCTGACTAGATTTTTCTATGATTTTTTTTTAGATGAGTATTTGTATTATTTAGATTATTCGGACTATTGCAATCAACTTTATTGTCATTTGTACAACGTTTTGGGCCGATGCGTTCTCGGGCATTCTTCAGGTATTTTTGTAGGGCTTGGGAACCTTCTTCGAACTCGGGAGCCATTATGTAACCCAACCCTTTATTCAATCCACGGGGGTATGCTGTTCTCATTCCGCTATCCATGACTGGGTACAAGTGTTAAGCTGTGTTAATTATTATTCTATGTTACTATCGCCCTTGACCAGGATTGAACCTGTTTCCGAGAGATAACTGTCACTTAGAATTATATTAGCTCAACGCCTCTATCCACTACGCCATGAATCCAACTGGACGAGGCTGTTTGCCTTTCGGTTCGTGCGAATACCCATGGGAAAGGCATGAATCAATCTGCTCTCCCTCTAGCTATGGGTAAGCAGTAGAACAGATTGGACTTTTATGCAACAAACAGTCTAAGAGAACTCTGAATTCAAACCAGCTGTACCCTGCGTAAAAATTGACCTTGTGTCATATCCTTCTCGTGGCGGAGGGGTTGGGTAAATAAAGGAAGGAGCTAGTAGAATAACGGTTACTAGCGTAGGAAATGGACGAGACCTTTTGAGTTTCACTTCGTTTTAATGAACTAGAAAATATATGAATCCCTCTGATCTCCCACACCATAAATAATCTCAGTAATTTGGAACTCCAGGATTGCGGGTCCGGATTCGGCCCAGAATGTTTTAAATTTGCTCACTGATTTCAAAGTAGTATGATATGCTGGACCAGAATCTCTGGAGAAAAGTTAAGACATGTGAATCACTGACAATGACATACGAGATTTTGATCAGATATATGTAAAAATAGACTCATTATTACTTACTTTAATCTATGTAAATTCTTGCAAATCGGTATGGGTAAATACCTGGGTGTCCCACTCTAGTGTAATGGTTATCAAGCTAGTCTCTCATATCCATTATTACTGAATAATGAGTTCGAGCATCACTGGACACTCCATTCTTGGGCCTTTGTGTCACATCCTATCCGGAACGATTGGGTTGGGTAAATAACTTCTATTGCCAAGAATTGATGTTAAATGTTTCTTTTTTCTGTCTTAGTTATTCAACTATTTTTCTGTTTTCAGTAATGAAGGTTCTTGTCAAAAGTAGAATTCCCGATGATCAGATAATAATACATCGAATAAAAATAATCAAAATCATCAAGGTAAGATGATTTAGATGAAGCATTTTCAATATATTTTTTTAGTAAGCTTATTTAAGGATAAAATCTTTTCCAATTCAATTGTATCGTAGAGATCATTCCCAATGAATTTTTAGAGTAAAATTATTTCCAATTCATTTTTATAGTAAAATCATTTCTGACTCATTTTATAGTAAAATTATTTCCATTTAATGTTTATAGTAAAATCTAACGTCCTTTTATACTAAAATCATTTCCCATGCGTTTTACAGTAAAATCATTTCCAGTTTATTTTTATAGTAAAATCATATGTTCTAGAAGGCGGTGATTGAGGGTCTTATTGTTCTGAGTATGACGTTGAACTCTATTTGATGCTGAAGTCCCAACTCTGGAGCTCTGGGGAATGTAGAGTCCCCCATTATCACCATTGCTCCCAGATCCACTCTGACCCGGAGTGGTTATACCTGTTAGAGTCCCATATATTGGTTGAATAGGAGAAAATGAATTCTAAAAAAATGTATTAAAAATTGACTAAAAACAAATTGAGTATCCAACAAGAATGAATTAAATAAAACATCTTCGGCATAAAATGACTCAATGAGTTGAAATTCCTTAAAATCCAACCAACCAACCATCTAATGTTATAGTAAAATCTAATGTCTTTTTATACTAAAAATAATTTCTCGTACGTTTTACAGTAAAATTATTTCCAGTTCATTTTATAGTAAAAATATGTTTCAATATTTTTCTTTGCAAATCACTCAATGACATAACGTAAATATACTCAGTGGTGTTTACTATGTTTTGTCGGAATTCATTAAAATTTACAATGAAGATGTAATCCATTTGAAATATCTTTTAACATTATTGTAAGGAATAAAAGAAACGCTTTTTTTTAGTTAAAAGTTTAATGAACTTAGTTACAAAGCTAGACTTTAAAAAAAATTTATATAAAAAATTATTTCCCTATATTTTACAATAAAATTATTTCCAATTCATTTTTATAGTAAAATCATTTTCCAATAAACTTTTCGATATTTTCTTTTGCAAAACACTCAACAATTTCACAGAAATAAACTCACTGGTGTCATCTGTTTTTTTCGCAATTCATTAAAAAGTTACAGTTCGGTGTACAATAGAAATGTAATTCATTTTGTAAGGAGTAAAAGAAAGGCTTTCTTTTTAATTAGAATTTTAATGAAGGTAATTTTTAATTTTTCTTTTTTTCAGGGAAATGCTACAAAGCTAAAACATAAAAGCGGTCGTAATTCACGTCTAATTATGTCACGTATTTGCGCTATTGATTCTATAAAGAAAGGAGATACGTTTCTCATCTTTGGTAAGTTGCAAATAATGTTATATAATAGATAGGTAACCTATTCATTTTGTAATGAATTGTAATATTTGAATTTGAAAGTTAACGAGTAATTTGTTAGAAGTAACCTGTAGTTTGATTGACAGCTTTTAACCCCTTGTTGACCTGTCGTGTTGTATTTTCATTGGTTGAGGGTTCCGCGTGATTGTAAAATCCGAAAGAAAAGTTCAAAATAGTTTAGAGTTGAACTTAAGCGATCGACAGTGTCGATCGTTACAAACGAAGTCCACATAGTTCCTCTCTTCTCGTTGGAATGTTGGGTCTTGGGGAAATTTTAAGACGTCAAAGTTAAAAATGAGTCTTTTTATTTATAAGAAAAATAATGTATGCAGAGATACAAGAAGCCAAGAACAACGCAAACAACCCGTAAAGCACATTCTCTCAGCCCAGATAGCAGAGATAGACCCAAATAAAAATATTATAATTAAGAAGCGATATTTAACAATAAGTTACCATATATATAATCGCGAATTTTCGAGTCCTAAATTTCAAAGTCATTTTATGGAAAAATGATAAAATCATTTACATTTAATTTTTTTTTATAAAATCATCTCCAACGGTTTTTGCTGCAGAAATAATTTTTTTTACAATTTTATTGTAAAAATTATTTTCAATTCATTTTCGTTGTCGAAATAATTTCCAATGCAATTTGATCGTCGATATCATTTAGAATAGTTTTGTATTGTCGAAATAATTTCCAATGCATTTGTATATCAAAAATTATTTCAAATTTAATTTTATAATAGAAATAATTTCCAATGACTTTTTATCGCAGATATCATTTACTATAGATTTTTATTATAGAAATATTTTCCAATGCATCTTTTCTAGTAAAATCATTTCCAGTGCATTTTATTCCAAATGTATTTTTATAGCATATAGTAGAAATCATTCCAAATGCATTTTTATAGTAGAGAAATCATTCCAAATGCATTTTTATAGTAGAAATCATTCAAATTTTTATAGTAGAAATCATTCCAAATGTTTTTTATAGTAGAAATCATTCCAAATGCATTTTTATAGTAGAAATCATTCCAATGCATTTTTATAGTAGAAATCATTCCAAATGCATTTTTATAGTAGAAATCATTCCAAATGTTTTTATAGTAGAAATCATTCCAAATGTATTTTTATAGTAGAAATCGTTTCCATTGAATTTTTAAAGTGCATTTTTATGCATCATTTCCAATGCATTTTTGTAATAATGACGATTGATAACGCTTCATCTAAAAATCATTATAAATCACTATATTTTATTTGTCAGGATCTAACGTCCATGGAGACATTTACAGTGAAATTTGTAGCGGAAGTATGAATTGGAAATATGTATCACCAACAGTACGAAAGAATTTAAACGAAAATACTTATTATACCGATTGTTAATGTGCGGTAAGCTTAATTTAATCTTTCTTTCAATATAGAATTCTTCTCCGCCAGTTTTAAAAGCAATTCATTTATTCCATTGGAATTTATAATAAAATGATCTCCAAAATATTTTATAATGATCTCTCTCTCTCTCTCTCTTTCTCTCTCTCTCTCTCTCTCTCTCTCTCTCTCTCTCTCTCTCTCTATATATATATATATATATATATATATATGTATATATATATATATATATATACAAATCGTTAATTTCAATGCTTTTTTATAGAAGAAATCATTTTCAATGCTTTTTTTTATAAAAGATATTATTTCCAATGCTTTTTAATAGAAGAAATCATTTCCAATGCATTTTTATTGAAGAAATCATTTCCAATGCATTTTTATTGAAGAAATCGTTTCCAATACATTTTTATTAAAGAAATCATTTCCAATGCTTTTTTTTTTAGAAGAAATCATTTCCAACGCCTTTTTTTAAAGTAAAAATAATTCACAATACATTTTTATAGTTAAACAATGCCTAATGTATTTTTATAGAAAAAATTCTCTAATATCGTAATTTTTTATGGTTTGAATGTCAGTTGCTGTTTTAGTTGTTTTATTCAGTTGCTGTTTTTCCGATGGTGTATTTTTAACATAGTCTTTTTCATTTGTAATCAACCTTCGTGGGAACCCTATACTTGTCAGTAAAACTTGCATTTTTTCCTCATCAGAGTTTGAGAATCTTCATTATCATTTTTTATATTTTCAGAATCAAGAAAGTCCATGCTGGTTATATGAATATACCGAATGAGGTTGGGTCAAGACTAATGAATACCAAAGATGTCAAACGAGAATCCCAAATGATAAGGAGAAAAGACACTTGCAAGACGTCTCTATCCAAAAATCTATTTCATTCGATTTCATTCTATCTATCTATCTATCTATCTATCTACTCTTACCTGGTTTGTAAATCAATAATAACAAATATTTCGCCGACCAAGAAAGAGTTAGAATTGATGAATATTAAATAAAAGTATATTTTATTGTTGTTATCATTGTTGTTGTTTTTAATGATATATTAATTATTGACATTTTAATATAATAGTCAGAATATCATGATATAAATTTATCCTCTCTCCAGCTATGGGCAAATAGTAGGGCGGACTGGGCTGTTTAACGATGGAGATCGAAAACTGTGAATTAAAATCTGTTACAAACTGCTTAAAAGGATGGTGGTATTAGTATGTTCGGTCATATTTATATTGAATACACACACACACACACACACACACACACACACACATACACACCCACGCATATATATATATATATATATATATATATATATATATATATATATATATATATATATATATATATATATATATATATAGTAGCAGCGGCTACCCAGCGAAGTCCAGGTAGAAAAGAAAAAAAAAGATTGTTTAACAATCGTTTGCAGATCTTACTACTGAATAGCGATTTTGATCCTCGCAGGATGACCCATAAAAATCACCATGTAAAAATGATCTTAATTTAATCCGGCCTGGTAGGAGATCAGGGAATTTTCTTTTCCTCAGATTTGAGGGAATGACATTACATAATGATATAGTAAGAAATTTCAATTCAATCATTAACTATATTCTTAAATAAAATATAAATTACGCGATTTGCTAAACTTCAAATTAATATTTGAAAAAACAATTAAATAAAGTAATCAAATTTATATAAAACGATAAATAATCTTAACACCCCCCCAAAAAAAAAAGAAAACTAGAAAAGACAAAAAAATAAACAAACAAGACCATATAGACTTATATACTATACTATAAATTTGATAACAATTTGAGTTTTCAGGTATTTCCGTGAAATGTATTAGGTAATCAAATGGTATCATCGCTTGTGCACTATTCTGAATTAGTATCATGATTTTATTTGTATTTCTAATATTAAAATAGATAAATTAAAGCGATTATAAAAAAATTAAAAAAAGGCTTTGTTTACAGTTGAACGAACGACGGGAATTAATAAAAAAAGTTGAGTTATCGTTAAATGTTTTCGTTCGATTTGTTATTTAATTCGTTGTAAAAATAATTCAATGTATAAAAAGACACACTAATTACATATTTTAGAAAGATTATTTTGTTTTATCTTTAACCAAATGAATATTGCTAAGATAGGAACAGAAATATGCGATTAATAAGAGTTGATTTTGTGTTAAAATTTAGTATGAAAAAATTATACCACGACTTCTAGGCTGACTGAAGCACATTATTATTTTTTTAACTCGCTGTAAAAAATAATTCAATGAATAAAAACTCAAACAAATTACATATTTAGAAAGATTATTTTATTCTCTTTTTAACCATATAAATATTTCAAAGAAGATTGAACCGTAAATAGGCGAGAAAAAAGAATTGTTTTTTTCGTTAAAATAAAAAAACATTTTAGTTAAAATAAAAAAAAATCGTACATATCAGCTCTCTGAAGCCAATTATTTTTAACTCGACGTAAAAAAAATAATTCAATTGATAAAAACGCATACAAATTACATATTTAGAAAGAATGTTTTATTTTATTTCCAACCATATAAATATCTTAAAGATTGGACAAGAAATAGGTTATAAATTCCGAGCGGAACAGCTTAGACTGCGAAATTTATTCACTAAAACTAAACTTCACTGCTGGTATTGCTGTAAATCGCTGTAACAAAAAGTCAGGCAGCGAACAATATTTTATTACCAGCAGATGCTGGTATACGGACAGTTCCACAAATTAGGTGATTTTGGCTTAATTAATTAATTATATCCCTTAATTAGTAAAAATCAATAATCAAATATGGCGTGTTTCTTAGTTAGAAAGATATTAATCTACATGCAAGATTTCAAATCTGAGTGACTTTTCTTTTCTGAGTTATAATTCGATACGTACATAACAAAAAACTTATATATATATATATATATATATATATATATATATATATATATATATATATATATATATATATATATGAACACGTTAACACATAGCATCTTATACAATATTTTTGACACATTTAAAAAAAATACATTTTTATCTATAGCCCAACATTCGAACCTTAAATGACTACCAAAGTTATCCCAAAATTATTACTAAAGTTGACCTGGGAGAAATGACAATGAACGGGTACTCCACACTCCACACTCCCCAGAAGTCCAGAATTAAACCTCCCTTCCAGGTGCAGTTTAACGTCATACCCAGGACACCAAGACACTCAGCTATCTGTCGCCTTCTATCACATATATGATAAAAAGGGTTTGGGTTTTGCCATTAGGGGGTCGGAACAATCATATAGAAGTTAACCAGTGTTGCATGTCATGTTTTGAGGGTCACGTGTTTGAAATCCATTCTTTGAACGATACAACCATTTGCAAATTATTTGTATTAGATAAAAACCTTGATATAAAGAAATTATTACAGACAAAAAGGCAAAATTAAAAATGAACATCGAAATTATGGTTACAATCAAATATTTACAAATGAATCAACATTAAATAATCCATAAGAAGTTGACGTGCCATTAAAGAAATAAACCAAACTAATCCATTGTCACATTAGCCAAGAAATCTTAAGGTAGGTAATTAAAATATATACTACCACTCGGGTAATTACGCTCTAATATCCTTAACACATATAATAATAATATAATAATAATATAATAATAATAATAATAATATGATTGGAGAAAAAAAGAATTACAAATGTTTGGGAATTTTGGAAGCGAACACCATCAAATAAACAGAAATGAAAGATAATGTTAAAAAAGAATACATCAGAAGAACAAGAAAACTTCTAGAAACCAAGCTCTTCAGCAGAAATCTTATCAAGAGAATTAAAACCAGGAACGTCCTAATTATAAGATACTCTGGACCATTCTTAAAATGAACAAGAAAATAATTCCGATATATCCACCGAAAAACAATCGATGAAGCACAAGGCATTACACCCGAGAGATGATATACCTTATTTTCTTGATACATATAGTATCAAGAAAAGAAGGTAGAAGATGTATTGCCAACATTGAAGATCACGTACATACCACAATCCAAGGACTCGAAGAATGCACCAAAATAGCAAGGAAAGATTAATTACAGCAGCCAATAAATGAATTTACTTGAATATAAATAAAGGAATAAAATTAATTGAATTTCAATTTATTTTAAATAAGTTACTTTATTTTTATTCTTTCTTTTTCCTTTTGAAGTATAATATTAGGCGAATGGCCGCACACACAGGCACTCACGCACACACTCACACACACACACACACACACTCTCTCTCTCTCTCCCCCCACACACACAACGACACACACAGACACAGACAGACACACACACACACACACAAAATAAATAAATAATAGACCCACTGAAAAACAATTGATGATGCACAAGGCATTACACACTAGAGATGATATGGACAGACCATACGTATCAAGAAAAGAAGGTAGAAAATGTATTGCCAACATTGAAGATTGCGTAGATGCTACAATCCAAGGACTCGAAGAATGCACCAAAATATCAAGGAAAGATTAATTACAGCAGCAATAAATAAATTTACTTGAATTTCGGTCATTTTATATAAATAAAGAAATAAAATTAATTGAATTTCAGTTTATTTTAAATCAGATACTTTATTTTTATTCTTTCTTTTTCATTTTGAAGTATGATATTAGGTTAATGGCCGCACACACAGGCACTCATGCCCCCCCCTGCGCGCACACACACACACACACGCTCGCGCGTGCACACACACACACTCACACCGACACACACACAGACACAAACACACAGAGACACACACACAGAGACACACACAAAATAATACCTTGAATTAAATGTAATAAAATCGAGTTTTGTTATTGACAAAAAAATTAATGTGCATTCTTTAAATTTTATGGAAGCCCAAAACAATTATTTTTTACTTTTTATTCTTGCGAGGAATTTTGCAAATTTTTATAAAATAATCACGTTAATTTAGTTTGTAATTATTGGGTTTCGTATTTGTTGTTCGAATATTAGATATACAATTATCAAATCTTTAAAAAATATATATATATTGTTCTGTTAAATTTTCATATTTCTTGAAGTAGAAAGATATAGCATCAATTTTAATCCTTGTCAATTGGTCCGGACGAAAGAATCGTATAATCCTTGTCCGTTCATCTGTACATCACACGAGCAATTGAGTGACAATTTATCAACGCCTTTAAATAGTAAATCAACTACATATTTGATCGTTTTGATTGGCCAATGCATTAACGCAATTTGGAAGAGTTTATAAATTTAAGTTGAGATCTTTAGCACACCTTTTATACCAGAATAATCCAACAATAAAGCAACCCGTCTAAGAAAAGGAAAACTCTGAATTCAAATAATCTGTACGGCGTTTAATAATTTCCTACCTATGGCAAATATATATCCTAAATTTATCAAAAATATAAAAAATACAAATATTATCAAAAAACTAAAACAACCTTAATAAATTTATGAAAAAAAAAAACAACAATTATTTGACCACAAGTAAAATATTTGCTTGATGTTATCAATCCTCATTTGAATATGTCATGAATCACATTTTAATATATATAATCAGCTGATTCATAAAATTATTACCATCAATTTATTTGGGTTTTACAACATTTTCCCTCTACTTGGGATTTCTTGTTTAAAATTTTTGTTTAATGGATGAAACGATGGACGAAATTAAAGAGAATGAAGCGTGACTACTGATGGTGATCCCGAAATAGGAGTTTAATGAGTGGAATAAGTGTGTCAAAAGAACGAAAGAGAGATCGATTTCTAATAAAAAAGTTTTATATTTCCGACAGGTTTTTCTTTCGTTATTTCTGACAACATTGTTCAGATATCAAACAGAGTAATTTACCACTCGAAAATTGCACACACACACACACACACACACACATATATATATATATATATATATATATATATATATATATATATACAGAGAGAGAGAGAGAGAGAGAGAGAGAGAGAGAGAGAGAGAGAGAGAGAGAGAGAGAGAGAGGTGCTTTTTTCCTTCAATCATATCTTTTAGCGGGCATATCACGTCGGTTTGTACTCACTTAAACTTGTCTCATTAACATTTGAGTTATCGAAAACAAATGTCAATACTACCATTAATAATGCATTACAACACACACACACACACACACACACACAATATATATATATATATATATATATATATATATATATATATATATGAGAGTAAGTAAACAAACAATGTGTTTATTTGATATGGCTTTTAGCCGACAATTTTTGGCTAAACAAATCGAGAAAATGTCAATCCCTGAATAGGTTGAAATATACATTCAGTGATTGACATTTTTCTCGATTTGTTTAGCCTTACATTTAAACATATATGCCCGCTTAAATTCATTAATTATTAACTGATTAATTTTCAAAATTAGGTATGACTTCAATTAAGCACATATCCTCCAAATATATATCTATATATCTATATATTATATATATATAAAGTATATAGGTATATCTCATCAGTGCAGTTATATTTTTAGCAGCTACCTATTTTCGCTCGCCAATTCAGCTGCCAAGTATAGCAGGCTATTTAATTTACATTTCTATGGAGGTCTCAAACTTTATCAAAGTGAGTCTTAGTTTAACGCTGAATACGGTGAATTTTGCAATTAAATCCCTTCTAAATAAAGTGCTCAACCGAAATTGGCAGCGTATAATATGTATATGTATATCGGTAATACCTTTATTTTTTATCTATTCTCTTTATCATAACCAGCAGGACCCATCGAAATTCCCTGGTAGTTGATATACGTCGGCTCTTTTCTATCTTTGCCTCTATCTCCTAATTCTCTACCCCCCCAAATAATATTTACCCCTATCTTTCCCAAAAAATTTTTAAAGGATTTTAAATAATTCGCTGTACCGTTTTCTTTTACTCTGCAGTTTATTTATTTCTTTAACGGAAATAACATCTTAGATAAATCGTTGTAGATATCTCTGTGTATTTAACAATTTCCGATTCTCATCGCCTAAGGATTCGTGACGTTGTCCTCTCACTGTTTCTTGATATCTTTCTTTCACTCTTTCCATCTCTTTCTTACACTCTTCGTTTTTCTTTCATTGACAATTTGTTTCTTTCCCGCTTATATTATTTGGAATGTTTAATTTATCTGAGGTGACAACAGAGCGTGACACACGGAGGTACAAGCGTATTGATATTTTCCCTGTCCATGGGATTTCTCGTCTAAAATTTATATTCAATGGATAAAACAATTAAAGAGAAAGCGATGTCAGATATTGGTGATCATACAAACAGGGAAATACTAGCGTGACCCGTGAAAATTACACGGTATTGCCAATATTGAAAATACCCCCAACAGTACTACTCTCTTGATCTCTGTTTCTCCTGTTTTTCAAGACAGTCTTTTCTGTATTCTTCTGATGTGACCTTCATTCAGGTGTTTACATTTTCAACAGAAATTCCACTGAGGAATAATTGAAGAGAAAACGCAATACTTTTTCTTCAAATTTCAATGAAACGAAATAAAGAGAGAGAGAGAGAGAGAGAGAGAGAGAGAGAGAGAGAGAGAGAGAGAGAGAGAGAGAGAGAGAGAGAGTTTTTACTTTATTTTCTATTTTCATTTTTTTGTTTAAAGAAGATAAACAAGAAATGATGAAATACAGGAGGAAAATACTTTTTTCTTTAAATTTCAATCAATCGAAATTTTAAAATTTTTCTTTAAATACAGGTGGGAAATCCTTTTCTTTTTAAAATTTCAAAGAACAGAATTGTTGAAAAAAGAAAATACTTTTTTCTTTAAATTTCAATCAATCGAAATTTTAAAATTTTTCTTTAAATACAGGTGGGAAATCCTTTTCTTTTTAAAATTTCAAAGAACAGAATTGTTGAAAAAAGAAAATACTTTTTTCTTAAAATTTCAATCAATAAAAATCATGTAATCCAGGGGAGAAATCCTTTTTTTTTCTTTAAATTTCAACAAAGACAAAAGTTCAATAAAATCTACACCCTATTTTTGTCAGAGAGAGAGAGAGAGAGAGAGAGAGAGAGAGAGAGAGAGAGAGAGAGAGAGAGAGAGAGAGAGAGAGAGAGTTTACTTTTTGATTGCAACTAATATATCTGTGTTGATTGGGGAGAAGGAGATCAATTTATTGAAAATTGATCATTTTTTCTTTACCTGTGACAGGAGAGACATTATAATTATTAATGATCGGAATCCTTCAAGAATGTAAATATATTCCTGAAATTCGATGTACCAAATGGTTTATGACAAATCAGTTATTCATAGCACATCGGAGGGTCATTAAATATGGTGGGGTGAGTGGGATGGTCTCTTTACCCAGGGACGAAGCACTTTTGTATATAAAGTGAAGAATAAAGCCACTTCCCCATTGTGACCTGCCAACGAAGTCGAAGTGTAACGTTCGCTATTGCCATTTCGAATGTCAAGAATTTAATATCTTTGAAGAATTCCTGACACTTATTCCGGTTATTTCTTAAACGACATTTCTGGTCTACAAAAGAATAATTCAATATGGCCGCTGACGGTAAACTTCTTTTGCGAATTCTGTTGCTTCAGTCACTTGTGATGGGAGCTTTATGCTGTCTGTGCCCTTCCGCCAGTCCACAAAAACAATTCTGCACCCACGAATATGGTAAGTGAATACTTTTCTATAAATAAATATTATATAAATAATATTATATAAACTAGCAAATATATGCACCCTCCGGGCGCACGTATTTAAGTTTTAATGTAATGGAATATGTTAAATTAGAAAGACTAATGTAACTAAAAAAGAATGCAGATAAAATGATTTAAAACAGAGGGGGTATAATCGAAAACAACTTTGAAACTAACTCTTCCATAATTTCCCTAATTTAATTACTTAGTAAAAATAGGAAGTAAAGAATAAAATTACAGTTATTTCTTCTTGTTAATGGATTTCTTTAAAGATGTATCCCCGAAAGTTTTGCTCATATTTATAAAAATAAAACCAAACAATTAGAAATCAATATTACTAAGCAAATATGTATTAAAAATCATTTTTTTTTATATCAATATGCAAATTAGCCTTCCCGTTCACACTCCAAAATACTATTTTGTTGTATATATAAATACAATTGCATGTTATTAGTATGCAGATATGGCCAACAGTATTAATAATGCAAAACTATTTTATTAATAAATAAGGTTCGAATGAAAATAAAATCATGGAGAATATGACGAAAATAACTAGGGGAATTGTCACTTGAGTAGTAATATAGTTTTGGTTACAGACAGAAAAAACACACAATCTCCATTATAATAAGATAATATTTCTAGTCATAAGATAACCCTAGATGCGTTGACCTGCCTTTAAAATCAATCAGTTTATAAATCTCTTCAAACAACCCAGCTAGCTTATACAACTTGGATTCATCCATATATGTCAGGTTGTACTGAGTTACACGGTACGAAGCGCATAGTGGTTATCGTCGTAGAAAATGAACTCAGCGGTTTTCGTTTCACTTGATGTTAAGGATCTCGGAGAATATATAAATCTATCTGATCTTCCTCGCCATAAATAATCCCAGTAATTAAAAGTTGAGACTTCAAACTTTCAGGATTGCGGGTCTGGATTCGGCCCTGAATGTTTTAAGTTTTCTCACTGAGTCTGGCTCATTCCAAAATAGTATTATATGTTTGGCCACGGTCTCTAGGAGTAAAGTTGAAACCTCTGTTTGACTCCCTTCGACCCCATGAAAGAAGGTTTGAGAGGCAAACATTATTTCAGTAACAAGGAAGTGAAATATGTAGTGAAGACGGGGCTCAAAGAACAGTCAACAGAATTTTACGGGGCAGGGATATATGCTCTCATTCGAAGTAGAACATTGCTATTGAGAGAAACGGTGACTATCTGGAGAAGAAGGGATGTGATCCGCAGCGGACCAGCTTCCTTTTGATGTATGATACAGTTTCCTGTGTGGGTAATTATACCTGTCCTAAACAAAATGGCATTACTTTTTGACTCACCCTCGTGTATAAATTCTGCAATCAGCATGTGCGTCTCAATTTCGTGTAATGGTTAGCAAGCTAGACTCACTACTGAATCGTGAATTATGATGAATAATGTATGGGAAATAATTTTACTCTGAAATTTAATTGGGGATATTTTTACTAGCTAGAGCAGCTACTGATTAGTAAGTTCGGTCCTCACTGGATGCCCCATACTTTCAATCTTGTGTGACATTCTACCCATGGTGAATGATCTGGGGAAATACCTGAGACTCCAAATGTGGTGCAATGGTTATCAAGCTAATCTCGTTATCAAGCTAAGATCCATTACTACTGAATTGTGAGTTCGATCCTCGGTGGATGCTCCGTACTTGCAATCTTGTTTCCTATTCTACCCATAGCGAACAGGGAGGTAAATATCTGGGCGTCCGATCGTAGTGTAATGGTATACAAGCTAGTCTCTCAGATCCATTATTACTGAATAGTGAGTTCGATCATCACTGGACACTCCATTTTTGGGACTTTGTATCACAGCCTGACAGCATGACGAATGGGTTAGGTAGATATCTGAGTGTCCCATCTTGGTATTGGAGTTTGCAAACTAATATTGCATATCCATTACTACTGAATAGTGAGTTCGATCCCCGCTAGATGTCCAATACTTGCGACCTTGTGTCACATCCTATCCGGAACGATTGGATTGGGTAAATAACTTCTATTACCAAAAGTCGAGATTAAACGTTTCTTTTTCTGTCTTAATTATTCAACTATTTTTCTTTTTCAGTAATGGAGGCTCATGTCAAAGGTATATCAGCGATGCCTACCAAAACTACATATGTAATAGAAATTATAGAATTATTCAAAGTAAGATGCTTTCTTCCATCTTGAATTTCGAACAGCATTTTGAATGAATCATTTTCACTTTTAATTTCCAATGGATTTTTATAATAAAATTATTTCCAATTTATTTTTATAATAAAATCATCTTTAATGGATTTTGTAATAAAAATTAATTTCTCATTCATTTTTATAGTAGAAATAATTTCTGGTTCATTTCATAGTAAAATCACCTACATTTAATGTTACTAGCAAAAATAAATAAGCAAAAAAAAAATTTTTGAATGAATCATTTTCACTTTTAATTTCCTTTGGCTTTTTATAGTAAAATTATTTCCAATTTATTTTTTATAATAAAATCATTTTCAATGGATTTTGTAATAAAATTAATTTCTCATTCATTTTTATAGTAGAAATAATTTCTGGTTCATTTCATAGTAAAATCATCTACATTTAATGTTACTAGAAAAATAAATAAGCAAAATAAAATTAAAAAAAAAAAAAACACACTGCGGGTGGTGTAAAAATATTTTTTGAAAAATATTGCCTGAGGTGGGTAGGAGTGAAAAGTTCAATGTCAATAAACTAAATTTTATTCAATTCAATTCTGTAGAAAAATAAATTCTTTAAAAATTATTTTCGATTGATAAAGTTTGTTTAAAAATGTTTTTACAATGAATGAATGAATGTAATTATAACTTTCATTCATTCATTGTACTAACATTTTTTAAACAACACACATTAAATTAGAATATATACTCTTTATTAATTTTCTTAGAGATTTAATAAATTTCATATGTATTAAAGTAAGCATTTATTAATGAAAGTAAGCATTGATTTAATTAAAGAACTTGTTTAATTTTTAAAGAACAAATACAATTTGTATAAATTAAAATTAAAAATCTATTTTAATAATTTAATACCGAATAAAATTAAACTTATTAATGAATGTGTATTGTTTAAATAATGAACAAAATACTAAAAACTATTAATTATTTCGCTACAGTTAATTTAGATAAATATATTGCAGATGAACAATGACGTCTATCTATACACATATAAAGGGCAGTTGTGTGTATATGTATGTCCGGAGGAAACTTCGAAAATAAAACAATTAACGACAAAACAAATATATATACACATTAAATATCAACAGGGCTTGGCTTTTGAGCAAAAATAATAGAGATTTGATTTATATTCGTGAAGATAATTTAAAAAATAAAATTTAAATGATAACAGCTTGGATTTTTTAAAATTCAATATTTTATATAGTTGACATTAAGATTTCTTTTCAGAGTAGCTGGATTAATGCAATTTTTTTACATAGGGATTTAAATGGGGCATCCCACGAGGATTCAACTCACGATTCAGTAATAATGGATCCGCGGGACTAACTTAAAAAACCCTCTAACCATGTGCAAAATTACATCTGGATTAGTTTACTGTTGAATATAAAAAAAATCTTTAAATTCAAGCAAGAAAAATAATATGACGATTTCTTGTTTCAAAATAATTTTTTCGTAAAACTCTGTACGTTAGATAACTTTAAATATATATTAAAATAAAACAGACTATATATATGAATTAATAATACCGGGTATGTATTTATTGGACAGTTGAATGTTGCGTACTTAGTTTCTGAGTATACTACAGTGTTGTTCTCTATTTTATGAATTAATTATCTCGACTATAAATTAAATAGTCATTGTAAAACTTACTTAATTCCTGAAGTTACTGTGACGTAGTTTCGGTTACAGACAGATAGATACCGAATTTCCCCTATATATAGATGGTAAAATCTAATGTCATTTTATACTAAAATCGTTTCCCATATATTTTAAGGTAAAATTATTCCCAATTCCTTTTATAGTAAAATTATATTCCAACGCATTTTTCGGTATGTTCTTTTAGAAAGCACTCACCGACATCATAGAAATATACTCGCTTGTGTTATCGATGTTTTGTAAGAATTCATTAAAAAGCCACAATTCGATGTATAGTGGAGATGTAATCCATCAAAAATATCTTTTAAAATTCTTGTAAGGAGTAAAAGAAAATGCTTTTTTATTCAAATTTTAATGAAATATTTTCATTTTTCTTTTTTGTCAGGGAGATCGTAGTAAGCTAAGATTTAGAGATGGTCGTTATGTGTATATGTTTATGCCACGTTCTTGCGCCATTGATATGCTTGCTGGGGGTGTTTACGTCATTTTCGGTAAGTCACATATAATGATGAACAATGGATAGGTAACCTATTCATTTTGTAATGAAGTGTAATATTGAATTATTATTATTATTAACTTGTAATTCGTTAGATGTGACCAGTAGTTTGATTGACAGCTTGTAACCCCTTGTTGACCTATCGTGTTTTATTCTCATTGATTAAGAGTACCACGTAATTGTAAAATCCGTGGGAAAAGCTAAAAGTACTTTAGAGTTGAACTGATCGGTCGTTACAAATGTGGCTAGTATAGTTCCCATCTTCTCACTGAAATGTTGGGTCTTGGGGAAATTAAAAGAAGTCAATTTAAAAATGAGTCGTTACTCAATAAGAAAAGGAATGGATACAGAGATACAACAAGCCAAGAACAACCCAAGACAAATCCAAGCAAACTCAAAAAGACAGAAGACCGGAAATCTCAGCCCGGATAGCAGAGATAGACCCAAATAAAAAGATAATAGTTAGGAAGGTCTATTTAATAATAAGGTACCGTATATAATCGCGTCTCAGGCGAATTTACGAGACCAACATTTCAAATAGATTTTATAGAAGAATGATTAAATCATTTCCAATGTTTGATTCTTTTACAGCAGAAATCATTTCCAATGCATTTTTATTGTAAAAAAAAATTCCCATGCATTTTTATAGTAAAAATCATTTCTAATGCATTTTCATTGACGAAATTATTTCCAATTGAATTTTTTATGGTACAAATGATTTCCAATTTAATTTCTTATTGTAAAAATATTTTTCGATGCCTTTTTATAGTAAATATAATTTCCAATATATTTTCATGGACGAAATTATTTCCAATTTAATTTTTATAGTAAAAATAATATCCAATGCATTTTTAAAGTAAAAATAATTTCCAATGCATTTTTAAAGTAAAAATAATTTCCAATGCATTTTTATAGTAAAAATAATTTCCAATACATTTTCATAGACGAAATTATTTCGAATTTAATTTTGATAGTAAAAATAATTTCCAATGCATTCACCTTGAAGATATCAATTCCAGTGCATTTTTATAGTAGAAATTATTTCCAATGTATTTTTAGAGTAAACATAATTTCCAATGAATTTGCTTTATAAAATCATTTTCAATACATTTTTGTAGTAAAATCGCTTTCAAAGCATTTTTATGGTAAAATCCAATCTTATAGTAAAATCATTTTCAATGCATTTTTATAGTAAAATCCTTTACGAGGCATTTTATAGTAAAATCATTTTCAATGCATTTTTATTGTAAAATCATTTCCAATCTAATCTCATAATAAATTTATTTTCAATGCATTTTTATAATAATGACGATTGAAAATGTTTCATCTAAAAATGAAAATCCATTAAAATCAACTTTGATATTTTATTTGGCAGGTTCTTCCTCCCATGGAAACATTCACACTGACCTTTGTAGTGGAAGTATGAGTTGGGATCATGCATCACGAAGCATCCAAAGAGGTTTATACTTCTATTATAAAACCGGATGTGATTGTATAGTAAGTTTAATTTAATCTTTCTTTTCATATAGAATTATTCTCAGATAAATTTGAAAGCAATTCATTTATTCCATTTAATTTTGTAGTAAAATGATCTCTCTCTCTCTCTCTCTCTCTCTCTCTCTCTCTCTCTCTCTCTCTCTCTCTCTCTCTCTCTCTCTGATAATGTTTCTCTACAAAACGTTAATTTCATAGTTATTTTAAGGAGGGATAAATATTTTAAACTATTTCGTTTGAAGACACCAAATCTATTTTTATAGTAGGAATAGAATTTCCTATGAATTCTTATAACAAATTAATTTCAAATGCTTTTTATAATAAAACTCAGTCGCAAAGCATTTTATAGTCAAAATTATTTCCAATGCATTTTTATTGTAAAATCATTCTCTCCCCCGCTCTCTGTCTCTGTCTCTGTCTGTCTGTCTCTGTCTCTGTCTGTGTGTGTGTGTGTGTGTGTGTGTGTGTGTGTGTGTGTGTCTCTCTCTCTGTGTATTTGTCAACAAAATTGTGTGGTTTGAGCGACAAAAATAATTTCTAATGTATTTCTATTGTAAAAATCATTTCCAATGCATTTTTATAGTAAAAATCATTTTCAATTCATTTTGATAGAAAAATAATTTCCAATGCATTTTTATAATTAAAAAAATGCCCAATGAAATTTTATATTTGATTATCGCTTCCCATCTCTTTCAGATCGTATTTTATTTGTCGTGAGTGTTAGTTGCTGTTTCGAGTTAGTTTTAGTTTTTAGCTACGTGTTTTATTTTTCAGCGTAAACCAACGAGGTACTATCCATGCAGCTTGTTATTTTCTAACAACGATTGAGATTGGTCCAATACTACCGCGTACCAAAGATGTCAAAATGGATTGTCTCCAAATGAGAATCTCAAATGTTGGATTTCATTTTCTCAAAACCAAAAGACAAAGAAAATAAAAACATTTCCAAGAAGGATGATAACACATCTCTATCCAAAAATCTATTTCATTCTGTTTATATCTATCTATCTATCTATCTCTCTCTCTCTCTCTCTCTCTCTCTATATATATATATATATATATATATATATATATATATATATATATTCTTAACCGGTTTGTAAATCAATAATTACAAATATGGCGCCGACCAAGGAAGATTGAGAATCGTACGGGGAAACATCTTAAACTTATAGGGTGTGAGTTTAAAAACTTGAGGAGAAGATAAAATTATGGGACAAGGTTAGTAGCATGTTCTACATCTAAATTGTAAGGTTTAATTTCATTCGAATATTTTGAATACTTTAATATTATTCATATTTTCACAACTTTTTGATGAATATTAAATAAAAGTATCTTTTATTATTATCATTGTTGATGTTTTTATTGATATCATAATTATTGACATTTTCAAAGCAGGGATCTGAAACACGTGACCCTCAAAAACATGACATGCAACTTTCCCTAGTTCCTATATGATTGTTCTGACGCTATTATGGCAAACCTCTAACCCTTTTCTTCATATGTGTGCTAGAAGGGTCTTGGTGTCCTAAGTATGGTGTTAAACTAGTGGGGAGGCTCCAATTCTGGAACTATGGGGATTGTGAAGTACCCCTTCATAGCCATTACTCCCATGTCCACTTTGAACCGGAGGGGCAGTACCGTTTAAAATCCCATTTCTAGGTTAAATAGATAAAATTGAATAAAACCGTTTTTTTTTAAGACAAGCAACGATGCACAAGGCGTTACACACGAGAGATGATGTATAGAGACTATACGTAATCAGGAAAAGAAGGTAGAAAATGTATTACCAACATTGAAGATTGCGTAGATGCCACAATCCAAGGACTCGAAGAATGCTCAAAAATTGCAAGGAAAGATTAATTACAGCAGTCAATAATTAAATTTACTTGAATTTCGGTCATTTTATATAAATGAAGAAATAAAATTAATCAGTTTTTTTTAATCAGTTACTTTATTTTTATTCTTTCTTTTTCGTTTTGAAGTATAATATTATGTGAATGGCCGCACACACACACACACACACACACACACACATACACACACACACAAAATAATACCTTGAATTAAATGTAATAAATTCGAATTTTGTTATTGACAAAAAATTAATGTGCATTCTTTAAATTTTATGGAAGCCCAAAACAATTATTTTTCAACTTTTTATTCCTGTGTGGAATTTTGCAAATTTTTATAAATTTTGTTTGTAATTATTGGGTTTCGTTAATTTAGTTTGTAATTATTGGGTTTCGTTTTTGTTGTTCAAATATTAGATATACAATTATCAAATCTTTAAAAAAAACTATATTGGTCTGTTAAATTTTCATATTTCTTGAAGTACAAAGATATAGCATCAATTTTAATCCTTGTCAATTGGTCATTTCATAGGGACTCGTGCACATTCCATCTTTAGCCGTGTCATCTGCATTTCTGGACTCCCGCTGTTGTGTTCGATTCAAAATGCACCCGGTTGGAGAGGCCCTAATCACAAACAAACAAATAAACAACAATGAAGCGAACAGAGAAACACAAGACAGTGTAGGGTTCACATTTTAATGGTCTAATGTTCTAATACAATTGTTATTGTCTCAGTCCTTCATCTCCTACTCTCTGCTCAACGGGTCTCACCAGCCGTGGCAGGAGAGCGACCCCCATCCAACTCACGATTTTCTTCTCTGGGGATCCATCTTAAACTGTTCTCAAAATCCAACTACTTCTCCCAACTAACAAACTCTCACCCAAAGTCTCATTCTCGCCACTAAGTCCCATCACACACCCGCGAAAGTCCTCGAGATCTAAACCTACGGGTAACTTATCATTTTTTAAATCTATTTTGATCCCTATCCATGTGATTTCTGGTCTAACATTTCTATTTAACGGATGAAACTATGGACAAAATTAAAGAGAATGAGGCATGTCAGCTGATGGTGATCCCGAAAGAGGAGTTTAAAGAGTAAGAAGGGAAGAGAGTTCGATTTTGAAGGTGATACTTTCATTTTTCTGACAGGTTATTTCTTTCGATCAGATATCAAATAGAATAATATACTATTCGACAATCGCATATATATATATATATATATATATATATATATATATATATATATATGTGTGCGTGTGTGTGTGTATTTAAACTTTTAATCTTTCCTCTGTCATAGAGTGTTTTTTTTCTTCAATCATATCTTTTAGCGTGCATATCACTTAAACTTGTCTCATTAAAATTTGAGTAATCGAAGACAAATATCATTACGACCCATTATTAATGTATTCCAATACATACTTAATATATATATATATATATATATATATATATATATATATATATATATATATAGTAACTTCACTTACGTGTGCCCCAACTTTTTCTGGATTTCAAGCTGTCAATCAATAATTTGCAGTGTGTTGTGAGCTATAATTTGAGGTCCAGACGAGCTTCAGATAAGCTTGTGTTGTAGTTCACTAAAAGCATTTAAGTTTCCAAATGTATTTCGCCAAAGAAAAATATTCATAGAAATAAAGAAACATTAAAACATACTACAACACATATCATTACATTCTGCTTTATTATGTTTTTATAGCGTATAGTATTTTTATTGGATCCTTTTCGTCCACTAAGGACGATGGCGTAGTGTCTAAAATAAAAAAAATGATTTTTTAAAATCTGCATCTGCACAAGTGACTCTGCAGACCAATTCTTGAGTGACAGTCTTTGGTGCACTGAATGCATACAAACTGTAATGCTTTCTGGGGCTGCTGGCTTTTCTTTCTCTTTCTGGCTCTCTTTTCTGTCGATGCTACTCTCCTCTCTGCCTCACCCCTCTCCGTGCCTTGCTTAACGTTGAGGCGCCAGACCACTCTATTTTTTGCATCTACCTCCCACGTGTTTGTGTCAATATGGCATATTCTCATAGTTCTTCTGCAGGCATCTTTAAATCGTAGGCGTGGTCTACCAACCGATCGGGAGCCTTTTGCTAATTCGCCATATAAAAGATCTTTTGGAATCTTAGCGTTCAGTGCTATTTTTCTTATTAAAAAGAACTTTACAAAACAATTTGTCCGTGTTTTTTTTTGGCGGGGTCTGGAAGAGATAAAACAGTTTGTATAATTTTGGCATTTTTCTATCTCTCTCTCTCTCTCTCTCTCTGTGTCACTGTCTCTCTCTCTCACTCACTCTCTCCCTCCTCTCTCTCTCTCTGTCACTGTCTCTGTCTCTCTTTCTCTCTCTCTCTCTTTCTCTCTGTCACTCTCTCTCTTCCTCTCCCCTTCTCTCTCTCCCCCTCTCTCTCTCTATCTCTCTGTGTGTCTCTCTGTTTCTTCTCTCTCTTTCTTCTCTCTCTTTCTCTCTCTTCTTCTTCTCTTCTCTCTTGTCTCTCTCTCTCTCTCTCTGGCACTGTCCCCCTCTCTCTCTTCTCTCTCTCCCCTCTCTCTCTTACTCCCCCTCTCCACCTCTCTCTCTCAATTAAGCCACGAGCGAAACGAATTAAACTCGTTAGTCAAGTTATGACTTTATTAGTATTTTTGATAGCAACTAGTATATCTGTATGTATATATATATATATATATATATATATATATATATATATATATGTGTGTGTGTGTGTGTGTGTGTGTGTATTTGAACTTTTCCTCTTTCCTCCCTTACGTTAAAGCGCATTTCTTCCTTCAATCATATCCTTTCATCGGGCATATCACGTAGATTTTTAATCACTTAAACTTGTCTCATTAACAGTTGAGTTATCGAAGACAGATATGAATACGATCAATTAATAATGTATTTCAACACACACACACACACACACACACACACATATATATATATATATATATATAGTATATTTGTGTTGGTTAGGGAGAAGGAGATCAATTTATTGAAAATGGATAATTTTTTTTGTGACAATAGAGACATTTTAATTATTAATGATCGGAATCCTTCAAGAATGTAAATATATTCCTGGAATTCGCTGTACCAAATGGTTTATGAGAAATCATCTATTCATAGCACATCTGAGGGTCATTAGATATGGTGGGGTGAGTGGGGTGGTCTCTTTACCCAGGGACAAAGCCCTTTTGTATATAAAGTGAAGAATAAAGCCCCTTCCCCATTGTGACCTGCCCAGGAGGTCGAATTGTGACGTTCGCTATTTTCTTTTCTAATTTCAAACATTTGATAACTTTGAAGAGTTCCTGACACTAATCCTTATTATTTCTTAGACGACAGTTCTCTTTTAAAAAAGAATAATTCAATATGGCCGCTGACGGGAAACTTCTTTTTCGCATTCTGTTGCTTCAATCACTCGTGCTGGCAGCTTGTTGTTCATGCTCCAAATACGATCCGCATAAACAATTCTGTGACCCCAAATATGGTAAGTAAATATGAATATTCTATCAACATTTGTGTCCTTCATAGTGTCCCTTAAAATTACAGGGTTACGTGGGGATGTCCAATTCCTTTATAATAACATAGGATCGTGTGCAAAAAATCTTAGAAAACTGCTATACAAAGATGTAAATGTGTACATTCAATAAACTGGGTTCCCTAATCACTAGGCATAAGATAACACTAGATGCGTTGTCATGCCGTTAAAATCATTCAATTAATAATGGAGATTCGCTTCCGGTTTTTGTCTGTAACAAAAACTACGTCACTGCTTACGTCACTATACCCCAAATCGTCATAACATAGAATAAATACACTCAAAATTTTGAGCAGGCAACATTTAGACAGTTCCCATTGTTTTTTTTAAAGTTTTGATAGATAAATCCCCAGTATCATATATTTATATATATTTTGGTTTACTTTAATAGATATTCAAAGTTAGAACTTAGAACTTAGTTTCGATTTCAAATTGTTTTGTTTTTTTGTTTGTTTTTTACTCCGTTAATAAATTTGATGATTTCATGATTTATTGTTCAAACTCCCCGATATTTAATTTTTAACTTCCATCTCCTCAAGCAATATCTTTCAAAAAATTATTTTTACATCGCCCGGAGGGTGATTTTTATTTTACTAGTTCAATTAATAAATCCTACCAAATAACACTGACGTGCTTATACAACTTGGATTAATCCTTATACGACAGTTGTACTGAGTTACACGGTATGAGTTGCATAGCGGTTATCGTCGTAGAAAATGGACTCGTTGATGCTAATTCAAATCCTGAACGAGGCTGTTTGCTTTTCGCTTCGTATTAATGCCAAACCCGAACTCAGGAACTTTCACTTCGAACTCGGAAACCTTCTTTTGGTTTGGTTTGTTTTGTTTTACGGCATATCAACCTCGGTGGGTCATTTAATGCCGACAAAGTTGTGAAATAAATTTATTCTTAATGCATAATACAATTTTGTTTATAAACTCATGTTTTTCTATTCAACCCATAGATGGGACCCTAACAGGTACTACCACTCCAGGTCAGAGTGGACCAGGGAGCAATGGTGATGAAGGGGTGCTCCACATTCCCCAAACCTCCAAAACTGGAAACTCACTATCAGATAGAGTTTAACGTCATTCCCAAGACATGTAGACCCTCAGTAACCTAGCACCCATATGATAAAAAGGGGTTGGGGCTTGCCATAAGGGCAGTAGGGTTGGGAAAATCATATAGATGCTAGGGCTTGACATGACCAGCCGATTGATCGAAGGGGGCCTCTCCAACCGCCCGTCTAGCCCAAGATAGGGCCAAAGTGGAGTATTGCAAGTCCTGAACTGCTCATCCACCTGGGTTCTATCCTTAAGCATCACGGGTCGCCATCTACGGCCAACAGTTGGCCCCATTGGGGGAATCTTACCCCTCTGCAGAGGTGCAGTCGGTGAATTCTAACGCCCCAGTCGACAGGGCGTAAACCTTCTTTTCGTAATCGGGACACTTCACGGTACTTTGAACCCAACCCTTTTTCAATCTACGGGGGTATCCTGTTCATGATTGGGTACAATTGTTAAGCTTTATTAATTATTATTCTATGTTACTGTTATTCTTGACCAGGATTGAACCTGCATCCTAGAGAACTGTCACTTAAAACTGTATTGGCTCAACGCCTATATCCACTACGCCATCTGTCCAACTGGACGAGACTGTTTGTATTTCTTTTTGTGCTAATGCGCATTGGAAAGGCATGAATCAATCTGTTCTCCCTCCAGCTATGGGTGAGCAGTAGAACAGATTGGGCTCTTGAGCCTTCGAGCAATCAGTCTAGAACTTAAAATTCCAACCAACTGTACCCCGCTTAAAAATTGTGTCATATCCTTCTCGATGGCGGAGGGATTGTTAAATACATATATAGGGAGGAGCGTGGTGTAATGCTTAAAGTCATGGGCAATGGACTCGTCGATTTGAGTTCAAATTCTGGATGTGGTAATTGAATTTCACTTAGCACTAATACATTTGGGAGAGGTATGAATCCTACTCTTCCTCCAGCTATGGATAAATAGTAGGGCAGACTGGGCTCTTTAAGCTTGGTTAAGTAACCGGTCTAGGAGAAGGAAAACTCTGAATTCAAAACCTGTTGAACTCCGCTTAAGAAATTGACCTTGTGTCATATCCTGCTCATGTGGAAGGGTTGGTAAATATATATATAGGGAGGAGCCCTCTGGTGTAGGAAATGGATTAGTGACCCGAGTGAAAATTCTGGACGAGGCGGTTTGCGTTTCACTACGTGTTAATGAACTAGGAAATATATGAATCCATCTGATATATGTAGAAAATAGATTCATTATTACTTACTTTAATCTATATAAATTCTTGCAAACGGTATGGGTAAATATCTGTGTGTCCCATCGTGGTGTCTTGGTTAGCAAGTCAGACTCGATACTAAATAGTGAGTTCGATTTTGTTGGATACTTCATACTTGCGACTTTGTGTCACATATTATCCATGGCGAACAGGTTGGGAAAATACCGGGGTGTCCTAGCGTGATGTAATCCAGTGAGGATCGAACTTGCTATGCAGTGGTAATACTTATACATAGCGAGTTCGATCCTCACTCGATGCCCCATACTTGCGACCTTGTGTCACATCCTATCTATGGTGAAAGGGTGTCAAATCTTGGCATAATGGTTAGCAAGCCGGTTTCTCAGATCCATTAATTGAATTAACTCTTCCTAATATTCGGGAGGCTGGAAACCAACTTTAAGGAAGTCTAGAAAGGAACAAGTCATTGTGTCCCGATTACGCATTGCTCATACAAGACTAACGCACTCCTATATACTCAAACAAGAACAACAACCACAATGTGGAACATGTCAAACACATTTGACGGTTAAACACTTATTCATGGAATGCAGGGTTTTTGCTCACATCAGAAATCGTTATTTTAAAGCAAACAATATAAAAGATCTGTTTGAAAATGTCAACATGGAGGATATTCTTCCTTTTTTGAGGGAAATAAAATTATACCATAGAATATAGACATGAAACAAATCAATACCATACAACATAATCCCCAATAATGCTAACATATTGTTAAAACCAATTACTAAAAAGTATAAATATAAATACATGATATGTATAACTTCCTAACGGTTAGGCATGACATAACCCCAGACGGGTTGACATGCCGTTAAAATCAATAAACAACAACAACAACAGATCCATTAATACTGAATAGTGAGTTCCATCATCACTGGATACCCCATACTTTACCAAATCCTATCCGTGATGAACGGGTTGTGTATTATTATTATTAATTAATTATTATTAATTATAATTAATTATTATAATCAAAACAACAATGTAATATACCATTAATATTAAACTAGTTATATTGTATGTTTCTTTGATAAACAGACATTTTCAATAATCAGATTAACTGAGAAATATTCACGTGTGTCACACCTTATCTATGGCGAACGTGTTGGGAAAATACCCGGGTGTACCATCATGGTGTAATTGTTAACAAGCTAGTCTCTCAGATCCATTAATACTGAATAATGAGTTCGATCATCACTGGATACCCCATTCTTGGGACCTTGTGTCACACCTTATCTATGCTGAAGAGGTTAGCTAAATACCCGGGTGTACCATCATGGTGTAATTGTTAACAAGCTAGTCTCTCAGATCCATTAATACTGAATAATGAATTCGATTATCTGTGGATACCCCATTCTTGGGACCTTGTGTCACATCCTATCCGGAATTGGGTTGGGTAAATAACTTCTATTGCCAAGAATTGATGTTAAATGTTTCTTTTTTCTGTTTCAATTATTCAACTATTTTTCTTTTTCAGTAATGAGGGTTAGTGTCAACGATGGAAAACCCATGGGTGATAAAAATGGATATGTACGAAAACTGTTAAAATTATTCAATGTAAGATGTTTCAGATGAAATATTTTCACTATTATTTTCCAATTCGTTATTATTGTAGAAATATTTTCCAATGTATTCTTATAGTTAAATCAATTTGATTTGATTTTATAGTAAAATCTAATGTATTTTTAGAATAAAATCTGTTCCAATTCATTTGTATCGTAGAAATCATTCCCAATGGATTTTCAGAGTAAAATTATTTCCATTTCATTTTTATAGTAAAATCATTTCTATTATAAATCCATTTCCATTTGATGTCAGTACTGTCGGCTGGGGATTTAGAATACACTGACTGGACCTCTGCAGAGGGGTGAGACCCCGTCCATAGGGCCAACTGTTGGTCATATGTGGTGACCCGCGATGCTTAAAAAGAGAACCCTGGTTGATGAGCTGTCCATAACTTGCAACATTTCATTTTGGTCTTTACATAGGCTAATCGGTCTGTTGATTAATCAAGCCCTAAGACCTATATGATAATCCCGACCCTATTGCATTCCTAAGCCTCTTTCTCATATATGTGCAGGAAGGCGGTTTTATTGTCTTGGGTATTACATTAAACTCTCTCTGATGAAGTTCGAGTTCTGGAGCACTGGGGAATCTAGAGTACCACATCATCACCATTGCTCCCAGGTCGGCTCTCTCTCCCAGTATGGTAGTACATGTTAGGGTCCCATCTATGGGTTAAATAGAACCTAATGTGTTCTAAAGACAATGTTAAAAATTGACTTTAAAACTAATTGAAGACTTAAAAAGAATGAATAAAACAAAATGACATGCGGTAAAATCCAACCAACCAGCCAACCATTTAATATCTAATGTTTTTTAATACTAAAATCATTTCTCATACGTTTACAGTAAAACCATTTCTGATTTATTTTATTGTAAAACCATTTCCATTTAATATTATAATAAAATCTAATGTCTTTTGATAATAAGATCGTTTCCCACATGTATTACAGAAAATTATTTCCAATTCATTTTTACAGTAAAACCATTTCTGATTCATTTTATTGTAAAAAACATTTCCATTCAATATTATAGTAAAATCTAATATCCTTTGATACTACGATTGTTTCCCACATGTATTACAGAAAAAAATATTTCCAATTCATTTTTACAGTAAAACCATTTCTGATTCATTTTATTGTAAAACAATTTCCATTCAATATTATAGTAAAATCGAATGTCTTTTGATACTACGATTGTTTCCCATATGTTTTACAGTAAAATTTTTTCAAATCATTTTTACAGTAAAATCATTTCTGATTCATTTTATAGTAAAACCATTTCCATTTAATATTCTAGTAAAATAATGTTTATAGTAAAATCATTTTTCAATGATTTTTTGGTAATTTATGAGGAATTGCGTCCCGATCTCCCGCCTCAAAGACCGCTACCCGGTGACTATCAAAATAACAACCCCAGCTCGTCGTAATTCTTGTTTATTTATCGTAATTTGTCGTAATTCTTGTTTAGATATGAAGATGGATATATAGTTTTCAATAGACTGAGATAGATAGATAGATAGATAGATAGATAGATAGATAAACAAACAAAATAATATAGATAGATACGAACAAATAGAGATAGATAGATATTTTCGACAAGTAAATGTATTTGGGGGGGGGGTCGCTTCTTTTTTTGTCGTAATTCTTGTTTATTTAAACTAAAAACAAGACATTAAAAAACATGAATAAAAAATCTTAGTATTTAAAGTAATATAGATAAATATGACCAAATTGAGATAGATAGATAGATGGATAGTTTTGAATAGCTTGAGCTGGATCGTTATTTTAATAGTCACCGGGCAGCAACTCTTGAGGCAGGAGACCGGGACGCACTTCATCATAAATTACCGATTTTTAAAAATATTTTCGTTTGCAAAGAACTCACCGACACCACAGAAATAAACTCACTGGTGTAATCTGTTTATTTTTCAAAATTCATTAAAACGCAATATTTCGGTGTACAGTGGCATTTATTGTCAAAAATAAAAATAAAACGTGTCTTAATGTTTTCCTTAAAACCCAAACAAAAAATTAGTATTATCTGCGTTATTCGGACTATTGTCCCCATCTTCATTGTTATTTGTATAACGTTTCGGCCGATATACCCTCCGGCCTTCTTCAGGTATTTCTTGTCGGACTCGGGAACCATACTTGGGATATTGTGTCACATCCTATATTTACACTTTCTATTTATTTTTTGCAACCCTTCTCCGCTAATTATTGTCCTTTCTTTCTTTATTTGATTTTTTACTTTATAAAACAAAATGTGGGATTATATATATATATATATATATATATATATATATATATATATATATATATATATAGAGAGAGAGAGAGAGAGAGAGAGAGAGAGCGCACATGAGTAATTGCTTCAGGTTTATTGAATAAATTATCAAGAAAATATTTATTCCAATGAGAAAAATGTTTGAAAACATTTTTAGAAGAAATATAAGTAACATGCCAATGATGAAGGTGACAGAAAAATTAATAAAATTTCCACTCGAGTTATATATACAAAAAGAAAAAGACATTTGAAATTAAAATCAATTTCTTCATAAAAAATCATTTAAAAATGTTTTAAGAAGTAAAAGAAATGCTGTTTTTATTAAGATTATTTTTCATTTTTCTTTTTTTTTTTCAGGGAGGTTCTGAATTTATAGCCCAATTTTTGAAGCCAAGTAGTAAAAAGCTAAAATTCAAACTCGGTCGTTATTCATTTCTGATTCTTCCACGTCATTGTGCCACTGATTATTTGAAGCCTGGAGATACTTATGTCTCTTTTGGTAAGTCAGATATAATCTTATTATAATGGAGATTGTGGGTTTGTCTGTCTGTAACCGAAACTAGATTACTATACAATTCACAATTTCCTTTGTTATTGACATCACATTCTCAATGATTTTATTTTTATTTAAACCTCAATTATTAATAAAATTGTTTTACATTATTAATACTGTTAACCATAGCTACATACTAACAACATGCAATTGTATTTATATATACAACAATATAGCGGTTTACAGTGTGAACGTGAAGGCTAATTTGCATATTGATATTTAAAATGTGATTTTAATAAATATGTGCTTAGTATTATTGGTTTCTAATTGTTTGGTTTTATTTTAATGAATATAAGCAAAAATCTCTTCAATGAATCTTAAATGAAATCCATTAACAAGAAAAGATAACTGTGATTTTATTCTTTACTTCCTCTTTTAACTAAATAATTAAATTAGAAAAAATAACAATGAAAGACGAGAGTGATGGAAGAGTAAGTTTCAGTTGTTCTATTTTTCGATTATACCCCCCTCTGTTTTAGATCTTTTTATCTGCATTCTTATTTAGTTTTATTAGCCTTTCTAATCTAATCGAATATTTTATTACATTAAAACTTAAATACTTGCACCCGGAGGGTGCATATATTTGCTAGTGTTATATAATAGGTAGTTTGTATTTTGTATTGAAGTGTAATATTTGAATTTGAAAGTTAACTTATAATTCGTTAGACGTAACCTATAGTTTGATTGACAGCTTTTGACTCCTTGTTGACCTATCGTGTTGTATTCTCATTGGTTGAGAGTGCCTCGTAATTGTAAAATCCGTGAGAAAAATTAAAAGTACTTTAGAGTTGGACTGAATTTATAGCACAATTTTTGAAGTCAAGTAGTAAAAAGCTCAAATTTAAACTCGGTCGTTATTCATTTCTGATTCTTCCACGTTATTGTGCCACTGATTATTTGAAGCCTGGAGATACTTATATCACTTTTGGAAAGTCACATATAATGTAAGTTAAAACTTACAACCGTTCATACTTTTTAAAAAAAATAAATAAGTTAAAAGAAAGGAAATGAATCTGACGGTATGAGTATATATAAAAAGATATGAAAACACCACAAAAAGCTGTTAAAGTGAAAACATTTTATAACTTATAATATTGAACAATATTTCGATTTTATGAAAATCGTCATCAGAGCTTGTTTATAATCCGTGTTGTTAAGAGCGGAAACGAAAGTCATATGAGTACAAAACAAAAACCTTGACATTGCAAAAAAAAAGAAAAAAAGTTATACAATAATTTCGAATGTGTGCCCTGCCGCCGCATTTTTCTCGATCATCAGGATATGTGTATCTTAATGTAACAGTTATTAAAAAAGGAAGATATAATGACAAGATTTGACCCTAGACGAATTCTCTTATTCAAAACGGGATGAGTATTAGTCTGGTGACGTTTAGTTTTCAACAGATTTATAGAAAAAGAATTTTTAATTTTGTAATTAATATTGTAAATTTTCTATTTTTTGTTTTTCTAATATATAAAGTAAAAAAGTATGAACGGTTGTAAGTTTTTATTTTTATTTTTTTGGAAAATGTGAAAAATTTAAAATAACACGGATCATAAACAAGCTCTGATGACGATTTTCATAAAATCGAAATATTGTTCAATATCAGCTAAGTTATAAAATGTTTTCACTTTAACAGCATTTTGTGGTGTTTTCATATCTTTTTATATATACTCATATAATGTTATATAATTGATAGTTTGCATTTTGTATTGAAGTGTAATATTTGAATTTGAAAGTTAACTTATAATTCGTTAGAAGTAACCTGTAGTTTGATTGACAGCTTTTGACCCCTTGTTGACCTATCGTGTTGTATTCTCATTGGTTGAGAGTGCCTCGTAATTGTAAAATCCGTGAGAAAAGCTAAAAGTACTTCAGGGTTGAACTGATCGGTCGTTACAAATGTGGTCCGCATAGTTCCTCTCTTTTTGCTGGAATGTTGGGTGTTGGGGAAATTAAAAGACGTCAAAGTTAACAATGAGTTTTTGTTTACCTAATAAGAAAAGGAATGGATGCAGAGATATAACAAGCCAAGAATAATGCAAGACAATTCTAAACTAACCTAAATAGACAGAAGGCCAAAGGGCTCAGTCTGTATGATATCAGAGATAAACCCAAGTCAAAAGATAATAATTAAGAATGGCTATTTAATAAAAGATACCGTATATAATCGAGTATCAGACGAATTTACGAGACCTAAATTTCACATTCATTTCATGAAAAAAAAAAGAAAAAAATGATAGAATAATTTCCAATCGATTTTAATGATGAAATATTTTCCAATTAATTTTTACAGCATAAATCAGTTCCAATGTATTTTTTATAGTAAAAATAATTCCCAATGCATTTTTATAATAAAATCCTTTCCAGTGTTTGATTTTTTACAACAGAAATCATTTCCGAAGTATTTTCATAGTAAAAGTTATTTCCATTGCATTTTTATAGTAAAATCATTTCCAATGCATTTCTATAGTTAAAATAATTTCTAATGCATTTTTATTGTAAAAATAATTTCCTATGCATTTTTATAGTAATATAATTTCCAATGCATTTCTCTAGTTAAAATCATTTCCAATGCATTTTTAATGTAGATATAATTTCCAATGCAATTTTACAGTAAAATGTTCGAAGCATTTTTATATTAAAATCCTTTCCAGTGCATTTTTATAGTAAAATCATAGTAAATGAATTTCCAATGCATTTTTATCGATAAAAATCATCTCCAATGTATTTTAATCGTAAAAAATCATTTACAATGGATTTTTATAGTAGAAATAATTTCCAATGGATTTCTATAGTAAAATATTTTTAAATGCATTGTTATAGTTAAAATAATTTCCAATGCATTTTTAATGTAGATGTAATTTCCAATGCTTTTTCATTGTAAAAATTATTTCTAATGCATTTTTATAGTAGAAATTATTTCAAATCCGATTCTCATAATAGAAATAATTTTCAATGCATTTTTATAGTAAAAATAATTTCCAATACATTTTTATAGTAAAAATAATTTCCAATGTATCTAATAAAGATACATTGGAAATTATTTTTACTATAAAAATGTATTGGAAATTATTATTTTACTATAAAAATGTATTGGAAATCATTTCCAATGCATTTTTAAAGTAAAAATAATTTCCAATATGTGTTTACAGCAGAAATCATTTTCATTAGAATGACGATTGAAAATGCTTCATACATAAAAAAAATCAATAAAAATCAACTTTAATCTTTATATTTGACAGCTTCGACCTACGGATCTGACATGTACACCGACCTTTGTACCGAAAGCGTAAATTGGCAATTTTTTCCAAATGCATATTGGACCGACGTTTATAATAAAACTGAATGGCCAAGCGATTTTCCAGTAAATTCTTTTCTTTTTCTCTTTCACTTTTACTTTCACTTTCAGATGTTTTTACAAAATGAATGTCAATATCTTATTTTTTTTTGTTTTTGGTGGTGGTGGGGGAAGTAAAGATATACTGTTTCTTTCTTTTTTAAAAATATATATAATGGGCAATTCCATGTCAATAAACCATAAAAAAATAAAATTGTCACCGACCCCTTTAATTTTTCTGAATTTTTGTACAGGTGTGGACTGTCTTAAAGTTAGACATTCCTTTGAATTTGAGCTTATGTCGATTTTTATCTCTCCAAATTTGGTGGGTTTTGCGAAACATGGCGACATTTTGTAATCTATTTTTGTCTGTAAAATGAGTTCTAGAGCTTCCCTACTCCTAAGTTGGTATATAAAAGTATTTGTACCCGAGAAATAAACCGAAAAAGTCTGAAAGTCAACCGATTTTAAGTTAATGATGATTTCTGTTTTTTTTTCTAGCAAGATCAATATAAGACAAATTTATTTCTATTATTAGTTTACATATATTTGTACCAAAAAGATAATTTGATTTTTGCTCAGAACCGAAGCTATAACATCAGTTAAATTTTTGCAAATCAGAAATCAAAGATAATCCACACATGAACAAAATTTCAGAAAAACAGAAAGTGACATATTTTAACAAATTTTAACAAAACTGTGTAGTTTCGGTTCTAAGCAAAAACCAAACCATGTTTTTGATACAAATAATGTTCAATAGATATGAAATGATAATAGAAAAAAATCTTTCTAATAAATGCAGTGCCACATCGGGATATTGATCTTGCTATGAAAAAAAAAAATCAATAACTTAAAATTGGTCAACTCTCAAACTTTTTCGATAGTATTTTCGGATTCCTTGGGCAAAAATGCATTTTTCGCGATTCCCCTCAAATTTGGAGAGCTAAAAATCGACATAACTCCGCCAATTCTTGACGGGGATGAGTAACATGGTCTGGATGATTTGACATAGAATTACCCAATTGCCTTATATATTTCCAATACATTTTTATGTTGCAGACTGAGGTTTGCACGGTACCAAATCGATATAATGTTGGATACCCTTTCTTACTTCTTACTTGCTTCTATATCTTGGACATCTATTCTTCTGACCGGCTTTGCTTCTTCTATCATCTTGGTCTGGTATATCTTCTAACATCTTGTGTCTTGGTCTGGAATCTTCTAAGGTCTGGACTTTCTTGGGGACTTCGGGTCTGGTTTCTGTTAGAGAGTTCTCCTTATCAGAAGCCCTGTGTCATTGTTAATTTTTAGTAAACACAAGACTTCGATTTTCTTTTAATGTTACTTTATTCGGTAAATCCCCAACCCAGACATAACATAGCGCGCGTATGCAGAGTTACAGTTTAGACAGAGCATCATGGCTGACTGCTCTGTCTGACGTCCACTGCAAAACTAAAAAAAGCTCCTTACTATTTTTAAACCGGAACAGGTTCTTCTATGCCTTCCAGTTCCCACGATTTATCTCCGGAAGGCAAGGTGAGAGTGAGGTCAAACGCCGTCACTCACTTTCAGGGCCATCAACTGCACTGATTGCCACCATATCTCTATATTACCTTACATAAGTATGAAAATGTCATCCCCTCAGAATTACAGGGGATTGACAATAATTTTATGCCACCGCAAAGATTATGTAACATTTATATTTAAATCATTCTCTCCCCCCTCCCTCTCTCTCTCTCTGTCTCTGTCTGTCTGTCTGTCTGTCTGTCTCTCACTGTATATGTGTGTGTGTATATGTGTGTGTGTGTGTGTGGCATGAACGACAATATCTTACTTTGAACAAATAATTTCCAATATATTTAAAAATAGAAATAATTTCCAATGCATTTTTATAGTAAAATTATTTTCAATGCATTTCCTTTAGAAAAAAAATCGTTTCCAATGTATTTAAAAAAAATCAATGCATTTTTATAGAGGAAATCATTTCTAGTGTATTTTATAGTAAAAATCATTTGCTATGAATTTTTATAGTAAAAATCATTTTCACTGTATTTTTATAGAGGCAATCATTTCCAATGCATTTAATAGAAGAAATTATTTCCAGTGCATTTTTATGTTAAAAATAATTTCCAATGTAATTTCATAGTTAAACAATGTCCAATTAATTTTTATAGTAAAATCTCTCTTGCCTGTCAGATCTTATTTTTCTATAAAATTGTATGGCGTGAGTGTCAATGTGTTAGTTAATGTTTTTTGTGGTGTATTTTTGACATAGATCTCTTTCGTTTCTAGTCAATAATAAGATATAAGAACCCTATACTGTCAGTAAAACTTGCATTATTTATTTTGAGTTTGAGAAATTATTTTGAGTTTAAGAAATCGAGTTTTCATTATTTTTTTTTCAGCGTAAAAAGGAGAATGACGATTCATGTCGCTGGTTACATTCTATCCTCAAATGATCAAAGTCTTGAGACTACCGCGTACCAAAGATGTCAAAATGGATTGTCTCCAAATGAGAATCCCAAATGTTGGATTTCATTTTCTCACAACCAAAAGACAAAGAGAATAAAAACATTTGAAAGACGAATAATAACACGTCTCTACGAAAAAAATCTATTTCGTTTTGTTTATTTATATCTATCTATCTATCCATTTATCTATCTATCCATTTATCTATCTATCTACTCTTAACTAGTTTGTAAATCAATAATTACAAATGTGGCGTCGACCATCGAGGAGAGAGAATCGTAGGGAAAGCATCGGAATATTTTAGTAGGCAAAATTTAAAAAATGAGTAGAAAATAATATTATTGGACAAGTTTAATAGCTGGAATGACAAAAGACTATCTGTCTATCTATCTATCTATCTATCTACCTGCTCGAAACTGGTTTGTAAATCAATAATAACAAATATGGCGTCGACCATCGAGGAGAGAGAATCGTAGGGAAAACATCGGAAGATTTTAGTAGGTAAGATTAAAAAAATGAGTAGAAGATAATATTATTGGACAAGTTTAATAGCTGGAATGACAAAAGACTATCTATCTATCTATCTATCTATCTATCTATCTGCTCGAAACTGGTTTGTAAAGCAATAATAACAAATATGGCGCTGAGCAATGAGGAGAGAGAATCGTAGGGAAAACATCGTAATCTTTTAAGGGATGAGGTTAAGAACTTAAGTAGAAGATAAAATTATTGGACAAGGTTAATAGCTGGAATGGTAAAAAATACGAAGAGAAATTTCATCAATATCATCCATGAAAGTCATTATAAAATATAAAATATAAAAGAAAGAAAAATTCCGATGAAATAAATGTGCGTCTATTATTCGAATATTAACTTCTACTTACGAAGGGAGATTTCTAAAAACCGCCATTTTAATGTTTGCTTATTAGAAATCCTTCTATACATACAATATGGGTGAATGTTCTATATGTGAATTGTAAGGTCTAATCTCATTTGAATAATTTGAATACTTTAATATTATTTATATTTTCTCAACTATTTGATGAATATTAAATGAAAGAATCTTTTATTATCATCATTGTTGTTGTTTTTATTGATATCATAATTATTGACATTTCAAAATCATAGTTAGAGTACTATGATATAACTATTTTCTCTCCAGCTATGGGCAAATAGTAGGGCAGACTGGACTCTTTAACGAAAGAGAACGAAACCTGAAATCTGTAACATGATGCTTAAAAACTTTGAAAGAGAATGTTCACTGACTTTGTGTTAGTGTTGGCTTTTATTCATATATATATATATATATATATATATATATATATATATATATATATATATTATCCAAACTTTCCAAACCCTTTTCTAATCCTTTTGGGACTGTTCCAAGTGCACCAACTACAATTGGTATAACTTTCACTTTCATATTCCATAACTTTTTCAGTTCTCCGGCAAGGTCCAGATATTTGTCAATTTTTTCATTTTCCTTTAACTTCACCCTGTGATCCGCTGGCACTGCAAAATTCACCAGTTGACAAGTTCTTTCTTTTTTGTTAATCAGCACTAGGTCTGGTCTTCTTGCTGGGATAAGGTGATCCGTTTTAATTTCAAAGTCCCAGAGAATTTTGTGCGTTTCGTTCTCAAGAACAGATTCTGGTTTATGCATATACCATTTTGTTGTGTGTCAAAATTTTAATTTCTTGTATAATTCCCAGTGGATCACCTTCACAACCCAGTCGTGTCTAGTTTGTATTCTCGTTGTGCTAGTTTGCTACATTCGCAGAGTATATGGTTAACAGTCTCATCTCTATTACCAAAGTCTACATTTACTATTTTGTTGGGTCTTATCAATTTCGCTTTGATGTAGTTTTGTCCTTATGGCATTATTTTGTGCAGCAATTATAAGTGATTCTGTTTCTCTTTTATTATTATTATTATTATTATTATTATTATTATTATTTATAGAAGGGGGAAAATATATGGGCGAAATAGACCTTCGAATCAACAAGCTCCCTTCGAGGGGAAACCAAAAACAAGCGAGTTCTCCGTCTTCTCACAAGCCAGACCCTCTGTTGGTCAACACATTCTTCGTCTAGCAGCTGGAAAATCCGTCGTCGTAGTCGAAATAATCTTTAGCAGTTCAAAATCACATTTCCTATTTAGTTTTGTTTCTGTTCGACTAAAATCCATTTCTTTACTGAAAAGCGCTTCGTCGTCGACTGCTTCTGCTGACTGCTGACTGCCCAGCGCTCGACTCACTTGTTATTTCATGGGCATATTAGCCAAATATCCGGACACGTCAGTCAAACCTCGCGTCCATCCAGTTCCTACATCGCATCTGTTTTCGCATGCGGGAGGACGCAGGTTCGATCCCAGCAGGCAAGACAAAGTCTTGCTCTTTTTCCTTTCTCATTCTCCGTCACATTATTATTATTATTATTATTATTATTATTATTATTATTACTGGAGAATTATTAACGAGAATTACAAATACTTGGGAATTACGGAAGCGGACATCATCAAAGAAACAAATGAAACTTAAGTTTAAAAAGAATATCTTAGAAGAAGGTGAAATTTTCTTGAATCCAAACTCTGCCGCAGAAATCTTATCAAGAGAAAAAATACCTGGTTCGTCGCCCTCATTATAAGATACTCTGGACCATTCTTAAAAGTATTTACACCCGAGAGATTATATAGACAGACTATACGTATCAAGAAAAGAGGATAGAAGATGCATTTCCAACATTTGTTATGTTTTAGGATCGCCGCATTTATTTTGCGCGGGAAATTCGAAACCGCGACAAAGAAGAAATTGAACAAAAGAAAATAATAGATAGCTTAGACAGAAAGTCTGGGGTAACAAAAGGAAGGGTAACAAAAGACTTCCTCTGTACAAACGGGAATTTGAACAAAGAGACTGGGGGGGTGAAGAAAGAACTTCCGTTCAAAGGAACAAAAGGATGTGTGGGCGGCTGCCTTTACTTAAGGGGTCAGCAGTAGCAGTTAGAGTCAGACCCCAGAGAGATGGCGAACAGAGCAGACGGAGTGACCGTTGACACGGTCGATCGCTGCCAGCGAGCAGTGAGGCGCGCCCACCACCTTCCACCACAGTAGCAGCAGTAGTTCCCATTGTCAATGCCCGCCACTCACCGCGCCACGAGGGGAAAAGAAATAAACGTTCAAGTCTTACTACTACATATCTCTACGTGTGAATCTTTATACTCGACGACTAACACATACGACTCAGCAACAATATGTGGGGTAGGTGTATGTGTGTATGTATAATAACATGTACGATTGTGTGGCCCGAGTCGAGGGCTATGCAACACATTGAAGATTGTCTAGATGCCACAAGCCAAGGATCCGAAGAATGCACAAAAAGGAACAAGAAAAGTTTAATTACAGCAGCCAAGAAATAAAATTAATTGAATTACAGTCATTTCATTTTGATTCAGTTACTTTATTCTTTTGTTCCTTTTTTTCCGTTTTGAAATGTATTATTATTCGATAGTCTCTTATACACGCTCACACAAAATAGAAAAAAAATAATATGTGGGCTAGGTGTATGTCTGTATGTATGTATGTATGTCCGGCTAAAACTATGAAAATAAAATGATTAACGACAAAATAACTACGTTATAACCGCTATAACCGAAACTAGTTCTGTGTAAAAAGAATTATGAAAACTTAGTTTATATTCGCGAAGATATTTCAAAAATGAAATTTATATTATAATAGCACTGAATTCTACTTTACCAATATCTTGAATAAAATATAATAAATCGAGTTTTGTTACTGACAAAAAAAAAAAAAAAAAAAAAAAAAAAAAAAAAAATAATAATAATAATTATAATAATAACAAAATGGTATATGCATAAACCAGAATCTGTTCTTGAGAACGAAACGCATAAAATTCTCTGGGACTTTGAAATAAAAACGGATCACCTTATCCCAGCAAGAAGACCAGACCTAGCGTTGATAAACAAAAAAGAAAGAACTTGTCAACTGGTGGATTTTGCTGTGCCAGCAGATCAGAGGGTGAAGCTAAAGGAAAAGGAAAAAATGGACAAATATCATTTTCATTTAAACAAATTTTGTTAAAAATATATGTATAAATGAGATTCGATGTCTGTTTGTCTGTACCCGAAACCAAGTCAATTTTTACGTCACAATACCCTCAGGAATTGCGTAAGTTTATCAATGAGTATCTATAGCCCAAATCATTGTTGCATAGAATAAAGAACAACCCTGAATTATATATACATAGAAATTAAGTATGCAACATTAAACGGTTCAATTTGTTTTAATAAATACATGACTGGTATTATTGATTTATATATAGTCTCTTTTATTTTAATATATATCTAAAGTTATCTAACGTATAGTTTTACGAGAAAATTATTTACAAACAAGAAATAGTCACATAATCTTCTGCATTAAATTTGAAGATGTTTGTGTATTTAACCTGTACCAGATTTAGGTTTGTGCATGCCCGCTTTTCATTATGAGATTTCAAAGATCTGTTCACATTTTTTTTACGTAGGAGCGTGGAAAAAACCTTTTACGTAATTGCGGATGTTGATAAAATCAAGATAAAAATTTTCAAAAAGAATATGTTTCTTATACTAAAATTAAAATAGTCGTTCAATTTTGATAAAATCTTGTAGAATTAAGTCAAAATGGGTCTATTAAAAAACAAAAACAAAACAAAAACAAAACAAAAAAAAACGTTGTCGTAAAACAAAACAAATGTCTCAGTGGAGGGAATAAGATGATTTTTATGTACGAAATTAATTTTTTTAAATATTAAATTTTATTTACCTATTTTTTAAATAGAAAACAGACTACATAAGATATTTACATATATTTAAATATAATATATTTTAAATATGTTGTGAAATAGAGCTATTATCTGTTAAATGGAGAGTTAGACGACGTGACAATGTCGTTGAGGTAAAACCGATGTAGGTATTTTCATTTTCTGGGAGACTGCAATCACCTAAGGGACATTTAACAACACCTAAAATTACATTTATCCTCCCACTCTAATTACCGAAATATCTTAACGGAAAATACACACATTCTGCACAAAGAAAAAAATAAACAAAAACTCCAAATACTAGAAACTTTATACATAAAACAATACAAAATATACTTAAACAAAATTAATTTCCAATGAAGTACTCACATTTTAAAATGCCTATTACACTTTTCCTATCAATTCTCTTCCTTCCACACCTCCACATCCATTAATATAATTTGAAGAATTGGAACACATCACCCCTGATGATGGCACTTCGAAGTGCCGAAAGTACTCGGGACATGAACTTTGGTGGACTAATCCACGAATTCCACCCAAATATTAAAAAGTTGGCCAGAAAACTTGAAAAAATCACAAATAAAATTGTTGAACAGGAGATATGTCTTTTGTTAATTCAACATGCATAAATGAAAAAATGCTGCCCATATATATATATATATATATATATATATATATATATATATATATGTGTGTGTGTGTGTGTGTGTGTGTGTGTGTGTGTGTACAGAGAGAGAGAGAGAGAGAGAGAGAGAGAGAGAGAGAGAGAGAGAGAGAGAGAGAGAGAGAGAGAGAGTTTTACTAGAAAATCATTTACAAACAGTAAATAGTTACATAATCTCACTCACATTTGTGTGTATGTTTGTGTGTGCGTATGTCACTGTGTGTGTATGTATATTTGAACTTTTCATCTTTCCTCTCTCATGTTACACCACTTTTTCCCCTTCAATCATATCATTTAGTGGGCATATCACGTAGTCTTTTTTACTCACTTAAACTTGTCTCATTAACAGTTGAGTAATCGAAAACGAATGTCAATACTACCCATTAATAATGCATTACAACACACACACACACACGATATATATACATATATACATATATATATATATATATATATATTATATATATAATATATATATATATATATATATATGGTGGTAACACCTGTTTTTTCGTTTCAACTTAACAGCTAAAATTTTATTGTAAACAATGTATTCTCTTTATCATAACAAACTGACCCATGTAAATTCCCTGGTAGTTAATATACGTCTGCTCTTTTTTCTACCTTTGCCACTAACTCCTAATTCTCTACTCCTCTACCCCCAATCCCTACCCTAACCTTTCCCCAAAATTTCAAAAAGATTTTAAATAATTCATTTCACCAATCAAAAATCTTTGATTTATTCCTTTTTTTGTGGGGGGTGGATTCAAGGAAATAACATTCTATATAAATCGTCGTAGATTTCTAATTGTATTTAACAATTTCCGACTCTCGTCGTCTAAGAGTTTATGACATTGTTACTTGATTTTTTTTCACTCTGTTCATCTGTCTTCACGCTTCTCTTTTTTTTTCTTTCACAATTTTTCTCTTAGAACGATCAAAGTGAGGATTCCATCGTAATCCTCCTTGAGCTCATCCAATTCTTTTCTCACCAGAACGACTAAAGTGAGGATTCTATCGTAATCCTCATTGGGCTCATCCAATTCTTTCCTTTTCAGAACGATAAAAGTGAGGATTCTATCGTAATCCTCATTGGGCTCATCCAATTCTTTTCTCACCAGAACGATCAAAGTGAGAATTCCATCGTAATCCTCATTGGGCTCATCCAATTCTTTCCTTATCAGAACGATCAAAGTGAGGATTCTATCGTAATCCTCATTGGGCTCATCCAATTCTTTTCTCACCAGAACGATTAAAGTGAGAATTCCATCGTAATTCTCATTGGGCTCATCCAATTCATTTCTCATCTGAAAAATCAAAGTGAGGATTCCTTCGTAATCCTCATTGGGCTCATTCAATTCTTTTCGAATCCTCTGCACTGTTGTCAGATTGACAAACAATCTGAAATACGTTCAATTTGAATACCAGGCTAGAGCACCTGCCATTTATAAATTTCTGTCGGACAGAATTGCGTTATGGTGCTTTTCTTCCTCATCGAAAATTCTCAACTGAGTCTAGTTTACTGCACAGTTGACAAAAACATGGAACCATCAAAGAGCACGAATGTTGATACGCATTTGCTCCTCTGTCCAGTCGGTGGGGCGTTGGAATACACCTTTGCAATGGGGCCACCTGTTGGTCGTACTTAGGCTAGACGGGCGGTCAGAGAGGCCCCCTCTGACCAATCGGCTGATCACGCTAAGCCTTAACACCTATATGATTGCCCAAACCATATTGCTCTTATACAAGACGGGGGCTGATCGTCTTCTTGTTCTGGGAATGACGTTAAACTCTATCTAATGGTGAGATTCCAATTCTGTAGGTCTGAGGAATGTGGCGCACCCCATCATCACCATTACTCCCAGGACCACACAGACCCGGAGTGGTAGTACCTGTTAGGGTCTCATCTATGGGTTAAATAGAAAAATGTGTTTATAAACAATTGAGTATCCACTTAAGAATGAATGTATTTGAAAACTTTATTGGCATTAAATGATCCACTGAGGTTGATATGCCGTAAAACAAAACAAAACAAACAAGCATCTGCTCTTTCTTCTACCTTTACCTGTATTTTCTCATTCTCTGCCCTTATCCTCCCATAATGATTTTTGAAAAATTGTCGCACAATTAGCTTTCACTTTTTGATTTATTTATGCATTTCATAGAACAAAGGATAGGAACGTATTAATGGTAGCTCAGGTGTTTTTCAATAGAGAAATTGATTTGATATACGAGAAAATAGAGATACGAGCAGAACAAATTAAACTCGTCAGTCAAGGTATGACTTTATTAGTATTTTTGATTGCAACTAGTATATCAATGTTGGTTGGGGAGAAGGAGATCAATTTATTGAAAATGGATCATTTTTTCTGTGACAGAAGAGACATTTTAATTATTAATGATCGGAATCCTTCAAGAATGTAAATATATTCCTGAAATTCGATGTATCAAATGGTTTATAAGAAATCAGCTATTCATAGCACATCTGAAGGTCTTCAGATGTTGTTGGGTGAGAGGGATGGTCTCTTTACCCAGGGACGAAGCACCTTTTTATAAAGTAAATAAAAAAGACACTTCCTCATTGTGACCTACCAACGAGGTTGAAGGGGAACGTTTCGAATTTCAAGCATTTAATATCTTTAAAGAGTTCCTGACACTCATTCCTGTTATTTCTTAGACGACAGTTCTGTTCTAAAAAAGAATAATTCAATATGGCCGCTGACGGGAAACTTCTTTTGCGAATTCTGTTGCTTCAGTCACTTGTGCTGGGAGCTTTATGCTGTCTGTGCCCTGAGACCTCAATTCAAACAGATTTCTGTAACCACGATTATGGTAAGTATATACGATTATTCTAGCAACATATATGTTCTTCATGGTATCTCTTAATATAACAGGGTTAATTGACGATGCCCAACGCCTCTCCAAATAACTTAGGACCTTGTGCAAAATGAACGGGATTCCCTAATCTCTAGGCATAAAATAACGCAAGATGAGTTGACATGCCGTTAAAATCAATCAATTAATCCATCTCATTAAAAAAATCCTAACTAGCTTTTTTATGAACCTTTGAGATGAGGCTTGATCATTTGTGTTATTTAGATTATTCGGACTATTGTCCTCATCTATATTGTTATTTGTACAACGTATCGGCCGATGTGTCCTCGGGCCTTCTTCAGGTATTTTTGTAGGGCTTGGGAACCTTCTTCGAACTCGGGAGCCATCATGGAACCCAACCCTTTATTCAATCCACGGGGGTTGACTGTTATCTTTCCGCTAACCATGACTAAATACAAGTGTTAAGCTGTGTTAATTATTATTCTATGTTACTATCGCCCTTGACCAGGATTGAACCTGTTTCCGAGAGATAACTGTCACTTAGAATTATATTAGCTCAACGCCTCTATCCACTACGCCATGAATCCAACTGGACGAGGCTATTTGCCTTTCGGTTCGTGCGAATACCCATGGCAACGACGTGAATCAATCTGCTCTCCCTCTAGCTATGGGTAAACAGTAGAACAGATTGGGATTTTATGTAACAAACAGTCTAAGAGAACTCTGAATTCAAACCAGCTGTACCCTGCGTAAAAATTGACCTCGTGTCATATCCTTCTCGCGGCGGAGGGGTTGGGTAAATAAAGGGAGAAGCTGGTAGAATAACGGTTACTAGCGTAGGAAATGGACTCAGCGACCCGAGTTCAAATTCTGGACGAGACGTTTTGTATTTCACTTCGTTTTAATGAACTAGAAAATATATGAATCCATCTGATCTCCTTCACCGTAAATAATCTCAGTAATTAAAGATTGGGAATCGAAACCTTCAGGATTACGGGTCCAGATTCAGCCCAGAATGTTTTAAATTTTCTCACTAATTCCAAAGTGGTATGATATGCAGGGTCACGGTCTCTAGGAGTAAAGTTGAGACATGTGACACACTGACAATGACATACGCCATTTTGATTAGAGATATGTAAAAATAGATTAATTACTAGTTATTTTAAACTGTATAAATTCTTGCAAATGGATAAATACCTGGGTGTCCCACTCTGGTGTAATAGTTAGGAAGCTAGACTTAATAGTGAATTCGAACATCACTGGATGCCTCATACTTGCAACCTTGTGGCACACCCTATTTATGGTGAACGGGTTGGGTAAATAACTGGGTGTCCCATTGTGGTGTAATGGTTAACAAGCTAGTCTCTTATATCCATTATTACTGAATAATGAGTTTGATCATCACTGGATACCCCATACTTGGAACCTTGTGTCACATCCTATCCGGAATGAGTGGGTTGGGTAAATAACTTCTATTACCAAGAATTGATGTTAAATGTTTCTCTTTTCTGTCTTAATTATTCAACTATTTTTCTTTTTCAGTAATGAAGGTTCTTATCGAAACCAAAAGACGCGATGATTATATGAGAACATTTCTAATAAAAATAATCAAAGTCTTCAAGGTAAGATGTTTTAGATGAAGCATTTTCAATACATTTTTATAGTAAGCTTATTCCCAATTTATCTTATAATAAAATCCTTTTCAATGCATTGTATGATAAAAAATCATTTCCAATGCATTCTTATAGTTAAGTCAATTTGATTTCATTACATATTAAAATCGAATGTATTTTAAGGATAAAATCTTTTCCAATTCAATTGTATCGTAAAGATCATTCTCAATGAATTTTTCAGAGTAAAATTATTTTCAATTCATTTTCATAGTAAAATCATTTCTGACGCATTTTATTGTAAAACTATTTCCATTTAATGTTAATAGTAAACTCTAATGTCTTTTTATACTAAAATAATAATAATAATAATAATAATAATAATAATAATAATAATAATAATAATAATAATTCATTGGCAATTCAGTCTCGAAAGACTATGAAAAAAGTTTTTGTGTGCCCCTGAAGTTGCAGCCCCTCCTGTGACTATGAAGTCCGATGTTTGAGAAACATTCTCGACCACAGATTTTGCATTTGTAGGTTGTCCCCGTAGATGATGATGTTAATAATAATTTCCCATACGTTTTACAGTAAAATTATTTCCAGTTCATTTTTATAGTAAAATCATTTTCCAATATTTCCTTTGCAAAACAGTCAATGACTGGTCATGTCAAGCCCCAACACCAATATGTACTCTCTTGCCCTTTACAGTAACCTTAAACCTTTTTATCATATATGTGCTAGAAGGCGGTGATTGAGGGTCTTATTGTTCTGGGTATGACGTTGAACTCTATTTGATGCTCCAATTCTGGAGTTCTGGGGAATGTAGAGTCCCCCATTATCACCATTGCTCCCAGGTCCACTCTGACCCGGAGTGGTTATACCTGTTAGAGTCCCATATATTGGTTGAATAGGAGAAAATGAATTCTAAAAAAATATGTTAAAAATTGACTTTAAAAACAAATTGAGTATCCAACAAGAATGAATGAAATAAAACATCTTCGGCATAAAATGACTCAATGAGTTGAAATTCCTTAAAATCCAACCAACCATTTAATGTTATAGTAAAATCTAATGTCTTTTTTATACTAAAAATCATTTCTCGTACGTTTTACAGTAAAATTATTTCCAGTTCATTTTTATAGTAAAAATATGTTTCAATATTTTTCTTTGCAAATCACTCAATGACATAACGTAAATATACTAAGTGGTGTTTACAATGTTTTGTCGGAATTCATTAAAATTTACAATGAAGATGTAATCCATTTGAAATATCTTTTGAAATTATTGTAAGCAGTAAAAGAAATGCTTTTTTTTAGTTAAAATTTTAATGAACTTAGTTTTTCATTTTTTTTTTTTTGTCAGGGAGATGATAAAAAACTAAAATATAAACCCGATCGTCATGTACTTCTGACAATGAACAGTGCTTGCGCTGTTAGTGGTATGTCGCAGGGAGATGAGTATGTCATTTTTGGTAAGTCACAAATTATTTTACCTAATAGATAGATTACCTATGTATTTTGTGGTTAAATCGAACTTAACGGGCCTAAATTCCAACATCGTATGTTACTCTGCCGAAAGAAAAAAATATCAAAAATCAGGGAATTAACCGAATTTAATTAAATTTTCAGTGTTGATATATTAATGAATAAAATATATAATGCAGCAGTTATTCTATTTAAAACCTTTTACATTTCTTCAGGTCAGTTAACTTTGAACCACGCATCTTTGAGGTGTAACACAGATTCTCAAAGATACTTGGTTCAAAGTTAACTGACTTGAAAAAATGTAAAATTTAAAAAATAAAATAACCGGTGCATTATATCTTTCATTCATAAATGTATCAACACTGAAAATATCATTACATTAGATTGAATTCCTGTTGAACCTTTAGTATTTTTTCTTTCAGCAGGGTGATATACGATGGTGGTATTTAAGTCCATTAAATTCGATTTAATCAATTTTGTAATGAATTGTAATATTTGAATTTGAAAGTTAACTCGTTTGAAGTAACCTGTAGTTTGATTGACAGTTTTTAACCCCTTGTTGACCTATCGTGTTTTATTTTCCTTAGTTGAGAGTGCCGTATAATAGCAAAATCCAAGGGAAAGCTAACTTAGGCGATCCACTGAGGCGGTCGTTATAAACGAAGTCCACATAGTTCCTGTCTTCTCGCTGTAATGATGCGTCTTGGGGAAATTAAAAGAGGTCAAATTTAAAAATGAGTCTTTGTATTACTTAATAAGAACAAGGAATGGATACAGAGATACAACAAGCCAAGAACAACACAAGACAACTCTAAGCGAACCCAAAAAGACAGAAGACCAGAGATCTCAGCACGAATAGCAGAGATAGATCCAAGTAAAAAAAATTATAATTACGAAGCGATATTTACCAGAGTTACCGTATATAATCACAAATTTCCGAGACCTGCATTTCAAAGTCATTTTATGAAAAAATGATGAAAACATTTCCAATTGATTTTTATGAAAAAATTTCCAATTGAGTTTATGATAAAAATCATTTCCAATTAAATTTCTATGATAAAATCATGTCCAATTGAGTTTATGATAAAATCAATTCCAATTAATTTTTTTGATAAAATAATTTCCAATTAAATTTCTATGATAAAATTATTTCCATTTGAGTTTATGATAAAATAATTTCCAATTAATATTTATGATAAAATCATTTCCAATTGAGTTTATGACAAAATCATTTCAAATTGAGTTTATGATAAAATCATTTCCAATGAATTGTTATCATAAAATCGTTTCCCATTAAACTTCTATGATAAAGTCATTTCCAACTGAGTTTATGATGAAATAATTTCCAATTAAATTTTTATGATAAAATAATTTCCAATTGAGTTCATGGTAAAATCATTTCCAATTAATTTTTATGATAAAATCATTTCCTATTAAGTTAAGGATAAAATCATCTCCAATTAATTTTTATGATGAAATCATTTCCTATTAAGTTAAGGATAAAATCATCTCCAATTAATTTTTATGATGAAATCATTTCCTATTAAGTTAAGGATAAAATCATCTCCAATTAATTTTATGATGAAATCATTTCCTATTAAGTTAAGGATAAAATCATCTCCAATTAATTTTTATGATGAAATCATTTCCAATTTTTTTTATGATAAAATCATTTCCGAATCAGTTGATGTTAAAATCATTTCCAATTAAACTTTTATGATAAAATCATTTCCAATGGTTTTTACTGCAGAAATAATTTCAAATGTATTTTTATAGTAAATTTTCTAGTCGAAATAATTTCCAATGCTTTTTTTATCGTAGATATCATTTACAATAGATTTTTATTGTAGAAATTATTTCCACTGCATCTGTTTAGTAAAAATCATTTCTAATTCATTCTTATAGTAGAAATTATTTCCAGTTCATTTTATTCTAAGATCGAAATCATTAACAATTAATTTTTATAGAAGAGATCTTTTCCAATGAATTTTTATAGAAGAAATCATTCCCAATGAATATTTATAGTAGAAATGATTCCCACTGAATTTTTATAGAAGAAATCATTTCCAATGAATTTTTATAGAAGAAATCATTTCTAATGAATTTTTATAGAAGAAATCATTCCCAATGAATATTTATAGAAGAAATCATTCCCAATGAATTTTTATAGTAGAAATAATTTCCACTGATTTCTTAAAGTGAATTTTTATAGTATATTTCATATACTGTGCATTTTTATTGTAAACGTCATTTCTGATGCCGTTTTCTAATAATGGCGATTGAGAACGCTTCATCTAAAAATCAATATAAATCACTATATTTTATTTGACAGGCTATAACAGCAAAGGAGACATTTACACCGATCTTTGTAGTGGAAATGAAAATTGGAAACTTGCATCACAAGAATTACGAAACAATTTAGAGAAAAATACTTATAAAATCGCCTGTGATTGTTTAGTAAGTTTAATTCAATCTTTCTTTTCATATGGAATTCTTCTCTGTTAATTTTAAAAGCAATTCATTTATTCCATTGAATTCTTTAGTAAAATGTTCTCCAAAACATTTTATAATGATCTCTCACTCTCTCTCTCTCTCTCTCTCTCTCTCTCTCTCTCTCTCTCTCTCTCTCTCTCTCTCTCCCCCTCTCTCTGATAATGTTTCTCTATGAAGCATTAATTTCATACTTAAAGAAGGGATACATCTTTTAAACAATTTCTTTTGAAGACCCCGAATATCTTTTTAATGGTGAAATAATTTTAAATCAACGTTTATAGTAAAACTATTCGCAAAGCATATTTAAATTAAAATAATCTCCAATGCATTTTTATTATAAAATCATTTTCAATGCATTTTATAGTAGAACTGATTTGTATTATAAAATGATTTGCACTGTATATTTTTTTAGTTAAAATAATTTCCAGTGCATTTTTATTGTAAAAATCATTTTTATCGTTAAACAATATCTAATGAATTTTTATTGTAAAATCTCTCTTCTTTCTGATTTTTCTACAAGATTGTGTATGTGTCTGTCTGTCTGTTTCTCTCCCTCTCTCTACAAATCGCTAATTTCCTATATTTTTAAAGGAGGGAAACTATTTCTTTTGAAGACACCAAATCTTTTTATTAATGGTGAAATGGTTTTACATTAACGTTTATAGTAAAAACCATTTGCAAAACATCTTTAAAGTAAAACCATTTCCAATGCATTTTATAGTAGAAATAATTTCCAATGCATTTTCATTGAAACAGAATTTCTAATATAGTAAAAATAATTTTCGATGCATTTTTATAATGAATTCATTTCAAATGCATAAAGTAATAATAAAATTCATTTGCAAAGCACATGTATACTAAAAATAATTTCCAATGCATTTTTATTTTAAAATAATTTCTAATGTATCTTTACAGTAAAACCATTTCTAATGTTTTTTTGTATCAAAATTATTTTTAATGTACTTCTTATTATAATGGAGATTGTGTGTTTGTCTGTAACCGAAACTATATTACTACTCAAGTCAATATTCCCTTTTGTTATTTTAGTCACATTCTCCATGGTTTTATTTTATGTAAACCTCAATTATTAATAAAATTGTTTTACATTATTAATACTCTTAGCCATATCAACATACTAGTGTACGGGTTATGCACAAGGCCCTATTAATGTGGAACCACCCACAAACAGAATCACATGGGTGGCGTGGGCAAAAATGCGTTGATCCCGTCGGCATTCCCACTCGACGGGCAATGAACCCAGCCCTGTTCCTTTAAATCGAAGGGGAAGTTATTGCCTGGGGGTAGACCATGCATTTTTCTCATAAAAATCATTTCCAATGTCTTTTTATAGCAAAAATAATTTACAGTGCATTTTATTGTAAAAATATTTTCCAATGCATTTGTAATAGTAAAAATAATTTCCAATGCATTTTTATAGTTAAAATGCCCAATGCATTTTTATAGAAAAAATTCCCTTCACCCTTTCCTCTCTAATCACATTTTTATTTGGCGTGATTGTCAGTTGTTGTTTTAGTTAGTTTTAGTTTTTAGTAAAATTATTTCCAATACATTTTTATTGAATAAATCATTTCCAATGTTTTTTATTGAATAAATCATTTCCAATGTTTTTTATAGAAGAAATCATTTCCAATACATTTTTATAGAAGAAATCATTTCCAATGCTTTTTTTATAGAAGAAATTATTTCCAATGCTTTTTTTTATAGAAGAAATCATTTCCAATGCATTTTTATAGAAGAAATCATTTCCAATGCTTTTTTTTTTTTATAGAAGAAATCATTTCCAATATATTTTTATAGAAGAAATCATTTCCAATGCATTTTTAAAGAAGAAATCATTTCCAATGCATTTTTATAGAAGAAATTATTTCCAATGCTTTTTTTTATAGAAGAAATCATTTCTAATACATTTTTATAGAAGAAATCATTTCCAATACATTTTTATAGAAGAAATCATTTCAAATACATTTTTATAGAAGAAATCATTTCCAATGCTTTTTTTTATAGAAGAAATCATTTCCAATGCATTTTTATAGAAGAAATCATTTCCAATGCATTTTTATAGAAGAAATCATTTCCAATACATTTTTATAGAAGAAATCATTTCCAATACGTTTTTATAGAATAAATCATTTCCAATGCTTTTTTTTATAGAAGAAATCATTTCCAATGCTTTTTTTATAGGAGAAATCATTTCCAATGCCTTTTTTTTTTATTTGCAATGCATCTTTTTTATTAAAAATAATTTACAATGTATTTATATAGTTAAACAATGCCCAATGCATTCTTATAGAAAAAATTCTCTAATATCGTATATTTATATGGCGTGAGTGTCAGTTGCTGTTTTTCCGATGGTGTATTTTTGACATAGTCTCTTTCATTTCTAATCAACCTTCGTGGTAACCCTATACTTGTCAGAAAAACATTATTTTCTCATCAGAGTTTGAGAAACAGAATCTTCATTATTATTTCTTATATTTTTCAGGATCTAGTAGGTCCATGCTGGTGATAAGAATATACCAAATGTGATTTGGTGAAGACTAATGCATACCAAATATGTCAAACGAGAATCCCAAATGATAAAGAGAAAAGACACTTGCAAGACGTCTCTATGCAAAAATATATTTCCTTCTTTTTATCTATCTATCTATCTATCTATCTATCGATTCTTAACCGGTCTGTAAATCAATAATTACAAATATGGCGCCGACAAAGGAGGAGTGAGAATCGTAGGGAAAACATCATAATCTTTTAGGGGGGTGAGGTTAAGAAATTGGGTAAAAGATAAAATAATTGGACAAGGTTAGTAACATGTTCTACATGTTAATTGTAAGGTTTAATCTTATTCGAATACTTTGAATACTTTAATATTGTTTATATTTTCACAACTATTTGATGAATATTAAATAAAAGTATATTTCATTGTTATTATCATTGTTGTTGTTTTCATTGATATCATAATTATTGACATTTTGATATAGTAGTCAGAATATCATGATATAAATTTATCCTCTCTCCTGCTATGGACAAATAGTAGGGCAGACTGTGCTGTTTAACGATGGAGTTCGAAAACTGCGAATTCAAATCTATTACAAACCGCTTAAAAATTGAGATAGATGTTGGTGTCGTATTGTTTACTGACTTTGTATTAGTATGTTCGTTCATATTTATATTGAATACACACACACAAACACACGCGCACGCTCAGTAGGTAGAGCCTTCGGCTAGAAACCACAAGGTTCATAGTTCGATACCGGTCCCCGCCAACTCAGCGTATGAATAGCACAGGGATCTGTGCGGTAAAGTAAGGAGCTGATGGTAGGTGTGGCACCCCACCTCAGATGCTAAAACAATCTCCTTGGTCTAGCGCTATTGAAAAGGGGATAGACTCCTTCGCTGACTGGCTGATACCGACTTTAGGCCGCCTCGTCGACTTTACTTACTTATATATATATATATATATATATATATATATATATATATATATATATATGAATAGGTTTTTGGTACAGGAGAATTTGTATTCTAATATTTTAAGTGGAGGAATCATATGTAATTAGGTAGAATATTTTATTATGGAATAAAATATAAAATAAATGGGGGGGGGGATACACGAAGGCCTTTTCAACCGGTAATTTTCAAGTGTATACACCGGCGACGAATAAAAGTCAGATTGTATAGTAAATTTATAAAAAACGAATGGGGGGGGGTGAGCCAGAGGGGGACAAATAAAAAAAAAGGAAAAGGGTGAAAGAGGAGGGGGTATGAACCCTAGGTTGAAACAGGGTTAGAAGTGTCTCCCAATAAATAGAGGGAGTGCTTTGGAGTTTGTTTGCACAGAGTAGCCCCCCCCCATATATATATATATCTGTGTGTGTGTGTGTGTGTGTGTGTGTGTGTGTGTGTGTGTGTGTTGATTTGAAATTATCAAACCTATTTTCTTAAAACTCAAAAAATAATTTTGCAGTATATTTTTTTCGTAGTTTTAAAGATGATATTCTTCTCTGAGATGATGCAAAAAAAGTATATTTTTAACGTAAAGTTAATGTTTTTGCCAAATTGAAAAAAAGCATTTTTATCTATTTAACCCAACATTCGAACCTTAAATTACTACCAAAGTTATCCCAAGATTATTACTAAAGTTGACCTGGAAGAAATGATAATGAACGGGTACTCCACACTCAATACTCCCCAGAAGTCCAGAATTGAACCTCACCTCTAGATGTAGTTTAACATCATACCCAGGACACCCAGACCCTCAGCTATCTGTCGCCTTCTATCACATATATGATAAAAAGTCATTGGCTTTGCCATTAGAGGTTCAGAACAATCATATACAAGCTAACCAGTGTTGCATGTCATGTTTGAGGGTCACGTGTTTGAAATCCATTCTTTGAACGATACAACCATTTGCAAATTATTTGTATTAGATAAGAATAAACAAATTATTACAGACAAAAATGCAACTTAAAAATGAACATCGAATTAGAATAATGGTTGCTATTAAATATTTACAAATGAATCAAATTTCAGCATCAAATAATCCATACGAAGTTGATGTGCCATTAAAGAAATATACTAAACTAATTTATTGTCACATTAGCCAAGAAATCTTACGGTAGGTAATTAACCATACAACAAAATGGTATATGCATAAACCAGAATCTGTTCTTGAGAACAAAATACATAAAATTCTCTGAGACTTTGAAATAAAAACGGATCACCTTATCCCAGCAAGAAGACCAGACCTAGTGTTGATTAACAAAAAAGAAAGAACTTGTCAACTGGTGGATTTTGCAATTCCTGCAGTTCTCCTGTTTTCAAATTAGTCCTTTCTTTATTCTTCTGATGCAACCGTCATTCAGGGGCTTACCATTTCAAGTTAGATTTCACTGAGTTTAATTGAGATTAACAAAAAAGAAAGAACTTGTCAACTGGTGGATTTTGCAGTTCCTGCAGTTCTCCTGTTTTCAAGTCAGTCCTTTCTTTATTCTTCTGATGCAACCGTCATTCAGGGGCTTACCATTTCAAGTTAGATTTCACTGAGTTTAGTTGAGATTAACAAAAAAGAAATAACTTGTCAACTGGTGGATTTTGCAGTTCCTGCAGTTCCTGCAGTTCTCTTGTTTTCAAGTCAGTCCTTTCTTTATTCTTCTGATGCAACCGTCATTCAGGGGCTTACCATTTCAAGTTAGATTTCACTGAGTTTAATTGAGATTAACAAAAAAGAAAGAACTTGTCAGTTGGTGGATTTTGCAGTTCCTGCAGTTCTCCTGTTTTCAAGTCAGTCTTTTCTTTATTCTTCTGATGCAACCGTCATTCAGGGGCTTACCATTTCAAGTTAGATTTCCCTGAGTTTAATTGAGAAAAAAAAAGAAAAAAGAAAAAAAGACATAATATATTTTGTGACCTTTATTTTTTATTTTTTATTCTTATTTTTTGTTTAAAGAAGGTAAACAAGAAATGATGAAATACAGGAGGAAAATATTTTTTACTTTAGATTTCAATCAATCGAAATTTTAAATTTTTTATTTAAATACAGGTGGGAAATCCTTTTCTTTTTAAAATTTCAAAGAACAGAATTGTTGAAAAAAGAAAATACTTTTTTCTTTAAATTTCAATCAATAAAAATCATGTAATCCAGGGGAGAAATCCTTTTTTTTCTTTAAATTTCAACAAAGACAAAAGTTCAATAAAATCTACACCCTATTTTTGTCAGAGAGAGAGAGAGAGAGAGAGAGAGAGAGAGAGAGAGAGAGAGAGAGAGAGAGAGAGAGTTAATAAACTTTTTACTTTTTGATTGCAACTAGTATATCTGTGTTGGTTGGGGAGAAGGAGATCAATTTATTGAAAATGGATCATTTTTTCTTTTACCTATGACAGGAGAGACATTTTAATTATTAAAGTTCGGGAGTTCTTTTTTCCTCGGAACGATCAAAGTGAGAATTCCATCAAAATCCATTGGGCTCATTCAATTCTTTTCTTATCAGAACAAAGTTAAGATTCCTTCGTAATCCCCATTGGCCTCATCCAATTCATTTCTCATCTAAACAATCAAAATGAGGTTTCGATCGTAATCCTATTATTTTATCATCTAAACAATCCAATTATTTTATCATCTAAACAATCAAATTAAGGATTCCATCGTAATCCGTATTGGGCTCATCCAATTTAAATTCTACCTTTGCCTATATCTCCTCATTCTCTGCTGCTATCCTCCCCTCAGGATTTTTGTTAATTTGTTGCACTTTCACTTTTTGATATATTTATTCATTTCATATTTAAAAAAAGGGGGGGGGAGAGGGAGTTTGGAACGTATTAATGGCATCTCAGGGTTTTTTTCAATGGGGAAAACTGATTTGATATACGAGAAAATAGAGTTACGAGTGGAACGAATTAAACTGGTAAGTAAATACTATTATATTCATATTTCTGCATGCAACTAATATATCAGTGTTGGTTGGGGAGAAGGAGATCAATTTATTGAAAATGGATCATTTTTTCTTAACCTGTGACAGGAGAGACATTTTAATTATTAATGATCGGAATCCTTCAAGAATGTAAATATATTCCTGAAATTCGATGTATCAAATGGTTTATGAGAAATCAGTTATTCATAGCACATCTGAAAGGTCATTAAATATGGTGGGGTGAGTAGGGTGGCCTCTTTACCCAGGGACGAAGCACTTAAGTATATAAAGGGAAGAATAAATTGACTTTACTATTGTAATCTACCAACGAGGTCGAGGTGTGACGTTCGCAATTGCCATTTCGAATTTCAAGCATTTAATATCTTTGAAGAGTTCCTGACACTTATTCCTGTTATTTCTTAGAAGACAATTCCGTTCTAAAAAAAAAAAAGAACAAAAAGAGGAATTCAATATGGCCGCTGACGGGAAATTTCTTCTGCGCATTCTGTTGCTTCAGTCAATCATACTGGGAGCTTTATGTTGTAATTGCACTTACATCGATCCACAAAGACGATTCTGCACCCACGAATTTGGTAAGTAAATACGATTATTTTATCTACATATGTATTCTTCATTTTATTCTATTAAGATAACGAGGTTATATTGTAATGCCTAACTACTCTGCATAGAACCATGTGCAAGAAAATCTTTCTAGGCATAAGATAACCCTAGATACGTTGACATGCCGTTAAAATCAACCAGTTTATCAATCTCTCCAAACAAGCCAGCTAGCTTAAACTGGGATTCATCCGTATACGTCAGATTATACTGAGTTACACGGTACGAAGCGCATAGCGGTTGTCGTCGTAGAAAATGAACTCAGCAGTTTTCGTTTCACTTGATGTTTGGTTTGGTTTGGTTTGTTTTACAGCATATCAACCTCAGTGGGTCATTTAATGCCGATAAAGTTTTGAAATAAATCAATTCTTAATAGATAATACAATTTTTTTATAAATACATTTTTCTATTTAACCCATAGATGGGACCCTAACAGGTACTACCACTCCGGGTCAGAGTGGACCAGGGAACAATGGTGATGAAGGGGTACTCCACATTCCCCAAACCTCCAAATCTGGAACCTCACCATCAGATAGAGTTTAACGTCATTTCCAGGACATGTAGACCCGCAGCCACCGCCTTTTAGCACCCATATGATAAAAAGGGGTTGGGGCTTGCCATAAGGGCAATAGGGTTGGGGGCTCACTTGATGTTAAGGATCTCGGAGAATATATAAATCTATCTGATCTTCCTCGCCATAAATAATCTCAGTAATTAAAAATTGAGACTTCAAACTTTCAGGATTGCGGGTCTGGATTCGGTCCTGAATGTTTTAAGTTTTCTCACTGAGTCTGGCTAATTCCAAAATAGTATTATATGTTTGGTCACGGTCTCTAGGAGTAAAGTTGAAACCTCTGTTTGACTCCCTTCGACCCCATGAAAGAAGATTTGAGAGGCAAACATTATTTCAGTAATGAGGAAGTGAAATCTGTAGTGAAGACGGGGCTCAAAGAACAGTCAACAGAATTTTACAGGGCATGGATACATGCTCTCATTCGAAGTAGAACATTGCTATTGAGAGAAACGGTGACTATTTGGAGAAGAAGGGATCTGATCCACAGAGGATCAGTTTCATTTTGATGTATGATACAGTTTCCTGGGTGGGTAATTATACATGTCCTAAACAAAATGGCGTTACTTTTTGACTCACCCTCGTATATAAATTTTGAAAACGGTATGGGCGTCTCATTTTCGTGTAATGGTTAGGAAGCTACTGAATAGTGAGTTCGATTCTCGGTAATTGGATAAATACCTGGGCGTCCCACCGTGGTGTAATGGTTAGCAAGCTAGACTCGCTACTGAATAGTGAGTTCGATTCTCGGTAATTGGATAAATACCTGGGCGTCCCACCGTGGTGTAATGGTTAGCAAGCTAGACTCGCTACTGAATAGTGAGTTCGATTCTCGGTAATTGGATAAATACCTGGGGTCCCACCGTGGTGTAATGGTTAGCAAGCTAGAACGCTACTGAATAGTGAGTTCGATTCTCGGTAATTGGATAAATACCTGGGCGTCCCACCGTGGTGTAATGGTTAGCAAGCTAGAACCGCTACTGAATAGTGAGTTCGATTCTCGGTAATAGGATAAATACCTGGGCGTCCACCGTGGTATAATGGTTAGCAAGCTAGACTCGATACTGAATAGTGAGTGCGATTCTCGGTAATTGGACCTGGTGTAATGGTTAGCAAGCTAGACTCGCTACTGAATAGTGAGTTCGATTCTCGGTAATTGGATAAATACCTGGGCGTCCCACCGTGGTGTAATGGTTAGCAAGCTAGACTCTATACTGAATATTGAGTGCGATTCTCGGTAATTGGATAAATACCTGGGCGTCCCACCGTGGTGTAATGGTTAGCAAGCTAGACTCGATACTGAATAGTGAGTGCGATTCTCGGTAATTGGATAAATACCTGGGCGTCCCACCGTGGTGTAATGGTTAGCAAGCTAGACTCGCTACTGAATAGTGAGTTCGATTCTCGGTAATTGGATAAATACCTGGGCGTCCACCGTGGTGTAATGGTTAGCAAACAAGACTCGCTACTGAATAGTGAGTTCGATTCTCGGTAATTGGATAATACCTGGGCGTCCCACCGTGGTGTAATGGTTAGCAAGCTAGAACCGCTACTGAATAGTGAGTGCGATTCTCGGTAATTGGATAAATACCTGGGCGTCCCACCGTGGTGTAATGGTTAGCAAGCTAGAACCGCTACTGAATAGTGAGTTCGATTCTCGGTAATAGGATAAATACCTGGGCGTCCCACCGTGGTATAATGGTTAGCAAGCTAGACTCGATACTGAATAGTGAGTGCGATTCTCGGTAATTGGATAAATACCTGGGCGTCCCACCGTGGTGTAATGGTTAGCAAGCTAGACTCGCTACTGAATAGTGAGTTCGATTCTCGGTAATTGGATAAATACCTGGGCGTCCCACCGTGGTGTAATGGTTAGCAAGCTAGACTCTATACTGAATATTGAGTGCGATTCTCGGTAATTGGATAAATACCTGGGCGTCCCACCGTGGTGTAATGGTTAGCAAGCTAGACTCGATACTGAATAGTGAGTGCGATTCTCGGTAATTGGATAAATACCTGGGCGTCCCACCGTGGTGTAATGGTTAGCAAGCTAGACTCGCTACTGAATAGTGAGTTCGATTCTCGGTAATTGGATAAATACCTGGGCGTCCCACCGTGGTGTAATGGTTAGCAAGCTAGAACCGCTACTGAATAGTGAGTTCGATTCTCGGTAATTGGATAAATACCTGGGCGTCCCACCGTGGTGTAATGGTTAGCAAGCTAGACTCGCTACTGAATAGTGAGTTCGATTCTCGGTAATTGGATAAATACCTGGGCGTCCCACCGTGGTGTAATGGTTAGCAAGCTAGACTCGCTACTGAATAGTGAGTTCGATTCTCGGTAATTGGATAAATACCTGGGCGTCCCACCGTGGTGTAATGGTTAGCAAGCTAGACTCGCTACTGAATAGTGAGTTCGATTCTCGGTAATTGGATAAATACCTGGGCGTCCCACCGTGGTGTAATGGTTAGCAAGCTAGACTCGATACTGAATAGTGAGTGCGATTCTCGGTAATTGGATAAATACCTGGGCGTGTGGTGTAATGGTTAGCAAGCTAGACTCGCTACTGAATAGTGAGTTCGATTCTCGGTAATTGGATAAATACCTGGGCGTCCCACCGTGGTGTAATGGTTAGCAAGCTAGACTCGCTACTGAATAGTGAGTTCGATTCTCGGTAATTGGATAAATACCTGGGCGTCCCACCGTGGTGTAATGGTTAGCAAGCTAGACTCGCTACTGAATAGTGAGTTCGATTCTCGGTAATTGGATAAATACCTGGGCGTCCCACCGTGGTGTAATGGTTAGCAAGCTAGACTCGCTACTGAATAGTGAGTTCGATTCTCGGTAATTGGATAAATACCTGGGCGTCCCACCGTGGTGTAATGGTTAGCAAGCTAGACTCGCTACTGAATAGTGAGTTCGATTCTCGGTAATTGGATAAATACCTGGGCGTCCCACCGTGGTGTAATGGTTAGCAAGCTAGACTCGATACTGAATAGTGAGTGCGATTCTCGGTAATTGGATAAATACCTGGGCGTCCCACCGTGGTGTAATGGTTAGCAAGCTAGACTCGCTACTGAATAGTGAGTTCGATTCTCGGTAATTGGATAAATACCTGGGCGTCCCACCGTGGTGTAATGGTTAGCAAGCTAGACTCGCTACTGAATAGTGAGTTCGATTCTCGGTAATTGGATAAATACCTGGGCGTCCCACCGTGGTGTAATGGTTAGCAAGCTAGACTCGCTACTGAATAGTGAGTTCGATTCTCGGTAATTGGATAAATACCTGGGCGTCCCACCGTGGTGTAATGGTTAGCAAGCTAGACTCGCTACTGAATAGTGAGTTCGATTCTCGGTAATTGGATAAATACCTGGGCGTCCCACCGTGGTGTAATGGTTAGCAAGCTAGACTCGCTACTGAATAGTGAGTTCGATTCTCGGTAATTGGATATGTGACCTGATTCAGGTTTGGAAGATAGAAAAAGAAAGAAAGAAAGAAAGAAAAACGGAAATACTTAGAAAATATTTTTTGTCGGCGATCAGAATCTATGGAAAGAAAAAAAAGAATAAAAGTAATTTTTTCACTGAAACGGTAAAGATAATAATCAGCAATAATATTGACCGCTAGTGTATCTAGTGCAAGGCCGCGATTGAGATGTCCGTAGCGGGGGTGGAATCTTAAGTAGGTCAGAAGACCCGTGGGGTGAATCCAGTCAAGTAGCCGGAAGAGATAGCACATGGATTAGTCAGCGGTACTTATCCTCCGAGATGCGAGACGATCCTTTGAAGTAGCTAGACTGATGTCGCTCGGAAGAGATTGATCATGATTGTCTGGAAGACACTTAAGCAAAGAGATAAAACTCTTGTTGAAATCGGAAGTAAAGAAAATTCCTAATATCTCCACGCTGACCGGAAATAAGAATTTCCGATTGAAATATTATTTAAACTGAGACGATCTTGACGAGAGATCAGAATGAAGCCAGGTGTGCTTGAGAACGGTAGCTGAGAAGAGGCCGAATAGGCAGATGAGGCCAAACGGGCAGATGAAGTTGTGATCGCTTGAGAATCGGGCTAGCTGACAAGATTAACGCAATACGGAGAGCCGAGAGTAACTGACTTCAGCTAAGACCATTTTGAAAACTTAGTCAACTTACGAACTGTTTTGCACAATACTTTGCAGAAGACCAGAAGTATTTAATTACGGGCACATCACTCCCACAACCTTGAGAAGTAATTATTTGTATTCTTATATTTTTGAATATAAATGTTGTTGATTTTTGAAGAAGAAAAAGAGTCGTTATTTTTTTTCATATGACCAATCGGCCGCCATTAATCTCGGAAATCAGTTTCTATAGCAGATTTCTAGTCGTTTGAGATCTTAGCACAACGTGGGGCATTCGGCTAGACTTCCAGCAAATATAGATACCCTGCAAATCCGTGGTTGATGCAGAAAATCCGATCTTGACGGCCAATTTCGGAGATTCTGTGAGCCCTTTAGCTCGGGAGGACCGACGGGTTATATTTGGTGCCTTAATGACCCAGGATTTTTCGACCGGACTGTAACCACAGTGAAAAAAAAAAAACTCAAGAAGAAACCACCCCAGGAACCCAGACAGCAAGGACGCTGAAACGTTGAGACCCAGAAACCCAGGATCTTTGAACGAGACGACAGTTTTTTAAAGAAAAACAAAAACAAAGAGACTCTAGTCAATTTGACTTTAAAAAAAAAAAAAAAAAAAAAAAAAAAATTCTGAGAGAACCAGCAACCCAGAAACTGAGGAGGCAAGGATCGTTTGAAGGTAGGACACTCTTTTGGTTTTTCCCCTTTTCCTTGTTGTCATATATCTCTTGCCAGTGTTTTTGAGTATAATGAGTATGAGCGGGTCTCAAGATAGTTTGAATAGGGGGTGTCAGGAAGCTGATGAGGGTGGATTAGGAAGGGGAAACCTTCATAGGATATTAGGTGGGATGCGAGTGCCAGTGTTTAAGGGCGATTCTACCAGACTGCAAGACTGGATAGAGTCGATAGAAAAAAAGAAATTGATCTATAGACTATCAGATAGGGAATCGGTGCTGTTAGCATTTGAGGCAACAGCGGGACCGGTTTCGAAATCCATAAGAAGATGGATTGAAGAAAGTCCCGGTTTAGGGTGGGAAGAATTGAAAAATAGAGTGATAGAAAAGTATGCTAGTGTTCGTACCGAGATAGAGGCAAATAGGAAGTTGCTTAGGCTGAAGCAGGAATCTGGAGAAACCCCTTCAGAGTTAGGTGAGAGAGCGACCGAATTGGCGTTGCTTGCCTACCCGGAGGAGGTGGCTCGGGAATGTAAGGTGATCCAGGCCCAGCTGGTGGATCTATATGTAGATGCCTTACAGGACGACGAAGTGAGAAATGAGATACTTCGTGGGAGACCGGCCAGGTTGGCCGATGCGTTAGAGCTAGCCCGAGATGGAGAGAGATTCTGGGATCGATCTCGAATTAGAAAGAGCCAAGCTCAGGAAAGGATTAAGGAAGAAGCGATAAATATTTGGGAAAGAAGGGTCCCAGGCCCAAGAGGGGAACGGAGAATACTCCAGGAAGTAAGTGAAGATTGGGAGGAAGAAATAGACCCCAGGCGTGAAACATGGTCAGTGTGGCGTGGATTTCATAATCCCCCACCGAGACATAACAGGATGGTTTGTTGGACATGTAAGGGTGAAGGACATAGGTCCGTAGAGTGTCCGACAGGTAGAAAGAGACAGGAAGCTGGGTGGGATAGACGGAATAAGGATAGGTCTAAAGAATCTCCAGTAGCTAGTCTCAAAGCTGTCCCAAGAAATCAGGGAAAGGCCTATGGAACAACTAGAGTAATTGGGACCAGGGTGGCCCCAATTAGAACGATAAGATTTAGATGCTGGAACTGTGGACAACCAGGCCATATGTCTGCCAACTGTCCTCATAGAAAGTGCTGGGTTTGTGATCAGTTAGGTCACGTTAAGAAGTCCTGTCCCAGGCGAATAAGAAGAGAAAACAGGACTGGGAATAAGACAAAGTGTTGGAAGTGCCTTAGATTGGGCCACATTAGCAAATACTGTTTTAGTGGAACAGAAAGTAAGATAGAGTCGGAAAGTTGTGACTCGGAGGCAGGAACGGATAATGCAAATTATCTGTTGTCAGTCCCAATGTCTGGAAAGACACGGGGCTGGAGTAAAGGAAAGAAGATAGTTAGAAAAAGTAAGGTAGAGTCGGAGAGTTGTGACTCTGAGGTAGGAACAGATGATGAAGGATATCTGTTGCCAGTCCTAAGGTCTGGAAAGATGCAGGGCTGGAGAAAACGTAAGTCAGAAGGAAAGGCTCAGGTATTCTCGCTCTTAACTGGGGAGAAACAACTGACCTGTAGAGTTAGATTAGGGAAAATTAAAGTAGAAGCTTTAATTGACTCTGGGGCGTCCGTGTCATTGATCAGTAGGGTCGTTTATGATCGCCTGAAGACCCGGAAGGAATTAGGGAAATCAGACCTAAGTATTAGTCAGGCTAGTGGTGAAGATTTGACAGTATTAGGTATGACATGGCTACCATTGAGAGTAGGTGGGGTGGAAAAGAACCACAAGCTGTATGTAGTACCTGGTTTGCACAACGAGATAATTTTAGGGAGAGACTGGCTAGGACGAAATAGGGCACAGTTGACGTTTAACCCCCAATGTTGTCAGTGGGTGGGGTAGAGGTGTCCCTAGGGGGCGGTGAAGAAAAGGTAGTAGGAATACTAGCCAAGAAGGATGTAAAATGTCCGCCCAGAAAGATAGTCGCAAGTAAAGGTGAGGGAGAGGAAGTAGTTCCTATCTCTCAACTACGAGAGAGACTTGGAAAAGAAGAAAGTGTAGAGAGTGAGCCTGAGTTGCCACTCAAATTGAGGATAAGGGGGACCACAGGCGTTGAAACCTCAAGGGGGAGTAGTGCTGGCCCCCAACAATGAGTAGATAAGAAGGTAATGGAAAAGTGAATAATGTCTTGGGTTGTTCGCGTGTGCTGCCGTTCGTGTGGAAGGGCCCCATGCGGGGGTGGTGCTCGCGGATATTTTGAGACTGAATTCACCAAGCATTAGGGTAGGTAACCGAAGAGATAGATATCTGTATGAATTGATAGAAAGACTAGTGGTGGTTACCTATAAGTAAAATGAGATACTCACTCGTCTCTTGTAAGGATGAATAAAACTAGTGGGGTGATCGTGGCCGGATCAGGGTGGCTGATAGTGATAGACTTAGGGCTGTATGTGGAGATATTGACCAGGTTGGTAAAAGAATTAGTTGAACTTCGGAAAATTATAGTTCACTGAGAGGAATTCGGATGATGATAAGTATCTAAGGTTGTTAGATTCCTTGGAGCAGGAGGCCTCTATGGTAGCATACCGTGGGAAGAAAATGCAGAATTATTTGAAAGGGGGTAGAGTTGTTGCAAACCAGACCAAAAAGAGCGGTGGTACCCATAGCAGGAAAAGCCCTAAGTGTGTTGTTCGGAACAGTATCCGAAAGCGACAAGAAAATTGAAAGATGTAAAAGAGAGTCAGAAAGTGTTAGCCCAGGTAACTAAGGAAAGCGTATCCATTTTAAACATGACAAGCGTGGAGTTAGCTAAGAACAGAGGCACTATACATTGGCTTATTGGTAGTATGGAAACCTTGCAGGGAGAAGTGGGGAATGTGACAGACAAGTTATGGTAACCCCTGGTCGTCTTAGGAGTATTCTCGTAGGTATACGGGCAGGGCTCTCTCATCATTTGAGATTGCCAGTTGACCCTACTAAAGAATTGTGGATGTATTATAGTGCCTTGGGCTGTGTTACTTGTTTTAGAAGATGGTAGACTGTTGGTATTGTTATCCGTTCCCCTACTGGATAGAGATAGTATTTTGGAAAGATAGCAGGTGATGAATTGACATCTCCCATAACCCCGGGTAGACCAGACACTTGGAGCAGTTGCTCGATATAAAATTGAAACTGAATTTCTCGTTTTGAGCTTGGTTCGACTAGAATTCCTGCTGTTGTCAGAGGTAGAAGCAATAAGGTGTAAAAGTGATGTCTTAGGAACTTGCGACTCTGTGAGTCCCATATATGTAATGGATAATCGTAAGTTGTGTATACTAGAGTTACACAAAGAGAAGTTTCAGGAAAAAAAAGAATCAATTTTTAACTTATTGGGGACCAATATTAGCGATTAGGTGGAGTTGTGGAAAACCCCAGTGAAGGATTTTCTGAGGCCGCGTTAAGAAAGATACCTAAGCTTTTAGGGCCAGTTGAGAGGATTGATTTAGACCAGTTACAGGATAAGTTAAGTTCAGTAGGGACATCGAATTCAGTGTGGAAGGGAATGTCGGGGATGGTGATAAACTGGTCGGTTATGATAGGAATTTGGCTGATCATAGTGATGATACTATCAGCAGTATTCTTGTTGAAAAGACGTAGGAAAGTATTAAGTAGGAAAAGAGCACTGGCAGGTGTGTGTGAGAGCAAGGAGGGAAACCCACTAGGTGTTTCTGTGTAAGGCAAGGGAAACTCAAATGAACCATTGCCAATGATTGATACAAAGAAAAAAAAACTCTTGACGAAGGACTGAAGGCTGCTGTTAAAGCAAAGGCTTGTTGCTAAATATGTGTGTGCGTGTGTGTACACATATATTACATGTGTTGGTATTCTGAACATAATCTACGGATTGGATTGAGTAATTGGTAAGGAGCGCTGAGAGCTCTGTTTGAATTCTATCCTACTGCATAAAAAGAACATTTAAAAGAGAAAAAAAAACTCTACTGCATGATTAGTAGAAAGAAAATTAATATGAAAAAAAAAAAAAAAAAAAAAACTGAGAAAGAACTGGAACAATTGCATGATCAAGGAAGAAGTAAAGACGTTTTCTGTTTCTACTGCATGATTAGTAGAAACCTTATGTATGAATTGTTTTTGAACTTACCAGTTGGTAGGTGGGTTGATATGTCATTTACAAGTAAATGACAAAAGGCGAAGGGAGTGATGTGACCTGATTCAGGTTTGGAAGATAGAAAAAGAAAGAAAGAAAGAAAAACGGAAATACTTAGAAAATATTTTTTGTCGGCGATCAGAATCTATGGAAAGAAAAAAAAGAATAAAAGTAATTTTTTCACTGAAACGGTAAAGATAATAATCAGCAATAATATTGACCGCTAGTGTATCTAGTGCAAGGCCGCGATTGAGATGTCCGTAGCGGGGTGGAATCTTAAGTAGGTCAGAAGACCCGTGGGGTGAATCCAGTCAAGTAGCCGGAAGAGATAGCACATGGATTAGTCAGCGGTACTTATCCTCCGAGATGCGAGACGATCCTTTGAAGTAGCTAGACTGATGTCGCTCGGAAGAGATTGATCATGATTGTCTGGAAGACACTTAAGCAAAGAGATAAAACTCTTGTTGAAAATCGGAAGTAAAGAAAATTCCTAATATCTCCACGCTGACCGGAAATAAGAATTTCCGATTGAAATATTATTTAAACTGAGACGATCTTGACGAGAGATCAGAATGAAGCCAGGTGTGCTTGAGAACGGTAGCTGAGAAGAGGCCGAATAGGCAGATGAGGCCAAACGGGCAGATGAAGTTGTGATCGCTTGAGAATCGGGCTAGCTGACAAGATTAACGCAATACGGAGAGCCGAGAGTAACTGACTTCAGCTAAGACCATTTTGAAAACTTAGTCAACTTACGAACTGTTTTGCACAATACTTTGCAGAAGACCAGAAGTATTTAATTACGGGCACATCACTCCCACCAACCTTGAGAAGTAATTATTTGTATTCTTATATTTTTGAATATAAATGTTGTTGATTTTTGAAGAAGAAAAAGAGTCGTTATTTTTTTTCATATGACCAATCGGCCGCCATTAATCTCGGAAATCAGTTTCTATAGCAGATTTCTAGTCGTTTGAGATCTTAGCACAACGTGGGGCATTCGGCTAGACTTCCAGCAAATATAGATACCCTGCAAATCCGTGGTTGATGCAGAAAATCCGATCTTGACGGCCAATTTCGGAGATTCTGTGAGCCCTTTAGCTCGGGAGGACCGACGGGTTATAGATAAATACCTGGGCGTCCCACCGTGGTGTAATGGTTAGCAAGCTAGACTCGCTACTGAATAGTGAGTTCGATTCTCGGTAATTGGATAAATACCTGGGCGTCCCACCGTGGTGTAATGGTTAGCAAGCTAGACTCAATACTGAATAGTGAGTGCGATTCTCGGTAATTGGATAAATACCTGGGCGTCCCACCGTGGTGTAATGGTTAGCAAGCTAGACTCGCTACTGAATAGTGAGTTCGATTCTCGGTAATTGGATAATACCTGGAATGGTTAGCAAGCTAGACTCGCTACTGAATAGTGAGTTCGATTCTCGTAATTGGATAAATACCTGGGCGTCCCACCGTGGTGTAATGGTTAGCAAGCTAGACTCGCTACTGAATAGTGAGTTCGATTCTCGGTAATTGGATAAATACCTGGGCGTCCCACCGTGGTGTAATGGTTAGCAAGCTAGACTCGCTACTGAATAGTGAGTTCGATTCTCGGTAATTGGATAAATACCTGGGCGTCCCACCGTGGTGTAATGGTTAGCAAGCTAGACTCGATACTGAATAGTGAGTGCGATTCTCGGTAATTGGATAAATACCTGGGCGTCCCACCGTGGTGTAATGGTTAGCAAGCTAGACTCGCTACTGAATAGTGAGTTCGATTCTCGGTAATTGGATAAATACCTGGGCGTCCCACCGTGGTGTAATGGTTAGCAAGCTAGAACCGCTACTGAATAGTGAGTTCGATTCTCGGTAATTGGATAAATACCTGGGCGTCCCACCGTGGTGTAATGGTTAGCAAGCTAGAACCGCTACTGAATAGTGAGTTCGATTCTCGGTAATTGGATAAATACCTGGCGTCCCACCGTGGTGTAATGGTTAGCAAGCTAGACTCACTACTGAATAGTGAGTTCGATTCTCGGTAATTGGATAAATACCTGGGCGTCCCACCGTGGTGTAATGGTTAGCAAGCTAGACTCGCTACTGAATAGTGAGTTCGATTCTCGGTAATTGGATAAATACCTGGGCGTCCCACCGTGGTGTAATGGTTAGCAAGCTAGACTCGCTACTGAATAGTGAGTTCGATTCTCGGTAATTGGATAAATACCTGGGCGTCCCACCGTGGTGTAATGGTTAGCAAGCTAGACTCGCTACTGAATAGTGAGTTCGATTCTCGGTAATTGGATAAATACCTGGGCGTCCCACCGTGGTGTAATGGTTAGCAAGCTAGACTCGCTACTGAATAGTGAGTTCGATTCTCGGTAATTGGATAAATACCTGGGCGTCCCACCGTGGTGTAATGGTTAGCAAGCTAGACTCGCTACTGAATAGTGAGTTCGATTCTCGGTAATTGGATAAATACCTGGGCGTCCCACCGTGGTGTAATGGTTAGCAAGCTAGACTCTCTACTGAATAGTGAGTTCGATTCTCGGTAATTGGATAAATACCTGGGCGTCTCACCGTGGTGTAATGGTTAGCAAGCTAGACTCGCTACTAAATAGTGAGTTACAATGAATAATGTATGGGAAACAATTTTACTCTGAAATTGAATCGGGAATATTTTTACTAACTAGAGTAGCTACATAATAGTGAGTTCGATCCTCGCTGGATGCTCCATACTTTCGACCTTAAGTAACATCCTACCCTTGTTGAATGGGCTAGAAAAAAACCCGAGACTCCAAATGTGGTGCAATGGTTATCAAGCTAATCTCGCAGATCCATTACTACTGAATAGTGAGTTCGATCCTCGGTGGATGCCCCGTACTTGTAATCTTGTTTCCCATTCTACCCATAGCGAACAGGGAGGTAAATATCTGGGGGTCCGATCGTGGTGTAATGGTATACAAGCTAGTCTCTCAGATCCATTATTACTGAATAGTGAGTACGATCTTCACTGGACACTCCATTTTGGGGACTTTGTGTCACAGCCTGAGTGTCCCATTCTGGCATAGTGGTTAGCAAGCTAATATCGCATATCCATTTCTACTTAATAGTGAGTTCGATCCTCACTGGATGCCCCATACTTTGATCTTGTGTCACAACCTACCTATGGGAAATTGGTTAGGCAAATACTTGAGTGTCCCATTCTGGTATAGTGGTTAGTAAGCTAATCTCGCATATCCATTACTACCGAATAGTGAGTTCGATCCCCCCTGGATGTTTAATGCTTGTGACCTAGTGTCACGTCCTATCCAGAACGATTGGTTTGGGTAAATAACTTCTATTGCCAAATATTGGAGTTAAATTTTTCATTTTCTGCCTTAATTATCCAACTATTTTTCTTTTTCAGTATTGAGGGTTCTTGTCACAAAAATGCCAGTGATGCCTAACAACAATACATATTTCGTAGATATAAGAGAAGAATTCAGGGTAAGACGTTTTCTTTCATCTTGAATTTGGAATAGCATTTTAGATTAAACATTTTCACTCTTAATTTCCGATGCATTTTTATAGTAAAACTATTTCCAAATAATTTTATAATAAAATCATTTTCAATGCATTTTATAAGAATTTTTTTTTTCTCCTCTGAATTTTTCATATGAGACTTGATGATTTGTATTATCTGTATAATTCGGACTATTGTCCCCATCTTCATTGTTATCTGCACAAATTTTCGGCAGATGTGTTCTCCGGCCTTCTTAAGGTATTTCTTGACGGACTCGGGAACCATATCGGACTCGGGAACCTTTCCCATTCATTTTTATAGTAGAAATCATTTCTAGTTCATTTTATAGTTAAATAATTTCCATTTGATGGTACTAGCAAAAAACAAAAAAAAACAAAAACAAAACAAAAAACACCCTCCGGGTGGTGTAAATAGAATTTTAAAAAAATGCTTGAGGTGGACGGGAGTTAAAACTTCAGTGCTAATGAACTAAATTTTAATCAGTTCAATTCTGTAGAAAAATAGATTCTTAAAAAATTATTTTCGATAAATAAAATTTATTTAAAAAAATGTTTGTACAATCAATAAATTAATGTAATTATTACATTCATTCATTGATTGTACGAACAATTTTAAAACAATATATATTACAAAATATGTTGTTACGCTCTTTAATTTTCTTAGAGATTTAATAAATTTCATATGTATTAAAGTAAGCATTTATTAATGAAAGTAAGTATTGATTTGATTAAAGAACTTGTTTAATTTTTAAAGACCAAAATAAAACTTATATTAATTAAAATTAAAAAGCTATTTTAATAATATGATATAAATAAAATTAAACTTATTGATGAATGTGTATTTTTTAAATAATTAATAAAATACTAATAACTTTTAATTACTTCACTACAATTAATTAAATTAAAAATATTGCGGATGAAAATTAACATCAGTAATAAAAAAAAAATAACAACCATAAACAACCTTTGCAATAAAAACAAAAAGAAATTTACACACGTGCAGAACTACATCTGGTTTAGTTTACAGTTTAATACAAAAAAAATCTTTAAATTTAAGCTAGGAATATATGACGATTTCTTGTTTGTAAATACTTTTCTCGTAAAAACCTGTACATGGTAGACCGTCAAATGTTGCGTGCTTAGCTTCTTTATATATACTAGCAAAATAAAAAAACGCCCTCTGGGCGACGTAAAATAAATATTGCCTGAGGGGATGGGAGTTGAAAATTTAATATCAGAGAGTTTGTATCATAAGTAAAGTAAAATCATCAACTTTATTAAAGGAATAAAAAATAAAATAAATTCATCAAAGGAGTAAAAAATATTAAAAAATTGAAATGGAAACTTAGTAACTTTAAATACATATTAAAATAAAACAAACTATATAGATAGATAATACCAGGTATGTATTTATTAAAACTTCTTTAAAAAAAACAATGAGGACTGTCTAACATTGCATGCTCAAATTTTGAGTGTATTTATTCTACGTTATGACGTTTTAGGTAGTGTGACGTAATCAGTGACGTCGTTTTTGTTACAGACAAAAACCGGAAGCGAATCTCCATTATATATATATATATATATATATATATATATATATATATATACTTGTTGGTAAATCCTCGCGGTGAAAAAAATACAGCAAATTGTTTGATTGTAAAAATATACTACCAAATATTACCCGGGGAGAAAAAAAATGAAAAGACCAAGATAATCGTACCAACAAAAATAATCTATTGGTACAATATTTCGCCAAAAGAAAAAAACAATATATATATATATATATATATATATATATATATATATATTTCATACAAAACTGGCAGGAAACTAAAGCTAATAAGTAAAAAGTGCTCTATACCTAAGTAGAGCAAATAATAAAGATAAATCTAATGACTCAGATAAACCTACTAAATGTTTCGCTTAATGCTCTTCAGGGCTAAGATCTGACTGTTAGTAGGTTTATCTGACTCATTAGATTTATCTTTATATATATATATATATATATATATATATATATATATATATATCATGTCACACAATTAGCACGGATATCCATGACAATCTCCCGCCAGCGTTCCCTATCATTCATTGTCCCAGGTAGGTCCTCTGCGCAGCATCCAGCATCCTTGCATAGTTGGTCAATGTAGGTCCCAGGTGGTCGGCCCACGTTAGCATGTACATGCGTTGGCTTCCACAGGATAACGTCGCTTATGAGCTCGCCCTTTCTTCTCCAGCAGTATCCAGCATGCTTTGTTCGTCTCACTTTGTGATATGGTGGAGGGGCAGGTGGCTATACAGCTGTTTCCTTGTGGGGTGCTGTTTCCACGATTTGTTCAAGACCACACGCAACATTCTCGCGCAGCTCCCATCTAGCTTATTCTCAAGGCGCCTTGTTAGAGTCCAGGTGGTGCTGCCATACAGCAGTACTGATATAACCATAGCCTGGAAGAATTGTCGCCTTAACTAGTCAGTGAGATCGGATTTCCATATGACTGATAATCTCTTTGTGGCCGACCATACCTTTCCTATTCGTGTTTTAACATCGCTTTCTGTGGATGAGATATTACTACCTAGGTATGTGAATTGTTCTACTGGCTTTCCGTTGAGTGTGGAGATGCCTCCTTTCTTTTTGAAGCACATGAACTCAGTTTTATCGGAGTTCACGAAGAGGCCGATATTCTTTGCTACCTTCTTCAGGCTATGCAGTAGTGCCTCGGTCTGTGCCGGTGTATCTGCAAGAAATACAAGGTCATCAGCGTAGTCTGCATCCGTGACAGTCTGTGTGGGATATCTCCTGCTTTTTGCCTTTTTTTAGTGTGAAATCTTTTTCTTTTATGGTATCTAATGACGTTCGGAGTACATAATCTAGGCATATTATAAATATATATGGTGCTAATGTATCTCCTTGTAGGACTCCAGCGGCGATGTCAAAGAAATCTGTGTCGCCATCAGGTAAGCTTACCATTGCTTTAGTGTCTTTGTAGAGCATCATTATAGCGGCAACCGTAACTTTGGGGAGACCGTATGCTAGTAGTATTTGTTCCATTTTCCCTTTATTTATGGAATCAAATTCCTTGGAAAAATCTACGAATAGCAGCGTTGCGTCTAGATTCTTTTCTCGAACTCCTTCACTGGCCCTTCGAATAGTCAGGATCTGAGAGGTTGTGGATCAATTTCTGCGGAATCCATTTTGTTTTTTCCTAGGGATTTTTTCTATTTAGGGTCGGATGCGATTAAGAAGAAGAACATTATATATCTTAACTGCAATAGCAGTAAGAGTTATGCCTCTGTAGTTTTTAGCGATTACGAGGTCTCCCTTTTTGTGGAAAGGGAGGATGCAACCTTTCGTCCATTTATCTATTCTATTTTGTCTATATAATGCATTGCATAGCCTAAGCAGCATGTTATTGAACTTTCTCATCTTCCATACCTCGGGGGGTATTTCGTCAAGACCTGCAGTTTAGTCCCTTTAAGACTTCGTTGAGTTCTTCTGTTGGGAAATCCCCTAGTTTGATGTCTAATTGTCTATCTATGATCTTTCAGGTGTTATTTTCTCTGATTTTAGGAGGGTTCCCCAGAAGTTTCTGGAAGTGGTCTTTCCATTTCTGAAGTCTATCTTTTTGGCTGGTTGCCTTTAGCTTCGATCTAGTGGTATTTTTCTTACCACTAATTTCGTTTACTGTTTGCTATGTTAATCGCGACTGTCTGTCTTCTACCGACTGTCTGATATTATTTATTTGTACTTGGATGTATTCCATTTGTTCTTTTTTGTATGCTTTGATAAGTTCTATCTGGGCTTTCCTAAGGTTGTGTAGATTGGTGTTAGTTGGGTTTGTTTTATTACGTTGGGCTGTTTTTTTATATCATTTCTCTTTTCTCTAACTGCTTCTGTCTCCCAGTGAACAGAGTGTTTTGCTCTTAGTTTGGTCGGTACGCACTCAGCTGCTGCTTCTAGGTGAGAACTGACAAAGTTTTAATATTCCTCGTTCAGCTTTCAGATGTCTCTTGGAGGATATCAAATTTATTTCTTACTGCCACAGCGTAGCGATTGCATATATCGCTGTTTGGCGAGTGTCGATTACTCGTATCATACAGATTTACTGGTTTGCTTTTTGTTTATACGTTGGCTTAGTCGTAATTTTGCTGTGACTATTCTGTGGTCGGGGGATACTCGTTCGAAGGAGGAATATGCTTCGCAGTTCATTGCACTATTTATCCATTTTTTTATCAGGATGTAGTCTAGTTGCGCTTTTATGTTATTTGGGTATGTGTAGGTCCATAATTTGCCCTTCCGTTTTTGAAATTTGGTGTTTAGGCAAACAAGCTTGTTCTCAAGGTAGAACTCGGCTAGGAGTTCACCATTCCTGTTTGGGGTGTTTAGTAAGCTGAATCTATTGTTTTCGTTTCTTCCTATCTATTCATGTCTCCCCCTGTAATCAGTACGTTATATTTGAGGGTGTGTCTGCATAGGGAGGATAGCTCGTTATAGAGTGTTACAATGTTCGTTTCATTGCTGACATTTGTGGGGCTGTAACACGAGACTACACTAATGCAGGGGTTGCCATTAAACGTAGTCCTCAGAATTCTCGGTTGGATTTTTTCTATGCTATTAAGCGGTTTTAGGGCCCGTGGGCTGAGGAGCATTCCTATGGTGGCATTGACGGAGTTTTTCCTTGTGGATGCAGACACAAGCATCCAGCTATTTCCAGTTTCATGATATTTTAGTTTTAGATCGCTATATATATATATATATATATATATATTATATATATATATACATATATATATGTTATACATATTATATATATTATATATATGATATATGCATATATCATATATATATATATATATATATATATATATATATATATATGGAAACACGATGGGGAAATTAATCCGACAATATGTGAAGAAATGTTTTCAAAAATATGACAGACACAGGATGTTACGTAAGATCCTGTGTCTGATATAATTTTGAAAACAGTTTCTTCACACACACACACACACACACACACACACACACACACACACACACACACATATATATATATATATATATATATATATATATATATATATATATATTAGTTAGTTCAGTTAGATGTATTATTGCTTTTAGTGTTCTAACGTTAAATGTTTCTAAATCAAATTTATCTTTTTTTTACATCTGTGTAGGCTTGTCTTTTGAAAGGTCTAAAATTTGAAGATAATATCAATCCTTTGCAAGTCTCTCCAGCAAACGAAATGCAATTCCTTCCCCAACCGAACACGCCACTCTCACTTCAAATAGCAGTCGTCAGATTTCACTTGCCGTCGAAACACTTTCTTCCTCACTCCCTGTGTCCGTCTTATTTCTGCTCGTTCGGCTGTGCTTATGCAAATTCCGATATACTTCATCCTGGTCTCTGCTAACAGCACCTCAGCTACGAGGAGGTAGCGAGATCGAATATCCGTAGCCACTCGCCACACTCTTCCCCGTCGCACAGGCCAAACATATCCTGGCGCGCTTTGTTTGTGGGGGCTGGGAATCCGCTTGTTCATAGGGCTGCCTTTCAATTTCGTCACAGTTTGTATTGGGTTTGGATTCTATGGCTGTATTATCAGACATTGTGGTTAGAGCTATGGCTTCCTTGGTGTGTGTATCATGTTTGGCTGTGCTGCGAATTGTGGGCTTTTGGGGTGTGATGTTGTTGTTGGGAGTCTGTAGCTTAGTTTTCGAACACTGGGACAAAGCTCGAACTTCAACGAAACGCGCACCTTTTATGGTAGCAAGAGGTACAATGCTGCATGGTTCTTTAACTTTTTGTACTGTCATAATTGGTTTGGATTGGGTCGGTGTCATAGATATCTATCAATGGCTGTTTAGTTATTTCATCAATACGCGCTAGTCTCAGAGATGAGCAGCGGTATTTACCTTACTGAACTGATCCTAGCGATTGATCCATTTGGGTTCCTCCGCCCAGCATCTTGTGAGCCACGCCGTTGACCCATTTTGGGTTCTTTCGTCGCGACTCACACCCACCATGCTGCTACCCATGATTTGTTTTACATACTTATATAGCATGTAGGATTCCGTATAGACTATTCTCGTACATGTATGAAAAATATAAGTTTCAACTTAGTATAAGTCCACATGTACCCTCCTGGTTTAGCATTTGGTGGGGGTAAAAGGATACCGACAGCAGGGAGCCATTAAGAGTAAAGGATAGTACTACCTATCGATTCATTAAAATTTAATGGACAAGATAGGGGGCGCACAAGCTATAGGTTCTCCCTTTCAAGGTTAATCGAAAGATGCCTAATATTTCAGCTAGTTTAGAGGAATTAAATTGAGAACTACGAGCAAGTAGAATCCTATAAACAATTTATGTAGTACTGTCAGAGAAGAAGGAGGACACAGAGGTAGGAATATACAAAAATTTAAATATTAACAGCATATGATAATATCTTAGAGACCAAAAGATTATTGTTATTACTCTGCCATATGTACACATTAAAACAACTGAATTTGTTGAGCTGAAATATATATATATATATATATATATATATATATATATATATATATATATATATATATATATTTTGTAATAAAAAACTATTTTGTACCATAACCCCTAGAAAAACCAAATATCCAAATCATAACGGTCTATCTCAAACGTTCTATTTTCAGCGTTCCAAATTTAAAAAAAAAATTCGATTTTCGAATATTTCCAAAAATCTCTGTTGTTTTTTTCCCAACGAATTTTTTCATTCAAAATAAATGTTCACTCTGATGAAGGTCGATTCTTCTATGTGTGCGAAATATTTCCACACACATGAACTGACCGAAACACATGTGTAAGTGATATCGATTAATGTGATATCGATTAAATTCATTTTATCCATCTACATTTCTTTTCTTTACTCATTTTTCCTCATATATATATATATATATATATATATATGTATATATATATATATATATATATTAGAGGTGAATGTTGGTATTTGTTTCCGTTGTGGGAGATACTTATACCAGGTTTGGGCTTAGGTGTGAAGCATTAACATACGTATTATGTTAGCGTAATATGTTAGTAGAGGAATAAATATCTGAAGACTCTGTGGCTTGTTTTGAGTTTCATTTATTTAGACTGGTCAGTTTTCGAGATTTCTACGTCTCTTCGACTTGACCTGGATGGTAGTTGTAATCTTCTGGCGGTTGCCGCGTGTTTGGGCTGGACAGTCGGGCGTCGTTTCTGGCTGGTTGGTAGGTGATTGATGAGTTTGATATATATATATATATATATATATATATATATATATATATATATATATATATATTACGGTCAGTCTAGAGCTGTTAATATAAGGAAAAATAACACTTTGTCTTTTATAATTTAAATATTCAATTTATTATATTTAATCTCTTTGAAATTTAAAAATACTCATAGAATATAGTTTTCTAAAATTATTCATCAATATTTCTAATATATAATTAAAGATAATCTTTTTATTTATTTACTGATCTATCTAATTGATTTAATATATCTTATTTTATTTTACAACTGAAAAAAAAAAGCTAAGAAAATAAATTCTTCTATTTGAGCGGTTTTATTTTTATTTTGAATTCAAGATAGTTACAATGTAGCAATATTCACCGGAAGTTAACCAGACAAGATCATATATATATATATATATATATGTATAAAAATTCAAACCCATTCTCAACAGATATTACAAAGGTAAGAGACGGATTTTATCTTCTCTAATAACATAGAATAATTACATTAACTTGATGCTTCAAAGGAGTCTAATAATAGATGAGAAAAACTTTCTATCAGGGACCCACTCTTAAAAAGTGTTTTAATGCTTTTGAGAAGGGGTCCCTTGGAAAGGATTTTTCATTTATCCCCATCATTTCATTCATTTTTATTTCATCCATTCATTCATGGGGCCCATATAAATCTAAGTTGATTTAAACCGGCTCATCAGATGGGTCTCAATTCACTTATGGACAAGCACATCACAAAAACCCCCAAAGAGCTGAATATATATAAATTCAAACAAAAACAAAAAATAAAAAAGATAAAAAAATTTTTTTTTAACAGTATAGGATTGTAACCATAGAAACAGGAATTGAATGAAAAAAAAGAGAGATACATTTCAAGGTTGGCTTCTAGGGTGTCCAGACAGACAAAAAAGTGACAAGACAGAAAAAACAGAGTAGTATATTAGAATATAAATAGACAAGTAAATAAATTTTTTTTTTAATTAAAACATTAGAGTATAATGATGTATAAAAGAAAATACTAGTTATGATATAAATAATAAAATAAATTAATAGTAAGATAATAATAAAAAAAAAATAAATAATAGAAAATAAAATCAATTAAAAATAATAATACTAATAATAAAATAATAATAATAATAAAATAATAATAATATAAAAATGAAATAATTTGAAAAATATATAAATTAAAAATAATCATAATAATAATAATAAATAATAATAATAATAATAATAATAATAATAATAATAATAATAATAATAATAATAATAATATAAAGTAAAGAATAATAATAATAAAATAATAATATAGTAATAATAGGATAAATTAATTAAAATAATAATATAATAATTTGAAAAAATATATAAATTAAAAATAATCATAATAATAATAAAATAAATTAAAAATAATAATAATAATAATAATAATAATAATAATAATAATAATAATAATAATGATAATATTAAGATAAAGTAAAGATAATAATAATAAAAATAAAAATAATAGTAATAATAATAGGATAAATTAATTAAAATAATAATAATAATATTAAAAATATTATTAATAATAATAATAATAAAAAAAATGAGGTAAGGTAAATAATAATAATAATAATAATATTAAAAATAAGAAAAAGTAAATAATGATAATAATAATATTATTAATGTAAAGTAAATAATAATAGTAATAATAATGAAAATAATAAGATAGGGTAAAAAATAAAAAATTATAATAATAATAAAAAATAAATGAATTGAAAATAATAATAATAATAATAATAGTAATAATAATAATAATAAATTAAATTAAAAATAAAAATCATAATAATAATAAAAATAAAAATAGAAATAGAATAATTTAAAATAAATTAATAATAATAGAATGAGATAAATTAAAGATAATAATAATAATAATAAAAATAATAATATAAAATAAAAAATATATATGATAGTAATAATAAAATAAATAAAATAAATTAAAGATAATAAAATAATAATCATGATAATTAGATGAATTAAATTACCGATAATAATAATACTAATAACAATAATAATACTGATTAAACACAGTAACAGGTTACAAATAATACAATTTGAACAAGAAACCATTCCTCAGAACACCCCAACTTTAATCACTAACTTCCAGTCCTATAGGATTATACTAATTTAAATTTGTTTTTATGTCTACATTTAAAAATCAATTGGTTTCTTTTATTGAGTAGTTGGCCAGTGGGTCTATATTTCAGGATACATATCTTCTCATCCAGACAGAGGTTACACCTACCTTTAAATCCATTTGGGGTGGAAGATTGTTTAATAAATTCCCATTTTATGAAAGGGGTTAAGCCTCTGTCTTTCAGATTCCAATAGTAACTTGATAATGCAGTCTGATTTTTGATTTTGTGGTTAGAGAAAGAATGTTTATGGGTATAAAATCTTTGTTTCCACTTCCCAGCGGAGATACCTATATAAGCCTTAACATCAGTTTTGTTTTCAATAGTTGCTTTGTATACAACCTTCTCTGAGTTGCAAAATCCATTTACGGGGCACTCATCTTTAATCCTACAGTTACAGTTAACCTTATATGTATTTTGAGTGCTCACCAATGATTCGTCAATTAATTTTTTATTTTGGTTAGTTATAATTTTGGAGATGTTGTTAGTGCATGAATAACTAATTTTAATTGTTTTTCTATTGAAGATCTTATTTAAAGGATTAGTGCTATTAAAATGTTTATCTATCAATTTAAGGAAGTATCTACCTATTTCAATGTTGGATAAACTACAAAAGGGAGGGTTAAACCACAAAATATTTCTGTTTTTAGATTTTTTACACTTCTGATTATTCTCACTACTATAATCACTGTTGGTACTATCATTGTTGTTAGAAATGTTGTTAGTTATATAGTCGTGCCCACTGGCCATAGGTTTATTATTGTAAATTAGTTTATGTTGGAAACCACTTTTATCAAGGGCCTCTTGATACATTTTACTGTTAGCATCGAAAATTGGCTTGCTGGAGCATAATCTACTTATCCTAATGTTAACAGCGTTAGGGATTTGTTTAATAATAGATTTAGGATGATCTGAATGTACACTGATGTAAGCGGGGTTTAGGTTATCCTTACAAAAGGGTTTATAGCTATTGTTGGACAAATTGAAGGTTACGTTTAGGAAATTAACTATTTTGAAATTTGAAACTCTCTCGATTTTGAAGCCAAGGAATCTGAAGGCTCTAATGATTTGGAAGTCTTTGGTCCATTACTATCAGGGATATATATTAGTCCGTCGTCTCGATATAGGCTTACATATTTGAGGTCTATTATCCTGCTAAGTGTATCTAAAATGTATAATCCTATTAAATCCGCTATTTGTGATGAATCATATGCTCCCATAGGAACATCAAAGTTATCAAGGCTATTTTTGATCCATGTGGAATTATGGAGTTTAAGAACAGATTTTCTACATGCTAATATTAATTGAAATTGTTCATCAGATATTTCACAAAAGCTTCTGGCATGTGTAACGCTATTTACTAAAAGTTCTTTGGAAATAGAGGGGTAGAAATCAATAATATCAAATTGGATAAAGGTGCATTTGCTTTTATATTTGATATTTTTGAACCATTCAATAGTTTCAATAGAGCTCTTCCACAGATTATAATTGGAATTGCAAAGAATGTTAGAGACTATCTTATTTATTATATTTTTAGAAACTAGACCTAATTCAGTTTTTGAGGGATTAATTAGTCTAGAATGTTGCTTATCTAAGAAATTAGTTTTGTGGTCTTTAAATAGTATATAAGCACATTTTTCCTCCAATTTGCCCATTCTATCATTTATATTAAGTTTGCTAGCAAAGGTGTTAGTATCGCAGTTAATTTGAGAAATGGAATCTGTATGGTCCAATCTGTAATTATTTGTAACCTTATCATATATATATATATATATATGGAGGCACGTGGGCTAGTGGTTAGAGTCGTGGAAAATGGACTCGTATATATATATATATATATATATATATATATATATATATATATATATATATTGCAAATACTCATCATGGAAATATACTCACTGGTGTTATCTATGTTTTAGCAGAATTCATTAAAAAGTTACAGTTCTGTATATAATGGAGATGTAATTTCTCTAAAATGTGTTTTAAATTATTGTACGAAGTAAAAGAAAATGCATTTTTAAAATTTAAATAGTAATGAATTTATATTTTCATTTTTTTTTTTTTTTTTTTTTTTTTTTTTTTGTCAGGGAAATTATGAATTGCTAAAAGAAGCGTACTTTCAAAGTGTGTTTATGTTTATGCCACGTCTTTGCCCACTTGATTCTTTGCGTGTTGGGGATGAATACGCCATTTTCGGTAAGTCGCATATAATGATGAACAATGGATAGGTAGCCTATTCATTTTGTAATGAAGCGTAATATTTGAATATTATTATTAACTTGTAATTCGTTAGGAAGTAACCTGTAGTTTGATTGACAGCTTGTAACCCGTTGTTGACCTATCATGTTTTATTTTCATTGGTTGAGAGTGTCTTGTAATTGTAAAATCCGTGGGAAAAGCTAAAAGTACTTTAGAGTTGAACTGATCGGTCGTTACAAATGTGGCCTGCATAGTTCCCATCTTCTCGCTGGAATGTTGGGTCTTGAGGGAATTAAAAGGCATCAAATTTAAAAATGAGTCTTTGTGTTACTTAATAAGAAAAGGATCAAACAAGCCAAGAACAACACAAGACAACCCCAAGCGAACCCAAAATGACAGAAGACCAGAGATCTCAGCCCGGATAGCAGAGATAGACCCAAGTAAAAAGATAATAGTTAGAAAGGTCTATTTAATAATATGGTACCGTATATAATCATTTCCAGTGCATTCACCCTGAAGATATCAATTCCAGTGCATTTTATACTAGAAATTATTTCTAATGCACTTTTAGAGTAAACGTCATTTCCAATGAATTTTATTTACAAAAATCATTTTAAATGCATTTTTATAGTAAAATCCTCTTCGAAGCATTTTATAGTAAAATCATTCAATGCATTTTTATGGTAAAATCCAATCTTATAGTAAAATCATTTTCAATGCATTTTTATAGTAAAATCATTTACGAGGCATTTTATAGTAAAATCATTTTCAATGCATTTTTATTGTAAAATCATTTCCAATCTAATCTCATAGTAAATTTATTTTCAATTGTTACATAATTATTAGATACCTAATGATTATGGCAATAGTGTAGAAAACATAATGGCGATTAGTGCAGCCTACGGCCTTGAAAGATGAGTGACAATGCTTGACCTCACTCTCACCTTACTTTGCGGGGATGGATCGTGAGAACCGGAAGCCATGGAAGACCCTGTTCCGGTTTAAGTAATAGTAAGCAAGTTTAAGTCAGTTAGAAGTTAGAAGCCGAGCTAGCAAGATGTAAGGATCTGCGCGCATTGTCTGGTTTGGGGATTTATAAATAAAGTAACATCAACGTAAATCGAAGTCTTGTGTTTATTACCTAAAAACTAACAATGACACAGGGCTTCTGATAAAGAGTGATCCCTAACAGAAACCAGACCCGAAATCCCCACAAGAAAGACTAGACCAGACCTTAGAAGATATACCAGACCAAGATGTTAGAAGATAGAACCAAAGCCGGCCAGAAGAGAAGACGACTAGAAGTAAGAATTAAAGAAAGGTATATAACATTATATGCTGATTTGGTACTATGAAAACCCCAGTATGCAACACAATGCATTTTTATAATAATGACGATTGAAAATGTTTCATCTAAAAATAAAAATCCATTAAAATCAACTTTGATATTTTATTCGGCAGGTTCTAACTCCGATGGAATCATTCACATTGACGAGTGTAGCGGAAGTATGAAGTGGAATCAGGTACCATCAATCATCAGAAGAGGTTTTTACCTATATTATAAATCTGCTTGTAATTGTTTAGTAAGTTTAATTCAATCTTTATTTTCATATAGAATTATTCTCAGCGAATTTTAAAAGCAATTCATTTATTCCATTGAATTTTGTAGTAAAATGATCTCCATAACATTTTATAATCATCCCCATTGCATTTTTATAGTAAAATAATGTCTAATACATTTTATAGTAAAATTATTCTCTCTCTCTCTCTCTCTCTCTCTCTCTCTCTCTCTCTCTCTCTCTCTGATAATGTTTCTATACAAAACGTTAATTTCATAGTTATTTTTAAGGACGGATAAATATTTTAAACTATTTCGTTTGAAGACAACAAATCTATTTTTATACTGGAAATAAAATTTCCTATGAATTCTTCTAAATTAATTTCCAATGCTTTTTATAATAAAACTCAGTCGCAAAGCATTTTATAGTCAAAATTATTTCCAATGCATTTTTAGAGGAAAATCATTTCTAATACATTTTTTATCGTAAAATCATTCTCTCTCTCGGTATTTGTCAAGAAAATTGTGACACGAGCGACAAAAAATAATTTCTAATGTAAAAATAAATTCCAATGTATTTTTATACAAAAAATACATTGGAAATCAATTCTAATGCATTTTTATAGTAAAAATCATTTCATGTGCATGTTTATACTAAAAATCATTTCCAATGCATTTTCATACTAAAAATAATTTCCAATGCATTTTCATAGAAAAAATCATTTCCAATGCATTTTTATACTAAAAATAATTTCCAATGCATTTTCATAGAAAAATCATTTCCAATGCATTTTTATACTAAAAATAATTTCCAATGCATTTTCATAGAAAAAATCATTTCCAATGCATTTTTATACTAAAAATAATTTCCAATGCATTTTTATAGTAAAAATCATTTCATGTGCATGTTTATACTAAAAATAATTTCCAATGCATTTTCATAGAAAAAATCATTTTCAATTCATTTTCATTGTAAAAATAATTTCCAGTGTATTTTTATAGTTAAACAATTCCCTATGAAATATTATAGTAACATTTCGCTTCCCATCTCATTCAGACCATATTTTTATTTGTCGTGAATGTCAGTTGCTGTTTTTAGTTAGTTTTAGTTTTTAGTTAGTTCTTTTATTTTCCAGGGTCCGACAGAGAATCTCTTTCCATGCAGCTTGATATTTTCTAACCACACTGAAGAATGAGTCAAGACTACCCCCTACCAAAAATGTTAGAATCGATTGTCTCCAAATGAGAATCCCAAATGTTGGATTTCATTTTCTCACAAACAAAAGAAAATAAAGACACTTGCAAGACGGATAATTACACGTCTCTATCCAAAAATCTATTTCGTTCTATTTATTTATTTATTTATATCTATCTATCTATCTATCTATCTATCTATCTATCTACTCTTAACAAATATAGCACCGACTAAGGAGGAGTGAGAAAACAACATAATCTTTTAGGGCGGGGTGAGGTTCAGAACTTGGGTAAAAGATGAAATTATTGGATAAAGTTTGTAGCTGGAATGGTAAAAGATACAAAGAGTAGCTAGTTGTTTTATTCAGTTGTTTTCATTATTATTTGGTATATTTTTCAGGCTCTATGAAGCGGGTATGGTCCATGTCGCTGGTTATATGAATATAACAAATGAGGTTGGGTCAAGACTAATGCATACCAAATATTGTTACATAATCTATGCGGTTGCATAAGATTATTGTCAATCCCCTGTAATTCTGAGGGGATGCCCCTTTTCATACCATGGCTGGGTTTTGATATGTAAGTACGAAAAGCAAATACAATTTTTTAGTTCTTAAGAATTTCCATGTTAAAATATCATAAATTTCATAGACGAAATTTGAAGATAAAAACTTTTATGAAAATTGTTGTTTTGTAATTAATATCAATGGAAAAAAAGTCTTAATTTTTAGAGACCTAATGAAAACGTTTTAAAACAATGTGTTTTTAAAATACTATCTTGAGTTTAAGCTAACATAGATATTGCAATACGATAGGTATACTTTTTTTTTTCGTGCACCTGCTACTGAAGGGGATTACAGGAAATTCTTCTAAACATCATATAAAATAAAATAAAAATCTGATTTTAATAAAACTTTCTGTATATGAAGTAATAAAAGACGAACTTTTATTGTAAAAAATGTTTACTAAATTGAAAAGGCTAATTTTTTTCGTTAGTTTTTGTTTCGCGCTTTGGTACCCTGTACAAAGATTTTGGTAATTTTTTTTTTCTGTATGAAAATAAATTTTACATTTTATCATTCATATGACGGAAGATATGTAAAAAAAAAATAATCGATACTAGAAGAGGTTTGGTAATAGGGCGTCTTAAACCTTGAAACTTAAGTCTCGTAAATAAGAAAAAATATGTAACTTTTTTTTCTAAATTGTTAGCTTATTTTCTAAGGAATTTTATATCAAAAGTTCTTGTTGCCTACTTTGTTTTTAAGGAAGTTTTTAAATTCATAAAATGTAAAATAAATACTTTTGTTTAGTGTATAGCAAAATCGTATTTATTTAGTTAAAGAAAATAGCCTCGCCCAGAATTTGAACCTAGCTCATCGAGTCAATTTCCTTACGACGAAAACTATTTCTAGAATATCCATGCATAATAACAAAAAGTTTCATCTTTCTCTCTCAAGGTTCTTGTTTATCTGTGACTACTTCCCGACGGGCCTCTTCATTTTTGAGAGAGGGAGGGGGGCTCCCTCTCTCAAAAATGAAGTGTTTATTGTCTAAACAGGAAATATAACAATTGTTGTCTTCTAAGTAAAATTGACATGGAAATTTTGCAGGAAAAAAAGGATGGTTGACAATTGAAACTCTTAGCCTGGGAGGAAAGAAAGTTGAGTTTAGAAATGAAAGCAAAGAACATGTATTTTACTTTGTAAGCTGAACTGGAATTTAACGATTCTAAGCCTTCTGTAATATTCATTCTGAACGTGGAATAGAGATGAACGCGGGAGCCCACCTCCCGCGTTCATAATGCATGTGAGGAAATGAGAAAAAAATATTATTGTGAAAATTGTGTGTTTGTCTGTCTGTAACCGAAACTATATTACTACTCAAGTCACAATTCCCTTTGTTATTTACGTCACATTCTCCATGATTTTATTTTTATTTAAACCTCAATTATTAATAAAATTGCTTTCCAAACTTTCCAAACATTTCACTTCTCTCTCACTTTCTCTCTCTCTCTCCTACTTCGCTACGCGACACTTATCAACCCCCAACCCCTTTTTATCATATGGGTGCTAGAAGGCGGTGGCTGCGGGTCTACATGTCCTGGGAATGACGTTAAACTCTATCTGATGGTGAAGTTCCAGTTTTGGAGGTTTGAGAATGTGGAGCACCTCTTCATCACCATTGCTCCCTGGTCCACTCTGACCCGGAGTGGTAGTACCTGTTAGGGTCCCATCTATGGGTTAAATAGAAAAATGTATTTATAAAAAAATTGTATTATCCATTAAGAATTGATTTATTTCAAAACTTTATTGGCATTAAATGACCCACTGAGGTTGATATGCCGTAAAACAAAACAAACCAAAAAAAAACTTATCAACCAGTAGAAAAATGCCGTATGGCATTATGATGGTTCATCCTTAAAAACTTTCCATGTTAACCTAATGGCTCACGTTACACATGAACTACAACTCCGAGTTAGAGTAGGTCTGGGATTGATAACAATGTACTAAGTACTCGACACTCCCTAGATCTCCAGAACTGGAACCTTAGGTTCAGTTTAGTGACGTACATATGACACCGAGAAAAAGGAGCACTCATGATTTCTATTAGATTTCTTTATAAACAACATTTAACACCCCCACCCACATGTTAAATGATATTGACTTAAGGCATTTAATGTATAAGTAGAGTGTTGATGTATCTAGGGGCTATTTATGCCCCCACCCTTATGGTACTGAAAACAAATCCGGAGCCAGAGTCCCTAAGGTGGAATGACTGCTTTGCCGTTGCTAAACTGCATTGGTTTCTTACCTATCCTTTGGACCACAGTGGCAGTGTAGAGAGGAAAGATTTGCTGCTTGGGCAACAGCTCATCCTCCATATCAACCTACCCAGGCTACGTTGTTCCAAAAGAATTTGGACACTTCGCCATCGTCTTTCGCAGACATAAGGATGGCAACAACATGGTGCTTGAATATGATAAAAGTTCAGTTTAATGCCGGGGACTCTGCAGTAAGTTAACTTTACTATGCGTGCCAAAAATAGCTCAGCTTCATCGGTGTTCTTTTTTGGGGCTGGGGGCACCGAACAATAAATCCAGCGTTTGTCCCTTTAAATAAGAGGACGAGTGCTGCCTATGCGAAGACCGAACCCATTACTAGAGCTAAAATTATTAACTTTTAACACCACTCAGAACAAGTGTGTGAGTGTAGGGGGTGAATCCACTGTATCTTATATTTCAACTGATAATGTATTTTTGTCTAAACAAGTACTTGCCCACCCAAGATGGATGGAAACGATCCCAGGAAAGCCAGGGTGACTGTGAGAAAAAATGGAGTAAGTATTTATCAAAACCTCCGAGCAGGACGTGACACAAGGTGGATTGTTCTGCGGAGTTTAAACAAACAAACAAACAAAGAAAAAAAAACAAGAAAACAAACAAACACACACACACACACACACACACACACACACACACACACAGACGCGTGTGTGCTGGTGGCCCAGTGTTTAGGAACTCTGACTGATGATAAATTGATTAGGTTTTGATCCCGGCTAGAGGTAGCCTACTATGTCTAGCCACACTGAGAAATAGAAATAGAAATAAGAAATAAGAAATTTATTAATCAATAGTAGTACAAATTATTTTTTTTTAAATATAAGTAAAAGAAAAACTTTATTGGTTTAAACTACTATTGAAGGGAGGCCACGCCTAATAGCGTGAAGCTAATCCCATGGACATGACCACCCTTGGACGCTCACAGGAAACGATACATGAAACACACAACGTAAACATATACATATATATCATGAGACAAATTAGCCGTGTGAGAATCTAAATGCAAATCTGTTGTTTATAAGAGGCAATAAAATGATTTTTCAAAAGTGTTTTAAGGACAAAATAATTTACTGAAACAAGCTTCATCTTTTCTTTATCAAAAAATAACGACTGAACAGTATTCCAAGAATTAATTGCATTAAAACGAATCGAATTATGTGTTGATGATAGGGAAATTAAGCTAACCAGATTGGTCAGCACGAGTGACATGAGCATGGGTGAAGTCAACTGCAAAAGCATTCTGAACAGAAACAGGATACGTCGACCACACGGAGACTGTGTATGGCTAAATATATGCTTTCCACTCCAGTCCGCGAAATCCTTACACTTAAATGCAAGGCTTTCCTATAAGACGGATGGAGCTCTTTCTGACGGCATTTACATATACACATATGATTGAAAATAGATAGAATAGCAACTATATTTATATATCAATATAGTTTCTCTTGAGGAAGACCGTTTTTATACTTATGACAAGCCCCAAACCCTTTTTTATCATAGGGATGCTAGAAGGCTGTGGCTGCGGGTCTACATGTCCTGGGAATGACGTTAAACTCTATCTGATGGTGAGGTTCCAGTTTTGGAGGTTTGGGGAATGTGGAGCACCCCATTCATCACCATTGCTCCTTGGTCCACTCTGACCCGGAGTGGTAGTACCTGTTAGGGTTCCATCTATGGGTTAAATAGAAAAATGTATTTATAAAAAAAATTGTATTATCCATTAAGAATTGATTTATTTCAAAACTTTATCGGCATTAAATGACCCATTGAGGTTGATATGTCGTAAAACAAACCAACCAACCAACCAACCGTTTTTATAAAAGGTCGAAACAGATATTATCACTTGTTTTTCTATCTATTTTCAATCATATTGTCGGATTTATTTCTATTTATTATATACTTATATATACTAGCAAATATATGCAAGTATTTAAGTTTTAATGTAATAAAATATTGTATCAAATTAGAAAGGCTAATGAAACTAAATAAGAATACAGATAAAAAGATTTGAAACAGAGGGGGTATAATAAAAGATTTGAAACAGAGGGAGTATAATAAAAGATTTGAAACAGAGGGAGTATAATAAAAAAAATGGAACAACTGAAACTTACTCTTCCATCACTCTCGTCTTTCATTGTTATTTTTTCTAATTTAAGTATTTAGTTAAAAGAGGAAGTAAAGAATAAAATGACAGTTATATTATCTTGTTAATTGATTTAATTTAAGATTCATTGAAGAGATTTTTGCTTATATTCATTAAAATAAAACCAAACAGTTAGAAATCAATAATACTAAGCACATATTTATTAAATTCGATTTTTTAATATTAATATGCAAATTAGCCTTCCCGTTTACACTGTAAACCGCTATTTTGTTGTATATATAAATATAATTGCATGTTGTCAGTATGTAGACATAGTTAACAGTATAATAAAATCATGGAGAATAACTAAGAGAATTGTGACTTGAGTAGGAATATAGTTTCGGTTACAGACAGAAAAACACACAATCTCCATTATAATAAGACATATGTGTATTAAATTCTCACTCCAGTTTTAATTAATAACATGGTCTGTTTTGAAATAAATCTAACTCAGGCTTTAAGAGAACCAACGTTAAAATATAAAATGGTAATTAACATTAAATAATGATCATTTAATAATCATTGAGAATATAACGTAAATAACTAAGGGAATTGTGTCGTCGGCGATGGCGTAGTTTATAAACAGACAGACAGATGCATAATCTCTATTAAAATAAGATAGATATAAAATGTTTAGTCTGTGCAGGAGTATTGGTTTGTTATTAGGTTTTAAGAGTTGTCAATAATTGTTGGGTTGTTTTATGTTGAAGTCAATTCAAGAATTATGGTTGCCATTTTTATACAGAACAATGATCGGGAGCCATCACGGAACTTTGAACCTAACCCTTTATTTATTCCACGGGGGTATCCTGTTCTCATTCCACTAACCATAGCTGGGGTAGGAGTTGTGTTAATTAATTATTTTTTCTAACTGCTTTCACTCGGGGTTGAACTCGGATACCAGAGATAACTGTCACTTAGAACTGTTAGGGTTAGGTTCAAAGTTCCGTGATGGCTCCCGAATACGACAAGAAAGTTCCCGAGTTCGAAAAGAAGGTTCCCGAGTCCGAGAAGGTTCTCGACAAGAAATACCTGAAGAAGGCCGGAGGGTATATCGGCCGAAACGTTGTACAAATAACAATGAAGATGGGGACAATAGTCCGAATAACGCAGTTTTCATTGTTATTTCTATTCAGAAATTAGGTATTTTCAGTGAATATTTTCCGTATATAAGAGGATGTGAATTTGTCCGTATGTTTTATAATTAGATATTTCATAGTGCAAGTGTAAAACAGGTGATATGCAAGATGACAGGAGAGTGTTAATATAGTGTGACTAATGTAGGTATTAATTCTTAATTTGTTTTCAGGAGGTACTCTCAAAATTGACAATTAAATTCATACATTACGTTGCTTTGGTTTACGAACAGTCTGAGTTCGACCCTATCCAAAGACAGTTGTGTCTAGCCACACTGAAGAGGCTTAAAACACCGAAACAGATAATACTAATCTTCAAGCCTCATCTCAAACATTCAGAGAAATAGAACAATAATGCATCTTCACAATCATTTGAAACCAAAAAACAATTCATAATTGTTAGGAAAACATTAGTTTTTCCCATGATTCAAAGTGGAACAAACTGGAACCAAATAGCGTACTTAGCCGAATTACAATGGAGGGGGGCATTAATTGTAACTTCACCGTTTGGCATTAGCCATTACCCGTCTGTTTACAGATTTGAGTTCTCTGGTGATTGTAAAAACATACCGCCGTAAAGTATGTAGCAATTAATTGTTCACCCTAGATTGACGGCCGCTGATAGCTGCAAGAGTAAGGAACTTGGCAGACGAAAATTCTGTCGGGTTTTGATCTCGGCTAGAGGTAGCTGTTAAAAAGTCGAGCCGCACTGATGAGGAGTAAACATCGAAACACGTGTCTGTGGAGGACTGATATATATATATATATATATATATATATATATATATATATATATATATATATATAAGTAATTGGTAATTTGCTTGAAGCATTGTTAAGTATGTTATAATATATTAATTTGAAAGCAATTACAATGCATATAAAAAACAAAAAGATGTTCTTTTTTGTCTTAAAAGTAAAACTTTATCTTCAGAGACAAATTTTCCGAAAATCGTCTCTGAAGATAAAGTTTTACTTTGAAATCGATAAGACAAAAAATAACATCTTTTTGTTTTTATTTTTTACTTGCATTGTAATTGCTTTCAAATTAATATATTATAATATATATATATATATATATATATATATATATATATATATATATATATATATATATATGTTAGTACAGTGACGTGCAGTTGGTTGTAGCTTCTTCCTTGAAGCTTTAAAGGCATCTAAAGTCTTGTCATTCGGCCCAGATTTGTAATTAATAGAAGCAATATTTTTTTCTTCCAATATTGGTATTAATACAGACGCACTGGCTTCGAACCAATCATTAGACCCACGCACTCTTTTGCCCAAAACTGTCAGGGCCGTGTTAGGGTGGTGGTCCGAAGGCCATCCCAATATTGCTGGGCAGAGCAACACTGTTGTAAATAGTGGAGAGACTCTTCTAGGACGCAGAGGAAGGCAGCAGCATTGATTGGGTCAGCTGCTTTAGCACTACCCCCCCCACACACACATATATATATATATATTATATATATATATATATATGTGTGTGTGTGTGTGTGTGTGTTGAAATGAAAAATAAACGAAAGAAATGTTGAATGGATAAAATAGGATTTATTTTATTATATTTTACTGACTCGTGTTTCGACCAGAGGTTTATCTATGTATATATGTATTCTATCTCTTATCATTTTAAATACAAAATCAAATACAATAACTATGATAGAAAAAACTACAGAAATGTTTAGTATACAAAGAAATAGCGACCTTCGTCAGAGTAAATCCTTATTGTTTTAAATGAAAACGGTTGAAATACACACACACACACACACACACACACACACACACACACACACATATATATATATATATATATATATATATATATATATATATATAATATATAAAACTTGTTGGTAAATCCTCGCGGTGAGAAAAAAAACAGCAAATAGTTTGATTGTAAAAATATACTACCAAACATCAACCGGAAGAAAAAAATTTTTGTAAAAAAGAAAAGACCGAGATAATCGTACCAACAAAAAATAATCTATTAGTACAATATTTTGGCCAAAAGAAAAAACAATTTATATGCATATATATATAAGATATATATATATTCATACAAACCTGCCAGGAGACTAAAGCTAATAAGTAAAAAGTGCTCAATACCTAAGTAGAGCAAATAATAAAGATAAATCTAATGAGTCAGACGAACCTACTAAAAGTTTCGCTTAATGCTCTTCAGGGCTCAGATCTGACTCTTAGCCCCGAAGAGCATTAAGTGAAACTTTTAGTAGGTTAGTATATATATATATATATATATATGTTCCTGTTACGTACGAATTCAACCGCAACTTTCCAAAGACGGAAGTGAAACTGTTCACACATTGCTTTCTTTTTGGTGCATATATTCGTTAAGTGTACGTAAACAAAATGACTATTGATACATTGTGTGGTTAGATAAAGATTCTTTCAAACCTCTCAGCGTAAATCTTTTTTGTAATAACCGAATTATTTGAGAAGCCTTTTTTTGTTAAATAGGATACATAGGAGTGTATTTACCTCAACAACAGTAAATATTATCTACTAGATATGTTCACAGTTCAGGGGTGCAATTGTTAGAATCGTGGGAAATTAACTCGCCGAACCGAGTTCAAATCATGGACAAGGATGTATGCATTGCACATTTCGTTTCAGTTAGGCCGAATGTTACAGAAATTGATTTTCTCGATGTTTAGCCATAATTTAATAGGTATTGCCTAATTCATTAATTAATATTTTAAAATTAGGTCCGACTCCAATTAAGCACTTATTCTGAAAAATTATCGGCAAAAAGCCATTCTAACAACCTTGTTTACAACATATATATATATATATTTGAAGGCGAAATAATGCAAATTTATGTTTAAAAACATATTTATTCAATTTTTTTTTGTTTCCTTAATATTTTCAGGCTATGCCCATCTTCAGAGAGTTGAAATTTTTTTTTTTTAAATTTCATCTGTATTTGTTAAACTCAACTGTGATGTTAATCCGTTGAATTTTTAATGTAAATGCAAACGTTCGGCAAAGATTGTAAAGTTCCGCTCGGCAAAGATAGTGAAACTCCGTTAGATCCCGTGCGGCGTCTTGTTTCGCGGGATGTTTTGAAAATCATTTCAGATATAAATATATATTTTCTTTTTTAATACTATAAAAATAATGAGGCCCTGCTCAGGGATATTGAAATAAAGATTTTTTAAAAATTATTTTTATAGTGAGTTAGAAGCATTAATTAAAATGTAATAATATATTTTTGAAGGCGAAATAATGCAAATTTATGTTTAAAAACATATTTATTTAATTTTTTATCTGAAAAAAAAAAATTAAATAAATATGTTTTTAAACATAAATTTGCATTATTTCGCCTTCAAAAATATATTATTACATTTTAATTAATGCTTCGAACTCACTATAAAAATAATTTAAAAAAAATCTTTATATATATATATATATATATATATATATATATATATTATATATATATATATATATATGTGTGTGTGTGTGTGTGTGTGTGTGTATATAACATTCCGCGTAGGGATGTATCAATTAATTATTCACTCAAAAATTGACAGCCGCTAATAGCCGCACGGGTAAAAGACTTGGCAGTTTCGATCCCGGCTGGATGTAGTTGTTAATAGTAAAGCCACACTGATGAGAAGTAAACTTCGAAACACGTGTATGTGGATGGCATATATATATATATATATATATATATATATATATATATATATATAATAGAAGGTTTACAAAAAGGATTATGTTTTTAAAAAAATGTATTATTAACTTGCATATGCGACACGTGTTTCAGATCTGTTATCTTTTCACGCATTGAATAACTATATTTTGGCAGAATATGTATATGTGTGATTTCTGATATTTGATAGGTTGTGTGTGTTTTTGTAACATATCAAATATTGTAATAATTAAATTATCATATTGTGGTATATCCCAGGTTCCACAAGTTTAATTTGATATAGTATATTTTTATAAGCAATGCAGAGGAAAATGTTATTATTCATGGGCGATAACTGTGTGCAGATAAATTCTGTTCCATATGTATGTAAAAATAATTTTGTCTATATCATGCGATTTTCAAACATCTGACGATTATATAATGTGTCTCTTACATTTTAAAAGTTTGTCTATCCCGGCACACACACACACACACACACTCAATTTCTTTCAACACATAACCAGTTTGGTTTGGTCTGGGTTGTTTTACGGCATATCAACCTCAGTGGGTCATTTAATGCAATTGAAATAAATTCATTCTTAGTGGATAATCAAAT
>CM042172.1:53423489-53425989 GCA_023376005.1 Doryteuthis pealeii | reverse complement strand
ATGCCATTTTATTTAGGCCAGGTATAATTACCAACACAGGAACATGTATCATACATCAAAATAACGCTGGTCCTCTGTGGATCACATCCCCACTTCTCCACATAGGTGAGTCAAAAAGTAATGCCATTTTGTTTAGGACAGGAACATGTATCATACATCAAAATTTCTCAAGGGCATTAACCAGAAGTGATATTTAAAGAGTCTCGCTATTACATTCACTTTCGGACTAATAATATACACCTTCTCATATCCGAAAGCTATGAGTTAGTTCTTTATGAGTTAGTTTTACTCATGTTTTAGACAATGAGAGCCGCGCTTCCAGATGACCTCGGGGTTACACCCTGGCTATCAAACTCTGTAACCGTTGTTTTTTTTTCCATTCGGTTTATCGTTATTTTAAAATCTACACTACCTGACAAAAATGATAGGCTCTGTACATCCAGTATGTAACATTATTATTTACCGAAGGCTGGTGAGGGTGGAGAGGAGGTGAAGAGACGGATTATTGCCTTTCCCAAGGGCATTAACCTGAAGTGATATTTAAAGAGTCTGATCCAGGATGTGAAGTTATATTATTGGAACTTTTTCTTATTTCTGATTCGATTAACTCTCCTTCTTACAAGGATGTACAATTATTATTTGGTCACGTAGAAAGTTTTTCGTTAAATACTTGACCTTAAAAAATATTTTTGGACCATCATTCCTGCTGAAAATAGGATGTGCCCCCGTGGCGTAGTAGCTGCGATATCGTAGTAATTGAGTTCGAAGTCCAGTCACGCTAATACGTTTACTTTTGGATTAAAAAGTGTAAAGTTATGGCTCTCATTATAAGTGATAATGTGTCATAGAAATAATTATCGCGTACTTATTTCTAGACCGGTACTACGAGGGTGAGTCAAAAAAATAATGCCATTTTATTTAGGACAGGTATAATTACCAACACAGGAACATGTATCATACATCAAAATAAAGCTGGTCCTCTGTGGATCACATCCCTACTTCTCCACATTAGGTGAGTCAAAAAGTAATGCCATTTTGTTTAGGACAAGTATAATTACTAACACAGTAACATGTATCATACATCAAAATAAAGCTGGTCCTCTGTGGATCACATCCCCACTTCTCCACATAGGTGAGTCAAAAAGTAATGCCATTTTGTTTAGGACAGGTATAATTACCAACAGGAACATGTATCATACATCAAAATAAAGCTGGTCTTCTGTGGATCACATCCTACTTCTCCACATAGGTGAGTCAAAAAGTAATGCCATTTTGTTTAGGACAGTTATAATTACCAACACAGGAACATGTATCATACATCAAAATTTCTTACGGGCATTACCTGAATTGATATTTAAAGAGTTTCATCCAGGATGTGAAATTATATTATTGGAACTTTTTCTTATTCATTTCTGATTCGATTAACTTCCTTCTTACAAGGATGTACAATTTTCTATTGGTCACGTAGAAAGTTTTTCGTTAAATACTTGACCTTAAAAAATATTTTTGAACATTCATTCCTGCTGAAGTTAGGGTGAGTCCCCATAACGTAGTGGCTAAAGTGGTGGACAGGGACATCGTAGTTAATGAGTTCGAAATCCAGCCACGCTATTACGTTCATTTTCGGACTAACACCCTTGGAAAAGGTATGAACCTCCTCATAAACCCAACCTATGAAATAAATAGTACCAGTACTGCTTTTCTGTAAGGATGGATGTAGCTTTAAATAACCCACGAATGTTGATAAAACAAAGAAACTAAACTAGACTCTACGAAAGATCTACATCATACACATGAAACTTGAGTAACGGTAATATAGTCCCATAATATAATATATATATATATATATATATATATATATATATATATATATAATATAATAATATATATATATATATATATATATATAAGACCAAGATAATTGTACCAACCAAAAATAATCTATTGATACAATACTTGGCCAAAAGAAAAACAATATATATATATATATATATATATATATATATATATATATATATATTATATCATACAAAACCCGCTAGGATGTACTAAAGCTAATACGTAAAGAGTGCTCAATACCTAAGTAGAGCAAATAATAAAGATATATATAATATGTTATTATCTCTCTCTCTCTCTCTCTCTCTCTCTCTCTCTCTATATATATATATATATATATATATATATATATATATATATATAGTGTAGTTTGCACATTCTCTCCTGATGAGCCCATGCATTTGTAAACATTCTTTGTTTTTTCAATATATCATATTTACACTGTCGGACTAAGTTCCAATTTTATTTCACATAGTGTAGTTTACATATATATATATGTGTTATGTGTAAACTACATTATTATTATTATTATTATTATTATTTATTATTATTATTATTATTATTTAAAGACGGAGCATCTAGAAGAATTGTATCAGAGCATTACGCTTAAAGTCTTATATGTTATAAGACTTTATAAATAAAGCCACTTACCAGTCCATCTCTA
>CM042172.1:53412552-53417552 GCA_023376005.1 Doryteuthis pealeii | reverse complement strand
GAACTAGAAATCAGAGGAAGAATTGAGACCATACTACGGCACTGTTGGGATTGGCTAGAATACTCAGAAGAGTCCTGGAGACCTGAGGAGACTTGCTGTCACTCAGCCTCCAGTGAACCACCGGCTACGGCAGGTGTGAAAAACAAAATGATAATAACAACAACAACAGCAAAACCTTTTTTATCTATTATGTTTTATTGGCCAAAGAGCCAGGTTTTCTATGCCTACATTTATTCAAATTTCTATATAAAACCTATAGCCATTTATAATAATCTATTTCCAAACTATATGTTGTAGCATGTATTATAATCAAAATTATCGTAAATATATATATATATATATATATATATAATTTTAAAAAGTATCATACTTTATTGACCAGCAATTTTTTTTAAATAAAAAGAAAAGGGAGCGAAAAAAAGGAGAAACTTAAGGGCCCTTTCGAGCGGTGCTTTTTCAAAAGTAACGAATCCAGAAAGGTGAACCTAATCAAATGCTTAATATTTAGAGCATTGATGATCTGCTCTGATTGCAAGATTAAGGACGAACTCAAGAAAATTACTAACATCTTTGCCGACAATGGGTTTCCCGAGGATTTGACTATGAAGGAGATCAACCAAACCATATCCAATTTTAACACCAATAAAGAGTTTGGTCCATCTAAGTGCCCTGTATATTTGCGATTGCCGTGGATAGGACCTGTTGGACAGACGTTGGCAAATAAGATCAAATTAGCCGTAATATGTTGTTTCAGTGCAATTAAAGTTAGGACAATTTTCACCACTAGACCTGTATTTCTCTTCACTCAAAAAGATGTTCTGCCAATCCTTGAACAAAGTTTTGAAAAAGCACCGGTCTAAAGGGTCCTTAAGTTTCTCCTTTTTTTTCGCTCCTTTTTCTATTTACTATTTAAAATTGCTTATCAATAAAGTATGATATTTTTAAAAATTATATATCAATTTAGCTGTACCAAAAATTGATTTATATATATATATATATATATATATATATATATATATATATATATATATATTATATATATATATATATATATAACATAATTGAATTTATAATACAAATTACATCACATAATTTGGAAATAGAACACTATTAACGGTTAGAGGTTTGTCTCTTTAACTTTCCATATCTATCGTGAATGATATTCAGAAGTTACAACGTATTACATTAACAATTCGCTGATGATGGTTTAATGTACAAACCGAAACGTTTTAACGTCGGTTAATACTTCTAACAATAATAGAATCGTCTCCGAGCTAACTTGTTTTTATTTTTTATATTTTATATATTTACATACCGTCAGATGAATTTCGATTTTCCCTTATATATATATATATATATATATATATATATATATGGTTTTAAAAGCAAATGTTATAAAATATTCCGAGTGCAGTTTCCCTGAAGAATTGCTACGGCAAGAAACTGCAGTCGGAATATTTTATAACATTCGCTTTTAAAACCGTATATCTAGCTCTTTTTATCGAGCACTTTTTAAATCGATTTTTATTAATCCAGAAGTAAATTTGTTTGCTTCGTGGATTAGCAAAGATCCGTAATATAATATATATATATATATATTATATATATATATATATATATACCGTAAGTCACCAACCATTTCCACACAAGATTTCACCACGTGTCCTGATGAAGGTTGCATAAACTGAAACGTTATAACGTCGACATTGCCATCAACAATAAACTCATATTTTGGAATACTTCGTGTTCTTCTATTTATATACATACATACATACACACAGTTAATATATATATATATATATATATATATATATATATATATATATATATATATATATATATATATATTTGGGTGAATATGTGCTTAGTTGAAGTCGTATCTAATTTTGAAAATTAATTAATTGATAATTAATGAATTAGGCAGGCATACCATATCATTAATTATCAATTAATTAATTTTCAATATTAGGTACGACAATTAAGCACATATTATCCCAAAAATTGTCAGCTAAAAGCCATATCAAACACATTGTTTGTTTACTTCTCATATATATCATATATATATTATTTATTTACTAAAAACAACCCCAGCCCAAAGGGTTCTCAAACCGCGCGGATGAGAAGCCGGCATCTTGTGCGAAGGATCTCTGCCTCCTCTCATACAGACTTGTTGTCGGCAACTGCTTACTAAAACCCGATTTCTGTCTCATGCCTTCTATTGGCGCGTTTCGGGGTCAAGTAGAGGTTACCACATGCCAATCATAACTATAACGGCTGCCAGTAATTTTCTACTTAAACCCTGTTATTTTAATCTTCCGAACTTCAATTCAAATTTTAACTACACTACTTGCACAATTCATGTTTTGAAGGCATTCTTTTCTGATGCGACCATGAGTCGGATGCTAACCATTTTAAACTGAAGGCTGACACAACAACCTGCACCTGAGTATTATCATCTGGAAAAGAATCAGAAAAAAATCCTTCTGAAATGACATCAACATTCATAAATATAAAATGCAAAATCCCTAGTTTAATCATGAGGAAAATATAACTTATATATATATGAAGTAGTCAAACAATGTGTTTGAAATGGCACCCAAAAAGTGCGATATACATACCAGTTTAAAATGAACGAGAAATTCTGGGGAAGCTAGCTAGTGTAGTGGTTAGAATATCCGCCTGACAGGTAGGGTTCGAATCACGCACAAAGCACTGCCCTGTCTATAGCTCTGCTGATGAGGCCTAATGGGCTGAAATGTACATACAGAGATGACTTTTTCTCGATTTGCTAACGCTTTGCATTTAAACCGATATGCCTAATTCATTTAGTTATAATTAATTAATTAACAAAATTAGGTATGACTTTAATTAAGCACTTATATATATATATACATATACCAACCCGTCCACAATAACCTCACTTATCATCTGGAAATGAATAATAAAAAAACTTCTTAAATGTCAGAAACATTCTTAAATATAAAAATGTAAAATCCCTCGTTTAATTAAGTGGCATATATATATATATATATATATATATATATATATATATATATATAAAGATAAATCTAATGAGTCATACGAACCTACTATTAGTTTCGCTTAATGCTCTTCAGGGCTAAGAGTCAGATCTTAGCCCTGAAGAGCATTAAGCGAAACTAATTGTAGGTTCGTCTGACTCATTAGATTTATCTTTATTATTTGCTCTACTTAGGTATTGAGCACTTTTTACTTATTAGCTATTCTTCTAGCGGTTATATGAATATATATATATATATATATATCTTATATACATATATATACATATAAATTGTTTTTTCTCTTGGCCAAATACTGTAACAATAGATTATTTTTTGTTGGTACGACTATCTTGGTCTTTTATTTTTTTCAAAAATTTTTTTCAAAAATTTTTTTCTCCCCGGTTGATGTTTGGTAGTATATTTTTACAATCAAACTATTTGCTGGGTTTTTTCTCGCCGCGAGGATTTACCAACATGCTTGGTATATTAAATTATATATATATATATATATATATATATATATATAATATACCAAACTTGTTGGTAAATCCTCGCGGTGAGAAAAAAAACAGCAAATAGTTTGATTGTAAAAATATACTACCAAACATCACCTGGGTAAAGATATTTTGGAAAAAAGAAAAGACCAAGATAATCAACCAAAAATAGTCTATTGGTACAATATTTAGCCAAAAGAAAAAAACAATTTATATATATATATATATATATATATATATATATATATATATATATATATATACAAAATTCCACAAAGTTTAATTGAGAAGGAAACCCACCATATATTATGTGACTTTTATTTATTAAAAACAATGAGGATTGGGAAATGTAAGGAAAATTATTTTTTCTTTCGTTTTTAGTAACAACTCATCCAATAAAAACATTAATATGTAGTGAAAACATCTAATGAAGATTTCCTAGTGTAGGAAAAATACTTTTTATAAATTGCAAACATCTATTAATAATGGAGATTCGCTTCTGGTTTTTGTCTGTAACAAAAACTACGTCACTGCTTACGACATATTATCAAAATCGTCATAACATAGATTAAATACACTCAAAATTTGAACATGCAACATTAGACAGTCCTCATTGTTTTTTTAAAACAAGTTTTAATAAATACATGACTGGTATTATATATCTATATATAGTTTGTTTTATTTTAATACATATTTAAAATTTACATTTCAAATTGTTTTTTTTATATCTTTTAATGAATTTGATGGTTTTACTTACTTAGGTACAAACTAGCTGACATTGAATTTTTAACTCCCATCCCTCAGGCAATATGTTTCAAAAATCTATTTTTACATTACACCATGTGCCTCCACAAATATATATTTATTTGAAAATTAAACACACACACACACACACACACACACACACACACACACACACACACATATATATATATATGTATACGTAAATATATATATATGTTTGTATACATAATATATATATGTTTTCATAAACACACATATATGTATGTCTACATAAATATATATATGTATGTATAAATATATACATATGTATATATATATATATATATATATATATACATATATATATATATATATATATATATATATATATATATATATATATATATATACACGTAAAAATAAATATAGATATAAATATATACATATGCATATATGTATATGTAAATATATATATACACATATATAAGTTTACATCAATGTATATACAAATATATTCACATATAGATATATCCATATATATATATATCTGTGTCATATATATATATATATATATATATATATATATATATATAGGTGTGTATGTGTTATTGATAAAAACATTTTATTTACATAAGTTAATATTCACATATAGATATATCCACACACACACACACACACACACACACACATATACATATATATATATATATATATATATATATATATATATATATATATATATATAGGTGTGTATGTGTTGTTA
>CM042172.1:53375052-53407552 GCA_023376005.1 Doryteuthis pealeii | reverse complement strand
GCGCCACACCTACCATCAACTCCTTACTTTACCGCACAGATCCTGTGCTATACGCTGAGTTGGCGAGGACCGGTATCGAACTAGGAACCTTGTGGTTACTAGCCGAACGCTCTACCGACTGAGCTAACCCGGCCCAGAATACTCATTGATGAACTTACTTAATTCCTGAAATGACTGTGACGTAAGCAATGACGTAATTTCGGTTACAGATAAATAGTGACCGAATCTCTATTATAAATAGATATAGATTATTATTATTATTATTATTAACAACTCCTTTTGAGTTTTCACATCAGCATTAGCTGATGGTCTTTCACTGGAGTCTGAGTGACAGCAAGTCTTCTCAGATCTCCAGGACTCTTCTGAGTATTCTGGCAGATTGCAGCAGTGCAGTGTTCTGAATGGTTTCAATCCTTCCTTTGATATCCAAACTTTCCAAACCCTTTTCTAATCCTTTTGAGACTGTTCCAAGTGCACCAACCACAATTGGTATCATTTTCACTTTCATGTTCCATAACTTTTTCAGTTATTATATATTATTATTATTATTATTATTATTATTATTATTATTCACTCCTTTTGAGTTTTCACATCAGCGTTAGCTGATTGTCTTTCACTGGAGTCTGAGTGACAGCAAGTCTCCTCAGGTCTCCAGGACTCTTCTGAGTATTCTGGCAGATTGCAGCAGTGCAGTATTCTGGATGGTCTCAATCTTTCCTCTGATGTCCAGATTTTCCAATCCCTTTTCCATTATTATTATTATTATTATTATTATTATTATTATTATTATTATTATTGCTACTTTTACTCCATGTAATTATTGTTGCTTTTTATCAAAAGTCTTTTCGCTGATACAGTCTTCACTATAATTATTAAGTTGAATATAAAACCGAGGATAATTTTTTATAATTAACTTATCAAAAATAACTTTTTAAAAACGTCACAATCTTTTTTTTTTTACATTACTGTCAGTTTCACGGTCGTAAATTGTTTGTGTAGATACTGTTTGTTTTCATTATTTATAAACATCGACAGTAACTGCCAACCCATCCACCCATAAAGGGGGAGGCGATAAGTCTCACACACATACATACACAACAATATATATATATATAATATATATATATAATATATATATATATATTATATATATATATTGTTTGTGTATGTATGTGTGTGAGACTTATCGCCTTATATATATATATATATATATATTATATATATTATATATATATATATATATTCTTTGTTGTGGTACCAAAAAACGTGGTCTGACGAAGCTCGGTGGGCCTCAGATACCCACGAGTGGAAATGGTCCATAATCACGATACCCCTGGTATTTAAGGCATTTTATTCACACACACACACACACACACACACACACCACACACACACACACAATATATATATATATATATATATATATATCTTATTGTAATGGAAATTATGTAGCTGTCTGTCTGTAACCGAAACTACGTCATCACTGACGTCACGATTTTCTTAGTTATTTAAGTTACATTCGCAACGGTTATGATATAGACATCTAATGTTAATTAGTACGTCATTTATTAACAATAATCTCTATTAAAGTCTCGCTGATTTAGATTTACTGTAAAACTGTCACTTTTTATTAATGCATTTAAAATCCTGAAATATGTGGTATATATCTCTTAGAAATAGATATATCCATAGTATATGGTTGGAATAATTTGCGTAATGATTATTAACAAAACTGGGTTATTCTGAATTTTTTTTAGATGAGGCTTGATAATTTGTATTATTTGGACTAATGTTCTCATCTTGATTGTTGTCTGAAACGTTGTACAGATAACAATAAAGATGAGGACAATAGTCCGGATAATCCAAATGATACAAAATAGGGTTTAATAAATGATTATTTGCTTTCTAATTATCGAACGTATTTAAAGCAATCCTACATATAATTTTATTAAGAAAACCGATTAAAATAACATTAAAATAAATGTAATATTTTTATATTTGCTCATATAATAACGCTAGTCTTTCTAATTCAATACGATATTTTATTCTATGAAAACTTAAATACTTGCACCCAGGGGGCGCATACTTTTACTAGTATATATATAATGAATACAAATATGAGAGAGAGAAGAGAGAGAGAGAGAGAGAGAGAGAGAGAGAGAGAGAGAGAATGTGTGTGTAACAGAGAGAGAGAGAGAGAGAGAGTAGAGAGAGAATGGGTGTGTAACAGAGAAGAGAGAGAGAGAGTGAGAGAGAGAGAGAGAATGTGTGTGGAACAGAGAGAGAGAGAGAGAGAGAGAGAGAGAGAGAGAGAGAGAGAGAGAGAGAATGTGTGTGTAAAAAGAGAGAGAGAGAGAGAGAGAGAGAGAATATGTGTGTAACAGAGAGAGAGAAAGAGAGAGAGAGAGAAAGAGAGAGAGAGAGAATGTGTGTGGAACAGAGAGAGAGAGAGAGAGAGAGAGAGAGAGAGAGAGGAGAGAGAGAGAGAGAGAGAGAGAATGTGTGTGTAAAAAGAGAGAGAGAGGAGAGAGAGAGAAGAGATATGTGTGTAACAGAGAGAGAGAGAGAGAGAGAGAGAGAGAGAGAGAGAGAGAGAGAGAGAACATATGTGTAACACAACAAAAGCAGTACATTCTTAGAGAAATATACTTAAAATTCTTTAAATTCATGAACAAAACAATTTCCATTTCAATGTGGAACTAAATGATAGTTCTGTGGGGTCTGTGTACGCGCTAAATGTCATTTTTTATTATCTAAATTCCCGATATAACATAGATAACAATACAACCGACAAACGTCTAGGGGAGGGGGGATTGTCCAATAACCCTGAGAAGGGTATGACGTCACTCTTTGTTTTGATTTCCGGAAGTTAGTTTTAAAATATGTTTAAAATGCGCCCCTTGTGGCGAAAGTACTTAAGAGGATGGTCCCCTTCCTCTACTCGTTGCGTAGTAACGTCATTGATTGTAAATGTAATAACAATTGGTAGTAGGATATATTTTTTTTTTTATATATATTACTATTAGTTATAAATACTAGTGGATTTGCCGAGAATAAAGTGATCCGTTTTAATTTCAAAATTCCAGAGAATTTTATGCATTTCATTCTCAAGAACAGATTCTGGTTTATGTATATACCCTATATGGGGAAAAAATCGTTTTTTGCATAATTCCCAGTGGATCACCTTTCCAACCCAGTCGTCCCTAGCTTTGTATTCTCGTTGTGCTATTATTATTATTTTAGTTTTCCACAACAGCCTTAGCTGATGGTATTTCCCTAGAGTCTGAGTGAAAGCAAGTCTCCTCAGGTCTCCAGGACTCTTCTGAGTATTCTGGCAGATTGCAACAGTGCAGTAGTCTGGATGGTCTCAATTCCTCTTCTGATTTCCAGATTATCAATTGGTATCACTCTAACTTTCATATTCCATAGTTTTTCAGTTCTCTGGCAAGGTCCAGGTATTTGTCCATCTTTTTGTTTTCCTTCATCTTCACCCTGTGATCCGTTGGAAAATCGACCAGTTGACAAGTTCTTTCTTCTTTTTTTTTTAATTAACACTAGATCTGGGATAAGGTGATTCGTCTTTATCTCAAAGGCACCCCTTTTTGATTTCGATTACGAAAGGACATATTTTTCATTTACACCGTCAATATCCAGTTGTTTGTTAGGGGTTAGGGTTAGGGGTTAGGGTTATAATTTTTAAAAATCTAAAAATCGTCTGTAAAAACAACCGGATATTGACGGTGTAAATGAAAAACATGTCCTTTCTTAATCAAGATCAAAAAGGGGTGCCTAATGGTCATATGGTCGATCCTCTTAATGTAATTAAGGGATTATGAACAAAAAATGAATGTGAAATAGTCAAATATTACCAAAATAATAAGAATGCAATCGTCTGTTTTCCAATAAATAATGTCGGACGAAACCTCGCAACAAAGAAACAACGATATCTCACGGGACTTGTTAATTCAACCTAGCAATTATTAATTACTCTGTTCACCCTGTATCTTTGTTTAGTAAACCTTTTCCCATCTCCTTAATGCTCGTTGTGTTTCTTCCTATTATTTCTCTGTTAACTCGAGTTACAAAAAAAAAAATATTAAAAAAAAAAAATCTATTTATAAGGAGCATATACTTTATAACTTTACAGACTAAACTAGAACCACATAAAGTGTAAATTCAACAGGATTCGGAGTCGGTATAGTTCTACCGAATCCAACTCCAGTTACCACTTAATTTCTTTCATCTCCAACTCCAACTCCTGATATTTGTATGTATGTAGTCTTGGTTCGCGCCAAATAGCACTTGGGTAATTCCATGTCAAATCCTCCAGACCATGTCACCCACCCCCTTGAATTTTTTTTTCAGGTGTAGACTATCTTATCGTTAGACACTCTCCAAAATTTGAGTTTTCAATTCCAATAATTGGGGGAGTTATGTCGATTTTTAGCTCTCCATATTTGAGGGGGGGGGGGTCACAAAAATTGGCGACTTTTTGTAATCTATTTTTGTCTGTAAAAAAAGGTTCTAGAGCTTCCCTACTTCTAAGAAATTGGTTCTGAGCAAAATCCAAACTATATTTTCGTACAAATAATGTTCAATATATGTGAAAATAGATCAATTGCCGAATCGGGATATTGATATTGCTATAAAAAAATAAAAAATCATCAATAATTTAAAATTGGTTAACTTTAAGACTATGATAGCATTTTTGGATTCTTCGGGTAAAAATACTTTTATAAACCAATTTTTAGGAGTAGGGAAGCTCTAGAACTCATTTTACAGACAAAAATGGATTACAAAAAGTCGCCATTCTTCGCGAACTACACCAAATTGTGAGAGCTAAAATTGGAATTGGAAGCTCAAATTTTGGGGATTGTCTAATATTAACATTGTGTACACCCGTACAAAATTTCAGAAAAATTGAAGCGGGTGGGTGACAATTTTACTTTTTTCTGGATGATTTGATATGGAATTGCCCACTTAATTATCTGAATTCCTTTTTAATTTAAATTTTAATATTTTATACGTTCATACCTTTTGTTTTTTAGGGTAATATGGAAGACCTGAATATCACAAATAATGGCACTGTAGATTTGATCATGCCACCAGCTTGCAATATTGATTTAATGAAACGTGGAAACAGATACGTCATTTTTGGTAAGTAACTAATGTTATTGCTTTCTAATAGCCCTGTCGGTGAGGCTTAGTATAACCCGACCGCATCCTCTGCTGAGGAGTATGAACCCACTCCACAAAAGATGTGTTCTGGATATGAAACTAAACTACACCCGGTGGTAATATTCCAGTTTTAGAGATCTGTACTTCTTTATTATTATCAATCCTATGTCCACTCTGACCCGGAGTGGTAGCATCTTTTAGAGTCTCATCTATGGAACCCTAAAAGTATTTAGGCCTGTTTGATACTATATACCTGTTATAATACAAAAGTTATTATCAAATCATTTTCAGTGCATTTTATAGTCAAATCATTTCGAATAATTTTTATTGTCATACCATTTGCAGTAATTTCAAATGCATTTTTATAGTAAAAATGATTTTCTGTGCATTTTTATAGTACAATGATTTCCAATGCATTTTCATTGTAAAATTTTTCTCAATGCATTTTTATTATGGAATTATTTTCAAGGCATTTTTATTGTAGAAATAATTTCCAAAGCATTTTATTGTAAAAATCATTTCCAATGCATTTTTATAGTCGAAAAATAATTTCCAATGCCTTTTTATAGTAAAAAAATAAATTGCAATGCATTTTTATTTTAAATTTTAATTTCCAATGCATTTTTATAGTATAATAATTTCTAATGCATTTTTATAGTATAATAATTTCTAATGCATTTTTATATTAGAAATCATTTCTAATGCATTTTTATATTAGAAATCATTTTCAATTAATTTTTATAGTAAAATCATTTCCAATGCATTTTTATAGTAAAAATCATTTCTAATGCATTTCTATATAAGAAATCATTTCCAATGAATTTTTATAGTAAAAATAATTTTCTTATGAACTTTTATAGCAAAATCATTTCCAAAGCATTTTTATAGTAAAATCATTTCCAAAGCATTTTTATAGTAAATCATTTCCAAAGCATTTTTATAGTAAAATAATTTCTAATGCATTTTTATAGTAAAAATCGTTTCTAATGCATTTTTATAGAAATCATTTCCAATGCATAGTAAAATCATTTCCAATGTATTTTTATATTAAAAATCATTTCTAATGCATTTTTATAGTAAAATCATTTCCAAAGCATTTTTATAGTAAAATAATTTCTAATGCATTTTTATAGTAAAAATCGTTTCTAATGCATTTTTATAGTAAAAATCATTTCCAATGCATTTTTATAGTAAAATCATTTCCAATGCATTCTTATAGTAAAAATCATTTCCAATGCATTTTTATACTAAAAATCATTTCCAATGCATTTTTATACTAAAAATCATTTCTAATGCATTTTTATACTAAAACCATTTCCTATGAAACCTTTGATATTTTGCATTATCAGGTGATTACCAGGACGGAATGGTATATACTGAACTTTGTCATGGAAGTGTAAATTGGATATATACAACGAAAACGTTTCGCCGTGGTTTGGCTAAATTTTACGAGACTGGCTGTGATTGTACCGTAAGTATCATTTAATCAGTTTGTTTTAATCTCTGTGGAATTTTTCCTAGTCAACAAATGGGTAATCTTGAACCTTAAGTGATTAAATTCTTACCATAAAATTGTGCATGCACATTATTTAAAATGAAGTTACAATTACTGAAAACACATTTTATAATATTTTGGATTAAAAAATACATTCGAATGAATTTGAAAACCGGTGTGTTTTCTCCGTGAAAATTACGCTGAATCAAACATTGTTTACACATGCATCTTCTCAAAATTCACGGAAGAAGAACAAGGACTTCACTCTCATTGCTTCACCAGTTAATTCATCTTATATAGGCACTGCCAAAGTTGCCGTAAAATCCGTATGTTACAAAATAACCCCCCCCCCCTATTGAAAGAAAAATGACCAAAAATCAGGGATTTATCTTATTTTAATGAAATTTTCAGTATTGATTTATCAATGATATAAAATTAATTCATTGATAAATCAATACTGAAAATTTCATTTGAAAATTTGAAATAAAATAAGTAATGCATTATAAAATTCATTCATTCATAAATCAACAGTGAAAATTTAATTAAAATCGGATACTTTCCTGATTTTTGGTAAATTTCTTTCAATCGGGAGGGTTAAATTTATTTTGTAAATACGGATTTTACGCCATCTTTAGATAACGCTAACCACCATTTTTAAGCAAAATTGACCGAAAAAATAGTTTTAAATGTATTAAAAATAAATTACATGTGTAATATTAATTTCCTTTTTTTTTTCTTACTGATGTCACTACTTTTCGACTTAGACAAAAATTTGACCTTAAATAATCAATTTAATAAATTCTAATTCGTTTCTAAAATGAAAAGCAGACGAAAAATTGGGTATGCCTAGTTTTTATATATCACGATACAGATGAAGACAACAGATCGAAAAATCCTAATTATCCTAATAGGTTGTCTAAGATTGATTATTATTTCTTATATTTTTCAGGAAGAAATTGGCCACTACGGTTCAGACAAGAAATGTCACTGGAACCATTCGTTTCTTAAAAAACGTAATGGCAATTGCAGTTGGGTGAAAACGAAACGTTTTCGAAGTTGTCTTAAAGGATTCCCAGTCAACTCTTCTTGGGAATAAACCAAAAATTAAACATTCAGCCACCACCCACCCAAAAGCCGAAAGAATCAGGGATCTTAGAACACCAACAATATTACATCGCTATATCAAAATCAAGTTGAAAAATATCTCAGTTTGAAACATGATCTCTTAGTATTCTCGGACAAAGGAATCATGAGTTCGAACCTCAGTCTGGTATTAAATTATTTTTTTTTTTAGAAAAAAAAATCACAATCGCTTGTATTTACAAATATTTAGTGGACGAGTTTTTTAATTGCCACTTTTGTTATTCGGGACTTACTCGGTTCGAGTGACTCTGAACATGTAATATGATGGTAACAAAGTCTCTCTCTCTCTCTCTCTCTCTCTCTCTCTCTCTCTCTCTCTCTCTCTCTCTCTCTCTCTCATTAATATAAGATAATAATTTTTAGAAAAAGACCTCAAATGCCATATAGCTTAGGGCTTCAAAGGTGAGAGACATATATATATATATATATATATATATATATATATATATATATATATATATATATTATCTATATATATATATATATATATATATATATATATATATATATATGAGAGTAAAATATGGAAATACATACAATATATAGAAATAGGATTTCCTATTTCTCTCACCCGCTCTCTATAATATATATAATTTTGTGTGCGAATGAATATATGTATATATACATATTTGTATGCGTGTAGAGTGGTTGGTTGATTGGATGTTTTGTTTTACGGCGTATCAAACCTTTTCGGGTTATTTGATGCTGGATAAAATAATTTAATACCAGATTTCTTACAGTGCCTTTGAATATCATATAGTTACCCCAACTGTTTACAGATTTACAATGAGTCTTCTAAAATCTTCGGCATGATTCGCAGAAAAGCGGAACTCTGATCAGTTTCGATTCTTTCTTTCATATCCAATTTATTTCTATCTTAATTCTTAAACATTCGGCACTGTTACTCTCTCGCCAACCGATAGAAAGTGACATTCTTGACTTGGTGCTTCATATCAGACGCAAAAACTGTTGTGACTAAATTAATCAATTAACAACAATGAAAACCCGGAAAATGTTTATTACTTTTGTACAGGAATATGAATAATAGAGTCAACGCGAAGTTCTCCAACAGTATGACTAGCTGCACGATTAGTAGTGACTCGACACCGAACCCTGCTATGTAACACAAATACGAATAACCTCGCGTATTCGTACCTGTATATGTGTTTCGTTGGACGAGTCCAATTATCTTGTAGGGGGAATATTTTACCTTAAAACAAAAACAATCTCCCTGGTCTAGCCCTAGGGAAAAGGGGATAAACTCCCTCGCTGTCCGGCTGATACCGACAATAGGTCACTCCGCCGTTTATACTTATTACTTGGAAGCGCGTGGTGTAATGATTACCATTGTAATGGACACAGCGAGACGAGTTCAAATCCTAGACACGGCTGTTTGCATTTTCCATAGCGCTAACACCCTTGGGAAAGGTACGAATCCAACTATTCTCCCCCCAACTATGGGTAAATAGTAGGGCTCTTTAATCTTGATATGGCAACTTGTCTAGGAGAAGGAAAACACTGAAGTCAAACCAAAGGGGCTTTCTTCTCGCTAGTCAAAACTATTTTGAAATCTCCTCCTCCTCTAAACGTAGGGGTGGATTTAAAGAAAAAAAAATACTAATTAGTCGTTATATTTTGGTAGTGAGGGAACAAGACTTTTTTGTACTTCCGCACAAATTTTCGGACTGAGTCCCCCACCAAAAATTGAACAAAATTCACAAGTCCAAAATCCTTTTTACTATTGTTGATGTTGATTTTATTTTTCTTTGTTTGTTGTTTTATAAAAGTGTCAATAAAAATTTACTATTTAACAGTATTGTTGCTTTTATCTTTTTTCTTTTTGATTTAAAAAATAATTTCTCACTGACAAAGTGCCCGTCAAAAATGACTGGATCTTTTTACGTATGTTTATATACCTGTGCGAAATAAACCTATTATTTCGAAATAGAGGTGGAAAGTGATAACTGAAAGAAACCACATGGATTTTATTTCATCATCATCATCATCGCGCATGCAGCACAGATATCCATGACAATTTCTCGCCAAACTTCCCTATCATTCATTGCACCTGGGAGGTCCTCTGCGTAGTAACCAGCATCTTCGCATAGCTGGTCAATGTAGGTCCTTGCTGGGCGCCCCACACTTGCATGTCCATGTGTTGGCTTCCACAGGAGAACGTCGCTTATGAGCTCATCCTTGCTTCTCCAGCAGTGACCTGCATGCCTTGTCCGTCTCACTCGGATAGTTTGTGAGAGGGGGCGCAGGTGACCGTACAGCTGTTTAGACTGTATGAATTTGAGTTAGACTTAGAAAGAAACTAAAATTCATACAAACTAATAAAAATGACAGAAAGAGATATAAAAATAATTCCAAACCAGACAAGTATATATAAAATGTAGCTACCTATAATTTTTAGTTCCCATGAGGAATGAGTACATAGAGCACCGAAAGCGTGGTAGAGAGAAAAAACTTTTTTCTAAAACACACACACACACACAAATTTTTTAAACTGAATAACACATAACTACCGCTCGCTTTTCTCGTTATTCTGTGATAAATAATTTATTATCACCTTCCATATACCAACAAATGCCCTGAAGATGATCTAATTAATAGATCGAAACACTGCAGCGTCGGCTAATAAACTCGCCACTTAACCCATTTAAACCTGTGTTTTCATTTTTCCAAATATACTACATATATATATATATATATATATATATATATATATATATATATATATATATATATATATGTATGTATATATATATATATATATATATATATATATATATGTATGTATGTATGTATATATATATATATATATATATATATATATATATATATTATAAAAAAAGGAAGGTCCGCAAAATGTATTTTGTTCTCAGAAAAAATTTATTGAATTTTCTCCCGTTGGAACAAGAACAACATTTATATATATATATATATATATATATATATATATATATATATATATATATATAAATGTTGTTCTGGTTCCAACGGGAGAAAATTCAATAAATTTTTTCTGAAAACAAAATACATTTTGCGGACCTTCCTTTTTTTATAATATATATATATATATATATATATATATATATATATATATATTTATATATACATATGTATATATATATGTATATATATATATATATATATATATATATATATATATATATATATATATATATATATGTATATATATATATGTATATTAAATAAGTGTATTTAGGCAGCATTTTTTCTTTTATACATGTTTCATTCATATATATATATATATATATATATATATATATATTGTGTGTGTGTGTGTGTGTGTGTGTGTGTGTGTGTGTGTGTGTGTGTGGTGATTGCCGCTTCTTCACAGAATAAGGCCATTTCTACAATTATTTCAGTTGTGAGTAGTTGTGAGCACGCAGATGGCCCACGGATCCAGCTTGTTTTTATGTACCCTGTCTCACATATGAAACCCTCGGCATACAGGCCCTGCCATACAGGTCAGACTTCAATGTGGGAAATGTTTCCATGGTGTGTCATGTGTTTCTTCAGGATGGAGGGCTCTAGTCACTTTACCTCAAACTTCTTACAGCTACCATCGGCCTGTCTTTCCATGAGGATGTGTATCCAGCCCACCCTCTTCTGTCAATTATCGCTGAACTGACTTCTGCAAGGGCATCAAATGTCGGCCCCATATAGAGATGCTCCCCTATCACGATACCAGTACGTAATTTGGTGTTTCCCAATCTCTCAAGATCGGGAAGTGTCCCGACCCTCCAGGTGGCTATTCTTTGCCTTGTTTTGTGTTGTAGTATTTTCTTGTTTTCAGTCCAACTAATGTGGACGTCCGTCGAAACGCTGGTTTCTGGCCAGCTTGATAGGTGAACCGGTATTTGTTTAGGTCACCTTTTCTAGACACTTCCCAAATGGCTGGGTGAACAGTATTAACCAAGGGGCTGCTCATTCACCCACAACCTCGCAGAGGCATGTTGCTGTTCAATCAGCAAGCTGGTGACGTTAAGTAGGTCACGAGTCACGCCGTATTAGGCTACGGACCCAAAGCTCAATATGGCTCTATTTTTTTAAATTTAATTTGTAATTTTGATGGTGGGGGTAAAAAGCGGCGAAATGAATGCCTATAAACACCTGAATATCATACTTTTTTTCCGAAGCATAAATGTTGTCTATTTTGAAGTTTTCCGTAGGTACCACCAATTTTCCCCGTGAAATGTACCAACCCCACACACACTATATTTAACATAATAAAACTTGTTTAAAGGTTAGTATTATCTTGAAATTTTTTATTCACTCAAAAGGAGAAGCATTAAACAAACTCCTAATGATTTTTTAAAAAAATTTTCGGCTTACAAAAATAATGAAAATTATAAACGAAAAACAATGTTTACATTTTTGCACCGTTAAATCAATTGAAATTTAACGTAACCAAAAACAAGTTATAACTAAGGTTGTTTTTTTTTTAATTCTATGAAAAATAAATTAATGGTCCAATTTTCACGAAAACTTCCATAATTACTTACCTTTGGATGAATATGTGTCTGAAATAGTTTTTTTTCTAAAATATATTAGGGGAAATATTTTTTATGAGGTCTGCTCCACCCTATATTATTTTATGTAATATGAAAAAATGAACCGGCAAAAACGATTTTTACTTTTTTTCAATAAAGATAAGAGTCTAGATAATTATATCAGAAGATTTTTATAAGTCTCAATGGCAAAGATTTTTAATCAAAGAACCATAAATACAGACTTCTGTTAAAAAATGATATCAATAAAGAAACTGGCCGTGTTGTAAATAAACCGACTGTTTTTCTTATTTTTCACGATAATGATGAGTAATTTTTCCCCAACTGGATAATTTGATTTTTGAATGAAATCTTTCTTTGTAACAGCTCTTTATGTTCGTTATTTTTTTTGCGAGAATTAAAAACAAAATTTCAAAAAATATTTACGTTTCTTCCTTCAACGTGACCTAAACTGATCACGCAACCTATTTTGGAAATACACAGTATCGATATTTTTTTTTTATGTATAACTTAAAAATACAGTTTTTGATAAATTTTGATATTCCTAATAAAGAGGCACTTATATTCTACCTGTATTACTCATCATACACATTTATTATATTTTTGTAGCTAGAGACATCATTTTAATCGGATATGTATTAGCATCACAAGCATTTATAGGCTACGGACCCAAAGGTCAATATGGCTCTAGTTTTTTTGATTTCGTGACCAAGCGGCCAAATGAATGCCTATAGACCCATGAATATCATACTTTTTTTCACAAGCGTAAATGTTGTTATTATTGAAGTTTTCCGTGGGTACCATCAATTTTCCCCGTGAAATTTACCCCCCCCCCACTATATTTAACATAATAAAACTTGAATAAAGGTTAATATTACCTTGAAATTCTTTCATTCACTCAAAAGGAGAAGCATTAAACAAACTCCTAATGATTTAAAAAAAAAATTTTCGGCTTACAAAAATAATGAAAATTATAAACGAAAAACAATGTTTACATTTTTGCACCATTAAATCAATTGAAATTTGTAGAAATATCTGCACATGTTTTTTGTTTTACATGTTGTGCGCTTGTGCGACACGCACCGCATGCTCTCCTTCCCCAAAGTCAAGTATCAGTGACAAGCCGAGGCAAGATGATTGGGATACTTTGGGGAACGCAGGTAGGTGATCTGATGAGATCTACGGGTCCACCACACCCAGAGAAAATAAAATCTAAGTTTTAACTTAGTAAAAGTCCATAGGTTCCGTTTTCTATTAAAACAAAATGGATTAGGGCAGAAATTTAAACGTCATTTGCCCATAGTGTTAATACAATATTTACTATTTGAAATAAAAATAAGTTAGTTATCTTTGAGAGCCGATTTCAGATAAATGGTCTCTGACCGTCTTCATCTTTATATTGACAAAATTACTTTCCTATTTCTGCGTGAGTAGGTGAGTCCGGGATGGGGGGGATATTAGTTCTAGTAAGTCATGCTAAATGACGAGACGAGATAAATAAAAATGTACATTTTTTTTCTTACATGTTCCTGTAAAACGAAATGGATTAGGGCAGAAATTTAAACGCCATTTGCCCATAGTGTTAATACAATATTTACTATTTGATATATACATATATAACTTTAAAAGAAAGAAAAACTCATCCCTTACTTACCAGTCATTTTGATTATCTTATATATATATATATATATATATATATATATATATATATATATAAATCTATTAATAATGGAAATTCGCTTCCGGTTTTTGTCTGTAACAAAAACTACGCCATTGCTTACGTCACTATACCCGTCATTAATCGTCATAACAGAATAAACACACTCAAAATTTGAGCATGCAACATTAGACAGTCCTCATTGTTTTTTTAAACAAATTTTAATAGATACATCCTCAGTATCATATATTTATATATAGTTTGTTTTATTTTAATAGATATTCAAAGTTAATAGAACTTAGTTTCGATTTCAAATTGTTTTATTTTTTTTTTTTTACTCATTTAATAAATTTGATGATTTCATGATTTATGGTTCAAACTCTCCGATATTTAATTTTTAACTTCCACTTCCTCAAGCAATATCTTTCAAAAATTTATTTTTACATTGCCCGGAGGGTGTTTTGTTATTTTGCTAGTGTCTGTTGAGTAACTGGCCGTTATCCTTGGTTCCAGTTGTAATAAGAACTTAAAGTAAACAAGTGAGTAAACCAATAAGTCCTTGTGGGATAGTGTGTCCTTTAGGTCCGACGTCCAAGATGGTCCGAGTGTCAATGAGTTAAGATTAGAATCAGGCCTCTATAAATACACCAACAGCAGCAGCAGCACTGCCAGTGATTGGATAATAGGAATCTTCGGTGGTCACGTGATAGTCAACGTGTCTATATTTAGAAGTAGGCATCTGGCACACGCCTTATATCCACATAGGCAAGGGCACCTCATGTGGTGTAATGGTTAGCAAGCTAGATTAGCGGACCATTGTTAGTGAGTTCGATTCTCACTGAGCGCCTCACACTTCTGGCCTTGTGCTATATCTAAGCAAAGCTTAGTAAATAACTATATCCACATAGGCAAGGGCACCTCACGTGGTGTAATGGTTAGCAAGGTAGATTTGCAGACCATTGTTAGTGAGTTCGATTCTCACTGGGTGCCCCACACTTCTGGCCTTGTGCCATATCTAAGCTAAGCTTAGTAAATAACTATATTTTTGGGCACCTCATGTGGTGTAATGGTTAGCAAGCTAGATTAGCAGACCATTTTTAGTGAGTTCGATCCTCACTGGGCGCCCCATACTTCTGGCCTTGTGCCACATCTAAGCAAAGCTTAGTAAATAACTATATCCACATAGGCACCTCATGTAGTGTAATGGTTAGCAAACTAGATTAGCAGACCATTGTTTGTGAGTTCGATTCTCACTGGGCGCCCCACACTTCTGGCCTTGTGCCGTATCTAAGCTATGTTTAGTAAATAACTATATCCACAAAAAATACAACAGTGTCAATAATTATGATATCAATAAAAACAACAACAATGATAATGATAACATATACTTTCTTTTAATATTCATCAAATAGTTGAGAAAATATAAATCTTATTATAATGGAGATTGTGTGTTTTTCTGTCTGTAACCGAAACTATATTACTACTCAAGTCACAATTCCCTTAATTATTTACGTCAAATTCTCCATGATTTCATTCTTTTAAACCTTCAGTTATTATTAAAAATTGTTTTACATTATTAATAACGTACTAATAACATGCAATTGTATTTATATATACAACAAAATAGCGGTTTACAGTTTGAACGAGAAGGCTAATTTGCATATTGATATTTAACATTTTATTTTAATAAATATGTGCTTAGTATTATTGATTTCTAATTGTTTGGTTTTATCTTAAGAAATATAAACAAAAATCTCGTGGATAAATCTTAAAAGAAATTTATTTACAAGAAGAAATAACTGTAATATTATCCTTTACTTCCTATTTTAACTAAATAGTTAAATTAGGAAAATTTACCAATGAAAGTGGGGAGTAATGGAAAATGATGGAAGAGTTAGTTTCAAAGTTGTTCTATTTTTCGATTATACCCCCTCTGTTGCAGATCTTTTTATCTGCATTCTTAGTCAGTTTCATTAGCCTTTCTAATTTAATATGATATTTTATTATATCAAAACTTAAATACTTGCACCCGGAGGGTGCATATATTTGCTAGTAATATTAAAGTATTCAAAGTATTTGAATTAGATTAAACCTTACAATTCAAATGTAGAACATACATGATAAAGCATAACTCTTTTAACAAAGAATAATATTTCCACAAAAGAAGACGTTTCAACATGATTATTTTTGGATTGAGACGAAGTATCCTCAGGTCTTTTACTTGTGAGAATATTAAATCTTACAGTCATATTCATTATCCTGTCTCGTACAATTTCCGTCCTCGAGAGACATGACCCAGTTGCAACTATCCCCTTTCATGTATGAATATTTGCAGAGGCATGAATCGACCAGGTATTGCTGATCCACAAGCTGAAATAAAAAGAAATATAATGAAAACTCAAGCTTATCAGGTATGTGGGAATTAATAAAAGTAAAAATAAATAAAACAAAAGTAAAACATGTAAAGTGTTTAAATGCCATCCTTGGCCAGTTGAAAAAGGCTTAAAGAAATTCCTATGTTATGGAATCCTTTGGTAAGCGTATAAGTCCTATCCCGCGTATTGATAAAGGTCCAGTGAGTTAATCCTATGTCCGTCGTCAAAGAATGTCACTGTAATTATGACCAGTAAGGTCGGTTTAAGTATTGTATCAACCAAAGATTACTGCCAGAGATTGGCAAAGGAAAATATCACATGATCTGGCCTAGTCTATAAGTATAGGCGAGTATCTAGCACACACCTTATATACCAAATTATCTCAATAAAACAAAATTAAATTAAATAAATAAATAAATAAAAAAGACACAAAAATAACGATCTCCCAGAGGGCTTAGGACAGGAAGAGTCCTCTGGACATGCGCAGGAAAAACCCTAAGTTCTTGGCGTCGAAAAGGTCTCTTGGACTTTGAGACTTTGGAAAGGTAACACCTATCGAATTGTTCGGGAAATATATCCCTTCAACGAAATAGTGGAACCCGATAATAAACGTCTTACTTTCTGAGACTTTATTAAAGCAAAGCATACGTTTAAATACATGTTGTGGTGGCGGTGCCGGGGAGGTCAAGGGGGTGAGTGTGTAGTGATGTGAGCTAAGGAGGAGCGGGGAGTTTTGGGTAGGATCAGTTGAGATGGAGGGGTAGCTTGGAGGTAGAGGATGGTTTTGGTGGAGGATAGACATTATGAGTTGATCATTTCTTGACCACTTTCCTTCTATCTACAGCATATCGTCGGATCCTAAACCCATCCACCCTTCCTTCATAATGTCAGGAACGGACAAAAAATCACTCAACAAAGCATTACGTTTATACACAAACACCCTCATAGCAGCCCATTCACACGAAAACAGAGAAAATTTCCTTCAGGATTGCATCAACGTCATCCCTGTCTCTGTTCATTTCCTTCTCTGTGTTAAATTCTATTTCAGCTCACCAGCCCACACGAAGTACGTAATGGGGGATAGAATACAAGACGAATGAACCAAGACTCCCTTCCCATATGTATTAATTATTTTTAACTGTCAGTAGTGGGCTTCTAAATTTTAATGGGAAAATTAGCTAAGGAGGAGGTATTGTAATGGAATATTCCACTCTCTCTCTCTCCCCGATGTGATCTGAATTTATATATAGTGAGCGCGGCATTATGCTGGGCTGGCTTCGGGGATTAGTACCGTACCTCAATATTCCTGGTCTGTCTTATTGTATTTCTCTGCAATAAAACACTCTTAAATCTATGAACGTGTTGACTGTTTTTTCCACTCGACTACAACCTTGTCTGATTGTATCCCTTTTAAGCAATAGCAGGTACTGTAAGCAACCCGAGTCCGTTGTTTATCAAAATGACTTAATTCGGCCTTAAATAACCCGAAAAGAGTTGATATGCCCCCAAAACTAACCAACCAACCAAACAAACCTCTCTCTACTCCATTTTCCGTTCTTGTTATTATTTCAGGAAACACCGAGGATTAAATCGAACTTAACGCACTTAAATTCCACCATCGTATGTCATCCCGTCGAAAGAAAAAAAAATACCAAAAATCAAGGAATAAACCAAATTTAATGAAATTTTCAGTGCTGATATATTAATGAATAAAAGATATAATGCACCAGTTATTTTATTTAAATACTTTTACATTTTTACAGGTGAGCTAACTTTGAACCACGCATCTTTGAGAATATGTGTTACGCCTCAAAGATACGTGGTTCAAAGTTAAATAACCTGGAAAAATGTAAAAGCTTTTAAATAAAATAAGTGGTGCATTATATCTTTTATTCATTAATATATCAACACTGAAAATTTCATTAAATTCGGTTAATTCTCTGATTTTTTTTTCTTTCGACGAGGTGACATACGATTGTGGAATTTAGGTCCGTTAAGTTCGATTTAACCCCACCGGGACATTTTTCCCAACTCCCTGATACATTCTTAACTGCATGTATGGGGAATCAGAGATGGAATACATGTCTGCCCAAAAGGGTTCTCTGGTCTCAACTTCTCAGTTTCTAATCCTACTTTCCCAGACTCATTTGATCATGGGACTCTCTTTCCAGTCAGCTTATGTCAAAAATACACCACACACACACAAAAAAAGAAACAGCAACTAACATATTGACACTCATGCTACAAAATTTTGTTTGGTTTGTTTTGTTTTACGGCATACCAACCTCAGTGGGTCATTTAATGCCGACAAAGTTTTGAAATAAATTCCTTCTTAATGGATGCTCAATTTTGTTTATAAACCCATTTTTCTATTTGACCCATAGATGGGACCCTAACAGGTACTACCACTACGGATAAGTGTGAACCTGGGAGCAATGGTGATGAAGGGGCGCTCCACATTCCCCCAAACCCCCAGAACTGGAATCTCACCATCAGATAGAGTTTAACGTCATAACCAGAATATGAAGACTCTTGACCCCCGCCTTCTCGCACCCATATGATAAAAAAGGTTGGGGCTTGCTATAAGGGCAATAGGGTTGGGACAAACATATAGGTACCAGAGCAGCCGATTCATCGGAGGGGGCCTCTCCGACCACCCATCTAGCCTAAGTAAGAACTAAAGTGGAGTGTTGCATTCCTGGACTGTTCAGCCACCAGAATTCCGTCCTTAAGCACCACGAATCACCACCCACAACCAACAGGTGGTCCCATTGGGGAGGGGGTCTAACCTCTCTACAGCCGTGCAGTTGGTGAAATTCTAAAGCCCCAGTCGACAGTGCTGACAAAATTTAATAGAAATAAAAAAAAAACTATATGTGAGGGAAGTGAACAAATAGCAATTTAGTATAAAATGCATTGACATTGTTTGACAAAAATGCATTGGAAATTATTTCCACTATAAAAATGCATTGGCAATTATATTTAGAATAAAAATGCATTGGAAAGGATTTTTTACAATAAAAATACACAAGAAATGATTTTGATTATACAAATGCATTGGAAATGGATCTTTTCTATAAAAATGCATTGGCAATTATATTTAGAATAAAAATGCATTGGAAAGGATTTTTTTACAATAAAAATACACAAGAAATTATTTTATTATACAAATGCATTGGAAATGGATCTTTTCTATAAAAATGCATTGGCAATTATATTTAGAATAAAAATGCATTGAAAAGGATTTTTTTTACAATAAAAATACACAAGAAATGATTTTGATTATACAAATGCATTGGAAATGGATCTTTTCTATAAAAATGCATTGGCAATTATATTTAGAATAAAAATGCATTGGAAAGGATTTTTTTACAATAAAAATACACAAGAAATTATTTTATTATACAAACACATTGGAAAACATTTCTATAAAAATGCATTGGAAATTATTTTATTATCAAAATAGATTTATTAATGTCTCAAAAATAAATAGACAGTTTAAAAGATTTCCGCTTTTCAGAGAAACATTATCAGAGAGAGAGAGAGAGAGACAGACAGACAGACAGACAGACAGACGGTGAGTTTATTCTAAATTGATTTGGAGACCCTTTTCCAATCAAATTCGCTTGAATAAATGAATTGCTTTTAAAATGTTCTGATAAGAATTATATATGAAAGAAAGTTTAAACCAATCTTACTATACAATGACAGTTGTCTTTGAAATAGCTGCGTAAACCTTCTTGTAAAGTTGTTGATATCAAATTCCAATAAACATCTCCGTTACAAAGGCTACTGGATATCATTCCGCGAAAGTCATAACCTGCCAAATAAAATATCAAAGTTATTTATAATCAGTTTTAGATTGAGCGTCATTATTATGTACTGGAAATGATTTCTACAATAAAAATGCATTAGAAATGATTTCTACAATAAAAATACATTTCAAATGATTTTCACTATAAAAATACATTTCAAATGAATTTCCACTATAAAAAATACATTGGACATTGGAAATGATTTTCACTATAAAAACATTTCAAATGATTTCCACTATAAAATACATTGGAAATGATTTCCACTATAAAAATACATTGGAAATGATTTTCACTATAAAAATACATTTCAAATGATTTCCACTATAAAAATACATTGGAAATAATTTCCACTATAAAAATACATTGGAAATGATTTTCACTAAAAATACATTTCAAATGATTTCCACTATAAAAATACATTGGAAATGATTTTCACTATAAAAATACATTTCAAATGATTTCCACTATAAAAATACATTGGAAATAATTTCCACTATAAAAATACATTGGAAATAATTTCCACTATAAAAATACATTGGAAATGATTTTCACTATAAAAATACATTGGAAACGATTTCCACTATAAAAATACATTGGAAATGATTTCCACTATAAAAATGCATTAGCAATAATTTCTGCAATAAAAATGCATTGGAAATAATTACAACTATAAAAATGCTTTTCGAATGAGTTTTATCATAAAATTGTAGTGGACATGATTTTACTATGAAAATACATTGAAAATAATTTTACTACGAAAATGGATTTGTACTATAAAAAGGCATTAGAATTTTTTTTTTCTATAAAAACATCATTAAAAATTATTTGTACTACAAACATAGAAATGATGTCTACTATGAAAATATATTGGAAATGATTTTTATTTAAAAAAATGCATTGCAGATAATTATAAAAATGCAAAAGTAATTTTACTGTAAATTAATTGGAATAGATAATTTCTACTATAAAATACATAGTAAAGGATTTACACTTTAAAATGCATTGGAAATTATTTCTTCTATAAAATACACTGGAAATGATTTTTACAGCAAAATATCATTGGAAATTATTTGCACTTGAAAAATGCATTGAAAACGATATCGACTGTAAAAATTAATTTTTGATAAAAATGCGTTGGAAATTATATCTGCAATAAAAATGTATTGGAAACGATTTCCACAGTAAAAATTCATTGGAAATAATTTCTACTTAAAAAAAAACACATTGAAAATGATTTCTACTATAAAAATGCATTGGAAATGTTTTTTACTATAAAAATAATTAGAAATGATTTTTACTATAAAAATGCATTAGAAATGATTTTTACTATAAAAATAATTAGAAATGATTTTTACTATAAAAATGCATTAGAAATGATTTTTACTATAAAATGCATTGGAAATGATTTTTACTATATACATACATTGTAATTGTTTTAACACTATAAAATGATTTCTACTGTAAAAATGCAATGGAATTGATTTTACCCTGTAAAAAAATTCTACTATAAAATGAATTGGGAATGTCTTATTTTTAAAAAAATCATAGTAAATGATTTTCCGATAAAATTCGTTGGAAATTATATCTGATAAAAAATCCATAGGAAATAATGTTTATTATGCTAATGCACTGGAAATGATTTCCACTGTAATAATACATTGAAAATTATTTGTACTATAAAAATTGCATTGAAAATTATTTTGCTATATATATATATATATATTATATATATATATATATATATATAATATATATATATATGTGTGTGTGTGTGTGTGTGTGTGTGTGTGTGGTAGAAATATGAGGAATGAAAAAACAAAACTGAGACAAAAATGTGTAGTATATTTCGCTGGAGTACTTAACTCGGCTTCGTCAGCATTTATTGAATTATCAGGATCATACAAGTGTTTTATAGAAGGGGGAAGTGGATGGGTGGGTAAGCTTTGTGGCGAGGGAAAGATTTGATTGGTTATAGGGCAATCATTAGAGAGGATGAGAAGGAAATCAGAAGGGGAGAGAGTTGAGGCAGATAGAGTTTATGGTCACCTACCCACCCCCTTTTATTACTCCCTTTTTCTGCTTCCTTGATTCAAATCTCTCTCCAAGAATGGCTACCCCCCTATCAGGTATCTCTCACTATTCATTTTTCTACTTACCTCCCCCAACTCTCTTCCCTTCTGATTTCCTTCTCATCCTCCCTAATGATTCCCCTAAAACCAATCAAATCTTTCCATCATCACAAAGCTTACCCACCCACCCACTTCCCCTTCTATAAATCACTTTTGTGATCCTGGTAATTCAATAAATGCTGACGAAGCCGAGTTCAGCACTCCAGCGAAATATACTACACATTTTTGTTCTTTCATTCCTCATATTTCTACCACATTCTATCGGATTCATTCCAATCCTCTTTCCTCATATATATATATATATATATATATATTATAAAATAATAAAATTCGAAGGCAATACAATGCGTAAAAAATAAAGACAAAAAGATGTTTTATATGTCTAATCGATTTCAAAGCAAAGCTTTATCATCAGAGTTTATTTTCAGAAATGACGTGCTTATGTTTTTTTATTTGTGTTGTTATAATTTCTCTTCTTATTTACTTTTCCTCTCCTTTTTTTCCCTCTCTTTCTTCTTCTCCTCCTTTATGAATGGGCGAATAACTGTAATTTCTTATTTCTCTCTTTTTTTTTTCTTCTTTAAAAGTTTGTTGAGAACAAGGCTGACATCCGGTAAGATGTTGCAATATGTTGCGACCGTGTGGACATGTCAAAGTTTTTTTGAAAACAAGAATGAACAAATAAATAAAAACCGTTAATAGAAAAATTTGTACATACTTAGCTTTTGTTTCGCTTTCACCTTTCCTTTCTTATTCTTTCTCCCTCTCTTTCTTTCTTTTTTTTTGTGTTATTTCTCTTCTTTTTTTCCCTTTTTATCCCCTTTGTTCTCTAATTTCAATTATTATTTTTTTATAGTAAATAAGTAAATAAAAGATTATCTTAAATTATGTATTAGTATTGATAGAAAAAATAAATAATTCTTTTTTATTAATTTTTTTTAAGAAAATATCTTTTATATGAATTTGGTCTCATGTGTTTTATATATATATATATATATATATATATATATATATATATATATATATATAAACACATGAGACCTCTGAATATCTGATTATACTCGATTAACCAGCAACTGTAATATGACAAGAGACACCAGTTTCAGCCAGTAACTGCATCTGCATGAATCTCGTATTACCCCACATTACTGGTATTCTAATTTACTTTTGGGGCAACCTGGGTTAATAATAATGATTCTTCGCCCCTGAAACCCTGTCTGACCCCAAGTTCATCATCTGATTAACGTCTTAATTGTATGAATTTGTTCATTCAATTATATTTCTATGAAAGTTTAAATAATATCATACTTTATTTTGTGATCAGCTGATTAAACGAATTATTTTAAAAGGATGCGAAAATAAAAGGAGAAACTTATGGGCCCTTTCGACCGGTGCATTTTCTTCAAAAGTTCTACAACCGGTAGATCGTTTAAAAGTCAAAGTGTATAAATTGGGGATAAGACAATATCAAGGTTGGAGCAACAAGAAGAGTAGAAAAAAATAATCCCTTCACGTTACTTCAATTTCAGCAATAACATCCCCAGTGAATAATGCCAGGGAATGTTTTAAACATCGTTGCCTACACAAGACCGGGCAATGAAGAAATATTGCAACTGCCTCGGGGACATGGAGATGATGCTTTGACCTAACCTTGTGTAGGCTGATTACTGTAGTTGATTCTGCAGAGGTGATCACCAATGTGATTATATTTCCAAACGACACTTTGCTAGGAATTCGACTATAGTAGCACATGGCAATACTTACCTAAAATAAGGAATTCATCCCCAGCTTTCATAAAATCAAGAGCACAGGATCGTGGCATGTTCATTAGTATAGTTTTATATTTTGTAACTTGAAGTTTAGACACATCTCCCTGAAAAAATATAAAAATATAAAATACAAATTTAAATCATAAAGTATTTGAAAGAGTTTCATAGTTTGCTTTAAGCATTGTTTTTGTATTGGTTTGGAGGTTGGTTTTGAAGGCTATCACAATGCAAGTGTAAAGAAAAATAAGGTAACTATGGTGTTGTTTATTAACCTTTGGTTTATTCTTATTATTTCGTGATAAAGATCTCTTCGTCAGAAGATTTCTGAAGGTCCGGAGAATTTGTTTATTGTTTGGAAGAATATTAAGGAGTTTTTAAAACCATTAAATTTTTTATTTATTTATTTTATTATTATTATTATTATTATTATTATTATTATTATTATTGTTGTTGTTGTTCACCCCTTTTGAGTTTTTCACATGGAGTCTGAGTGACAACAAGTCTCCTCAGTTCTCTAGGACTCTTCTGAGTATTCTGGCAGATTGCAGCAGTGCAGTAGTCTGGATGGTCTCGATTCTCCCTCTGATTTCCAGATTTTCTAAACTTAAAAAAAAAACTTTTTAAAACTTATTATTATTTTGAGTTTTGAGTTTTCACATCAGCATTAGCTGATGTTTTTTCACTGGAGTCTGAGTGACAGCAAGTCTCCTCAGGTCTCCAGGATTCTTCTGGGTATTCTGGCAGATTGCAGCAGTGCAGTGTTCTGAATGGTTTCAATCCTTCCTTTGATATCCAAACTTTCCAAACCCTTTTCCAATCCTTTAGGGACTGTTCCAAGTGCACCAACCACAATTGGTATCACTTTCACTTTCATGTTCCATAACTTTTTCAGTTCTCTGGCAAGGTCTAGATATTTGTCCATGTTTTAATTTTCCTTTAGCTTCACCCTGTGATCTGCTGGCACAGCAAAATCCACCAGTTGACAAGTTCTTTCTTTTTTGTTTATCAACACTAGGTCTGGTCTTCTTACTGGGATAAGGTGATCCGTTTTTATTTCAAAGTCCCAGAGAATTTTATGCGTTTCGTTCTCGAGAACAGATACTGGTTTATGCATATACCATTTTGTTGTGTGGTCAAAATTTAATTTTTTGCATAATTCCCTGTGGATCACCTTCCCAACCCAGTCGTGTCTAGTCTTGTATTCTCGTTGTGCTAGTTTGCTACATTCGCAGAGTAAATGGTTAACAGTCTCATCTCTATTACCACAAAGTCTACATTTACTATTTTGTTGGGTCTTATCAATTATTATTATTATTATTATTATTATTATTATTATTATTATTACACCCGAATTTGTTAAAACCAGTATGTAAATTATCCCCACTATATATTATGTAAATCCTTATTTCTCCGTGATATATAACACACATTGCATTATCTAAAACGCAAATCTAACTGAGGTAGACTTTAAAAGAGACACTGTAAATAAATAAGATGCAAATTAAGATCAAATTATAATTGTTTTATAATCATCGAGATTATATCGTAAATAACTAAGGGAATTATGGTGTCGGTGGTGATGTAGTTTCGGTTACAGACATACAGGCACATATCTTCATTAATATAAGATATCTATGCGTAATCTAAGAACCAAGAAATATTTTAGTGTTTATTTTGTGTCATTAAACTAAACAGGAAAAAGTCTTTAGAAAAAAATCATTTATTTACTCTGCTATAGCATAATAATAGATATGCATAATCTAAAAGATTGTTTCAAAAGCGAGATGGGTTAAAACTATTTACCTTAAATATCTCCTTAATTTCAACACGAGACCTTGTTAAGAGGTGGTTCCTGTATATATCGGGTACATCAATGCGAACCTTCATAACTGAAAAAGAAAAAATATTTGACTAAATTAAGATACCAAATAGAAGCGCTAACTGACTTATCAAGTTTGGTGTATCGACGAGCCAGTTGTATATATATATATATATATATATATTTATTTATATATATATATATATATTATTATTTATATTTTTGCTTGAAGGCAATTATAAATGCATGTATCGTATAAAATTCGATGATTATAGAAAATAAACTTGACAAGTAAATCCCGCAAAGGATGGCTCGCCATGCAGAACACCGTACAGACTGTTTCGACTTTATTAAGTCTCTTCAGCGATGTATACTAACGACTCCCCTCCGACAGGAATCGAAACCGGGACTTCACAGGCATAGTCAGAGACCATATCCGTTCGGCCGCCGGTACATAGCGAACAATCCCTGCGAAATTAACCTTGTCAAGGAAACTATTACACGCCCCTGCCATAGCAGGCAAGTAGACGTTTATTTAGTAAACAAACACGGCCGTTAAGCTATTTTCTATAATCATCGAATTTTATACGATACATGCATTTATAATTGCCTTCAAGCAAAAATATAAATAATAATTTATTCAACATTGCTTCTAAAAACAAACATCCAAAAATCTTATATATATATATATGTGTGTGTGTGTGTGTGTGTGTGTTTATGCTGAAGTTGAGCGTTATTATGAAGTATTTAAAAATAAATGAAGGAACTCGATGTTATGGAGTACTGGATTCACTTATCTTTTATTATTTGTTATCATACATTTTCGGGATCGTTAGATTCCCTTTTTCAAATGAATGTCGCTCCTGTTCAACGGATCCTTTGTCTATATATATATATATATGAAAGTATATAAAAAGATGGAATCATTCATTCATTCAACAAAAAATGTACTCTGATGAAGACTAGTGTTTATACGATACCTTTTTCAATTGTTTTCATTTTATTTTTAAAATAATTTCAATTGTATTACATTTTATAAACCCATAGAGTTGAATCAGGCGCTTGTTAGCACAATATATATGTATATTGAAGTCAGTCAGTCAGTATACTGTTGGTTTGAACAACAGCAACTGTCTAAGCACAACTGAACTAGTGCCCAAGACAGCTGGTATTTATGGAAATCAAGAATAGTCCATTCATGTATTTGAGTGATTCCATTCCTTTAGTACTGATTAGCTGCTTGGTTTCTATGGTGTTATGAGGCTTCATAAATATCCTGGCATTCTGCAGTAGTATTGTAACAAGATTAGATCCGTATTCAGTTACAGATACTTGTTGCCTTGTCTTACCAATTCGACGGTAATTGGAACTTAGTATGATTATTCGACAAATATATATTATTGATTTCTTTATCCTTACGTTATATATATATATATAATATATTATATATATATATATATATATATATTAAATTACCATGATCAAACTACTCGGCAAGCACCCTGTACGACATGAGGAATATCATTCCTCATGTCGCACATGTTGTTTGCCGAGTGGTTTGGTCGTGGTAGTTTAATTAAGATATATAATATAATTCCTCTATTTACAAAATTATATATATATATATATATATTATATATATATATATATATAATATATATATATATATATATGAGGCCTAGTAGGCCGAAATGTACATACAGAGATTGATTTTTCTCGATTTGTTTAGCCTTACATTTAATAGGTGTGCCCGCCTAATTGATTAATTAATTATTAATTAATTAACTTTCAAAATTGGGTACGACTTCAATTAAGCACATATTCTCCCAAAAATTGTCGGCTAAAAAAAGCCATATCATAAATACATCGCTTGTGTATCTACTTCTCATATATATATATATATATATATAATATATATATATATATATATATATATATATATGAATAATATCAAATATTTCCGTGGTGAGATTCAACCAAAACTCAAACATACAAATATGCATATAATTTTTTAAACACTTGACACTGGTATTTTATGTAAACAAAAAAATTTTTTCCCAACAACAACAACCCCCCTCCCACCTCACAAAAAACAAAACCAAAGTTACCAGTATTTTATCATTCAATCGAGAACTTTATACAATCAAAAGAGATATTATTCAGTATTATTTACGACAAAGCTATAAAGGATTGAAGTCTATGAATAAAAGCATGGATTTTATTCAACAAATTTTCATCTGTTGAATGTTGCCCAAAAAATCAATACCAGGAATCATGAATCAAAACTCTCAAAAAATCATCAATAATGGACAATAATATAAATCATCAATAATTATAATAATAACACCTCTCTCTGTCTGTCTGTCTGTCTTTCTCTCTCTGTCCCTCTCTCTCTCTCTCTGTCCCTCTCTCTCTCTCTCTCTGTCCCTCTTTCTCTCTCTCTGTCTGTCTCTCTCCCACTCCCTCTCTCCCTCTGTCTCTCTCTGTCTGTCTCTCTCTCCCACTCCCTCTCTCCCTCTCTCTCTCTGTCTGTCTGTCTCTCCCACTCCCTCTCTCTGTCTCTGTCTCTCCCTCTGTCTGTCTCTCTCTCTCCCTCTGTCTCTCTCTGTCTCTGTCTCTCTCCCCTCTCTCTCTCTCTCTCTCTCTCTCTGTCTCTCTGTCTGTCTGTCTCTCTCTCTCCCACTCCCTCTCTCTCTGTCTCTATCTCCCACTCCCTCTCTCTGTCTCTCTGTCTGTCTCTCTGTCTCTCTTTCTGTCTCTGTCTCCCTCTCCCTCTGTCTCTGTCTCTCTCCCACTCCCTCTCTCTATGTCTGTCTGTCTGTCTGTCTCTGTCTCTCTCTTCTTTTTTTTCTTTTCTTCTTTTCATTATGTTCGACTGAAACAGATTAGCGTTATCGCTTCCGTGCGCTCACCCTCTCTCCATATATCTTTCCTTTACTCTCTTTCTTTCTTTTTTATCATATTTTTTTTCTTATCATAATTTTTTGTAGCATGTCCTTTTTCTTCCCTTTCTTTCTTTATAATAAAAACGAAATGGTTCATTTTTTAGCTGAGGTGAGGACACTCATAAGAAATAAGAATTCGACGGAAAGTAACAGCAGATAATCAGGATTTACATTATATCATTTCATCTTGGACGATTAGGATTGTCACATTTTTAACAAGAGGGTGTTGCAAGATGATAATGGTCGTATGAATACGAGTATTAATATTAAAATTAGTATTAATACTAATATTAAAATTAGTATTAATATTAGATCTCAATTAGAGTATTAATAGATCTGCATAAGTCAATTCCAACTGAAAGTCATAATATATTATTTTTGATCGAAAAATCAACACCAAAATAAAAATCTCTAAAAGGATTTCAAACCTGTTACACACCGCTTAAGAAAATCGAGGAAGGATGGTGTTGTATAGTTCACCGACTTTGTGTTAGTGTTTGTGTATATATATATATATATATATATATATATATATATATATATATTATTTTCATTTGCAGTTTCACTCTACAGCAGACGAGGGAGTGGTCCGAGTCACAGTCTGCGCTGTGAAAGGTACGGGTTTGGAGGACACTTTTGAGGTTGGAGTGCCGTGTTATGATCAGGTCCAACTGGTGCCAGTGGCCAGATCGTGGGTGTCTCCAGGAAACTTTGTGACGCAGTTTGAATGGTTGGGTCATGTACGTCGGATGGATGATGGACGAATCCCGAAAGACATCCTGTATGGAGAGCTAACATCTGGTAAAAGACAGATTGGTCGCCCCCTACTGCGATTCAAGGATGTCTGCAAAAATGATCTCAGGTGCTTTGGCATTGTCACTTCCAGCTGGGAAAATTTGGCTCAAGACCGCCCTCGGTGGCGGCAGAATCTCCATAGAGGCCTGTACACGTCAGAATTCACCCTGATACAACATCATGAAGCTAAAAGGTCCATAAGAAAGCAACGGCAACAAAGCATCGGGACATCATCATCTACAGGGACAACCTACAAATACAAAATCTGTGGTCGAGAATGTTTCTCAAACATAGGACTTCATAGTCACAGGAGGTGCTACAACTTCAGGGGCACACAAAAACTTTATCATAGTCTTTCGAGACTGAATTGCCAATGATGATATAATATATATATATATTATATATATATATATATATATATATATATATATATATATATATATATAAAGGGTTTTGTAATTTGCTTGAAGTATTGTGTTTATATTGGTTTGTTGGTTGGTTTTGAAGGTTATCACAATGCAAGTGTAAAGAAAAAAGAAGGTAACTGTGGTGTTGTTTGTTAACCTGTAGTTTATTCTCAATTCTTAATATTTCGGGATAAAAAAATTCCCTCCTCAGAAGATTACTAGAACTGAAGTTGTTGGTAGTGGCTGTTCATTTGTTCTGTCTCATGTCTTCCAAATTATGTGTGTGTGTGAGGGGGGTACTTGTTTATGTATGTGTAAGTGTGTGTGCGCGCTTATGTGTAAGTGTCTGTCCAATTTCTTCTCTCTTTTTTTCTTTAAAAAAAAATTATTATTCCAGATCTGGCTCGCCCTCTAAGCATGATTTTTTTGTTTACTAACAGGGCCACCTAATTCCCTTTTTTTTATGTCTGTGGGTGTGTAAATTTAATGTCTATCCGAATCACCTGTTGTCCTGTTGTGTGTGTGTGGTGTTCTTGTTCTTAAGTCCCAACACCATGTGTGTGTGGGTGTGTGTGTTATTTGTATGTGTGTGTGTGTGTGTGTGTTTTTTGTTTGTTTGTGTGTGTGTGTGTGTGTGTGTGTGTGTGTGTGTTCTGTTTGTGTGCGTGCCTTGTTCATATACATTTATATGTGTGTATTTGTGTGTTGGATTTAGAAGCTTAGAATGAAATTAATTTTATCAAACATTGTAATTATAGAGTCTGCTAGATTTTATTCCATTAAAAAAAGAATTATATTATATTCATCTTATTTAATTTAATTTATTTATTTAGAAAATCTCTAAATAAAACTTTGCAAAAACAAATGTTAGGCAAAATCATTTTAGTAACAGAGTAGTAGATTCATGGAATAAACTACAATCATCAATTGTAAATGCTCCGTCACTGAACTCTTTTAAGGCAAGGTCGATGAACTGTGGAAAAAATATAAATATTCGGTGAAAATAAGATAAATGTTTTAAATATAAGATAAAACTGAAACGTCTCAGGCCTAATATACTACCGAAATTATATTATTATTATTACTAGCAAATATATGCACCCTCCGGGCGCACGTATTTAAGTTTTAATGTAATGAAATATGTTAAATTAGAAAGACTAATGAAACTAAAAAGAATGCAGATAAAATTATTTAAAACAGAGGGGGGTATAATCGAAAAGTAGAATAACTTTGAAACTAACTCTTCCATCATTTTCCTAATTTAACTACTTAGTTAAAATAGGAAGTAAAGAATAAAATTACAGTTATTTCTTCTTGTTAATGGATTTCTTTCAAGATTTATCCCCGAAATTTTCGCTCATATTTATAAAACTAAAACCAAACAATTAGAAATCAATATTACTAAGCAAATATTCATTAAAAATCAATTTTTTAATATGCAAATTAGCCTTCCCGTTCACATTCTAAACTGCTATTTTGTTGTATATATAAATACAATTGCATGTTATTAGTATGCAGATATGGCCAACAGTATTAATAATGCAAAACAATTTTATTAATAAATAAGGTTTGAATGAAAATAAAATCATGGAGAATATGACGTAAATAACTAAGGGAATTGTGACTTGAGTAGTAATATAGTTTCGGTTACACACAGAAAAACACACAATCTCCATTATAATAAGACTATTATGATGGGGCCGGGTTAGCTCAGTCGGTAGAGCGTTCGGCTAGAAACCACAAGGTTCCTAGTTCGATACCGGTCCCCGCCAACTCAGCGTATGAGTAGCACAGGGATCTGTGCGGTAAAGTAAGGAACTGATGGTAGGTGTGGCGCTCCACCTCAGATGCTAAAATAATCTCCTTGGTCTAGCGCAAGTGAAAAGGGAATAGACTCCCTCGCTGACTGGCTGATATCGACTTTAGGCCGCCCCGACGACTTTTTATTATTATTTACTCCTTTTGAGTTTTCACATCAGCATTAGCTGATGGTCTTTCACTGGAGTCTGAGTGACAGCAAGTCTCCTCAGGTCTCCACGACTCTTCTGAGTATTCTGGCAGATTGCAGCAGTGCAGTGTTCTGAATGGTTTCAACTCTTCCTCTGATTTCCAAACATTCCAGACCCTTTTCCAATCCTTTTGGGACTGTTCCAAGTGCGTCTTCTTCTTCTTCTTCTTCTTCTTCTTATTATTATTATTATTATTATTATTATTATTATTATTATTATATATTATATATGTATGTATGTATGTATGTATTATTTCTTTATATATATATGTGTACATATATATGTATGTACATATATGTACATATGTATGTATATATAAAGATATATGCGTACATATATATGTATGTACATATACATACATATATATGTTCAGGTCCCGAGTACTCTCAGCATTTCGAAGTGCCATCATCAGGGTGATGTGTT
>CM042172.1:53267552-53370052 GCA_023376005.1 Doryteuthis pealeii | reverse complement strand
TGCTAGTTCGAATAATAGACGCACAACTATTTGGTAGGATTTTTTTTTAAAAGATACTTTCATTTAATATTCATCAAATAGTTATAAATAATCTTAATGTATTCGAAGTATTTGAATGAGATTAGACTAGGGACTGGCAAACTGAGCCTAAAATGCGTTTTTGACAAAATGAATTTAGCCCCCCTACAGAAAATAATTTACCAAAAATCAGGAAATTAACGGATTTTAATGAAATTTTCAGTGTTTATGTATCAATAAATGATCTTTATAATGCATTATTTATTTTATTTCAAAACTTTCTCATTTTTTTCAGGTCACTTAATTTTGACCCCCCTTATGTTGGGGGTGTAAAATTTTTTTCAAGTTGGTCATATATTGTACTAATTACAGTATAAATAATGAGATAAAAGACCGAAGTTATGAATAGAAAGAAAAAAAAGTTTACGGTTGCACTTCTATGAGAATATAAGTACTGAAAATCGAAAAATAAAATGTAAAAAAATAATAAATAATTAATTTTTTGGAGATTTCTTTTTTACTCATTTCGATAATTATTTAATTGGCTATTATTTTATAAAAGAAAAAATTATACATCGATGTTTTTTTCTGCTTAAAAAGGGGAGGGGGTACATTTTCAATCGACTTTTTCTTCAAAACTTATTACTTTTGGAACCTAGAATAAGGGTTGCATTAAGTAGATATTTATTTTTAGAATCTAAAAATATAACATTTTAAACTTAACATCGGGATTTTCATATTTTAAATGAATTTTATATATTAATTTTTCATAGCAAAAATACTAAATTAAAATTTTGAAATAAAATAACTGATGCATTATAAAATTCATTAATTGTTAAATCAATACTGAAAATTTCATTAAAATCGGATAATTACCTGATTTTTGGTAATTTTTTTTCCATCCCAAATGTTACGTTCAAATTGTAAACAAGCGCCTAATTTTAATCTAAAATATTTCCAACAAACAAGACATTTCATCATAATGAATTTTGGATTGAGACGTAATATCATTTGTCTTGTAAGTGTCATATTCGTTCGATTACCAATCACGTTATAATTTGTTTTATTTTTTTAAAGAACGCTACTAATGGATAAATAATTTTTTTGTCTGTAATACATTCTCATTTCTAGTTTAATATTGAAAAGATTCCCATCTCTATTTAGACAACACTCTATTCAACCTAAAGTCCTGATGAAGGTTTTAAAGAATATCAAAACCTTTTAACGACAACTTCACCATTTGACTTGAACTTTCTCGACAACACGAGCCTTTCGGGGCCTGTGTCTATTAATGAAATTAACGGCGTGATCCCAGGAGACCACCTCCCAGGCAACAACTGCCCCCTCGATTTAAAGGGGCAGGGCTGGGTTTATTGCCTAGTGCCTGAGGCTCCCCCCTTGAGGGTGAATGCTGACAGAATTTTTTTGACATTTTTTGCACCCACCAGCTTCGGTTCGTGGATGGTCCCACATTAATAGGGCCTTGTGCCTAACCCGTACACGTGGGGTACGTGGTAAATACAGACTTCACAATTTAAAATAAATTTATCTTTTTGGAATACGTTGTTTTTTTCTTATTTCCACACACACACACGCCCCCCACACACAGACGTGTGTCTTCATAGTACAAAAACAATTCTGTAATTACGCCTCTTTTTTTGTTGTTTTTTTAATTTTTTATATATATATATTTATATATTTACCAACTCCTCCGCACGAGCAGGATGCGACACAAGGTCAATTTCTTAAGCGGAGTTCAACAGGTTTGAATTCAGAGTTTTCCTTCTAGACCAGTTGCCTGACCAAGGTTAAAGAGCCCAGTCTGCCCTACTATTTATCCATAGCAGGAGGGTGAGTAGGATTCATACCTTTCCCAAGGGTATTAGCGCTAAGTGAAATGCAATTACCACATCCAGGATTTGAACTCGGGGCGACGAGTCCATTTCCCATGACTTTAACCATTACACCACGCGCTTTAATTTTTTTTATATAGGGTTGCATTCATCTTTAATATTTCACGTTGTATGCACGTGCTTTCTTGTCCCTTTTTTCTTTTCGGTATTATAGACTAAAAAAATATGTCGAATAATTGTGATACCATATGGTGTCCTTTTTGTCGGTAGCACATACGCCCGTATACGTCATTGAAAGTTCCGTTCGTGACATTCAAGTGTTTTTTTATGTTTTGATGTTTTCTTTTGTTTTGCTTTTAATAAGAATGGCACTAATAAAAATGATGTACTGGGGGGGGGGATACTAGTTAGTGGAATAGTTATCGGTATTTGAGGATATCTAGTCACGTCCCACTCACTAAATTTCAATATTAGTATATCCAATGATACACTAACACTGAATAAGCGATGGGCCTGTTCAAGTTGCAAATTAGCATAAAGAATTTCTACACAAAATATTTTTCTCCAAAACTTTGCCTTCGTTTGAATAAATAGATATCAATCTTTTAAAATTTATCACTGTTAAAGCTTAATTATTGGGAAAATGCTATATATTGATATCGGTGGTGATGGGGAAATATTTTCAATTTGAATTCTAATTACTACAACTGTAATTCTAGTCTAGCAACAGAAAACACCCTCCGGGCGTCGTAAAAATTAATTTTTGAAAGACATTGCCTGAGAAGGTGGGAGTTAAAACTTCAATGTCAGAGGGTTTGTATCATAAGTAAGCAAAGTCCTCATATTTATTAAAGGAGTAAAAAAAAATAAAACAATTTGAAATGAAAACTGAACACCGTCCCTCTCAAATAAAATGTTGCATGCATGTAATAATCAAACAATTATTTTGAATATTTTCCACATCAATTTTCCACAAAATCGTAGGTATTTATTTATTGGAAACTTTTTAGTTAACTTCTTGTTACTGTAAAAAAAAAAAAAAAAAAAAGAACGAGAGTAAAAAAAATTTTTTTTTAATTGCTTACTCAAATTTTTAGTGTATATAGCATAAGAATATTGTGACGTAAGCTGTGATGTAGAGATATGACGTAGTTTTTGTTATAGACAGAAATACAGACAATCTCCATTATTAATAGATATTTTATTCGTTTTGTTTAAAAATAACATCCTTTTCTGTTTTAGATATTGAAATTGCTAAATTTTTTAACCAATTTCTAGGCTAAATGTTGCGAAAACGAGGATTTTTAGTGGATGGTCTTTGATGCTATTTCCCCAAAGAATGGTGCAAGTAAGAGATGTAATTTTTGGTATCAGGATTTATTATACCGGCATATAACTTTTTTTTAAATTATAAAACTAACCCCTAACTCTAACCCCTAACCCCTAATCCTAACCCTAACCCTAACTGAGAGAATATAATTTTTTTTAAGTGAAAAATCAACCTCGTCTAATGCCTAATTCAGTATTTTTGTGTGGACTCGCAATAATGTTACATGTAACCTCCAGGGGGCATGTGAACTCTAGTTGGGAATTTCTGTTCTGAATGGATTTATAATTATATTATTTATAATATGATTAATATATATACATTAATTCTTTCGGAAGTTCGTCTGCAGTCCTGTTTATCTCGATATTGAGCTGCTTAGCTCCTGTGTGACAAGCGTCTCGCTAACCCTGTCTGCTGGAGGCCAGATCTTCCACGTTTGAAGGTGTGATGTTACATTTCTTCATATAGTCTTTGAACCGCTTTTGGGGGGCTCCTGTCCTCCGTGTGCCATCTGTGAGTTCACCGTTATGTAGTTTATGGGGATCTGATATGTTAATTATAATATATATATATATATATATATATATATATATATATATATATATATATATATATTTGGAGGATATGTGCTTAATTGACGTCATACCTAATTTTGAAAATTACTTATTAATGAATTTTAGGCGGGCATATATGTTCAAATGTAAAGCTAAACAAATTGAGCTAAAATTCATTAATTATTAACTAATTAATTTTCAGAATTAGGTATGACTTCAATTAAGCAAATATCCTCCAAAAATTGTCGGTTCAAAGCCATATCAGATAAACACATTGTTTATTTACCCACTCTCATATATATATATATATATATATATATATATATATATATATATATTTGTTGAGACACTGCGAGGTCCCCCAGTTCGCGGAAGATCCCTTACTGCTCCTTGCTGTTCAAAACGACGAACGATTTTCCTTACATTTGAAACATCTTCACCTGATGATTGCATCGCATGAAACCAATATGGTTGTGAATGTTCCTTTGTCACCTAATAAATAGATATGTAAATCCTTTATATATTTATCTTATTATTATTATATATTATATATATTATATATATATATATATATATATATATATATATATATATATATATATATATATATATATATATATATATATATATATATATATATATATATAATATCATTGAGGATCTGATACATTAATATATATTATTATATATATTAATTATAATATATATATATAATTATAATTATAATATAATATAATCTATTAATAATGGAGATACGCTTCCGGTTTTTGTCTGTAACAAAAATTACGTCACTGCTTACGTCACATTACCCAAATGTCATAACATAGAATAAATACACTCAAAATTCAACAGTCCTCATTGTTTTTTAAAACAAGTTTTAAGAAATACATGACTGGTATTATATATCTATATATAGTTTGTTTTATCTTAATACATATTTAAAGTTTAAATTTCAAATTGTTTTATTTTTTAATCCTTCAATGAATTTGATGATTTTACTTACTTAGGGTACAAACTCGCTGACATTGAATTTTTTACTCCCATGCCTCGGGATTTTTACATTTTTACATCGCCCGGAGGGTGTTTTTTTATTTTCTACGAGTATTAATATATTATTAATACTCGTACAAAATTTTTTTAAAAAACCCTCCGGGCGATGTAAAAATAGATTTCTGAAACATATTGCCTGAGGGATGGGAGTAAAAAATTCAATGTCAGCTAGTTTGTACCCTAAGTAAGTAAAATCATCAAATTAATTAAAGGATTAAAAAATAAAACAATTTGAAATGTAAATCTTAAATATGTATCAAAATAAAACAAACTATATATAGATATATAATACCAGTCATGTATTTATTAAAACTAATTATTCCATTATCATAATTTAGTTGTTGAATGAATAATTCAATTAATGAATTCTTTCATTTAGCTAATGATTGATTAATTCAAATAGATATTCAATTAATTGGGAATTGAATGGATTATCCAAAAATTCATCAAATAAATTATTCATTATAAAAATGAGTGGTACTTGTATTACATACGGGTTCTTAAGGTGGACACTAATGTTTAGAAGTTTGATAGTATGAACTGGAATGAAGAATTCTGACCGACAGGCGATTGGGAGATTCGATCAATCAGCTGGTCATATCAAGCACCTAGCACATTTGACATAAAATTCGGCACATTGGTCGCCGCCTTCTAGCACACACACACAGTCGGTAGAGCGTTCGGCTAGAAACCACAAGGTTCCTAGTTCGATACCCGCCCTCGCCAACGAGTAGCACAGGGATCTATGCGGTAAAGTAAGGAGCTGATGGCGCTTCGCCTCAGTCGCTGAAAATAATCTCCTTGGTCTAGCGCTAGTGAAAAGGGGATAGACTCCCTCGCTGCATGGCTGATACCGACATTAGGCCACCCCGACGATATATATATATATATATATATATATATATATATATATATTATATATGAGAAGTACAACTTTAGTTGTTAAAATTCCTAGCAAATAATGCAATTAGAGTAACCTCCCTTGACTTTCACTTTGAACCAAGCCAGTAGCCATTTTGAAAGTCTCCATGCGAAATAAACAAATCTTAGAAACTTTTTCCAAAACAATACAACTGCATGCTTTAACACAAAAATATCATAAAATGTGTTCTTAATAACAATTCAGTTCATTTCAGGTAATTTTATGCAAGGAATTTAGCCAACTGACTTTCACTTTGAAACAAGCCGGTAGCCATTTTGAATGTGTCCGTGCGAAATAAACACATCTAAGAAACTTTTCGAAAACAATACAACTGCATGCTTTAACACAAAAATATCATAAAAGGTGTTCTTAATAACAATTAAGTTCATTTCAGATAATGCGCACGCAAAAATTTTATGCTAGTAACAACTAAAGGTGAAAATTACCTCTCTCTCTCTCTCTCTCTCTCTCTCTCTCTCTCTCTCTCTCTCTCTCTCTCTCTTTATATATATATATATATATATATATATATATATATATATATATATATATATAAAGGGTTGGGGTTGCCATAAGGGAAATAGGGTCGGGACAATCAAATAGGTGGTAGGGGTTGACGTGACCAACTGACTGATCGGAAGGGGTTCTCTCCGACCGCTTGTATTGCCTAAATAAGAGCCAAAGTGGACTGCTCAGCCACCAAGATTACATCCTTAAGCATCAAGGGCCACCACCACGGCCAAACGGTGGTCCCATTGGTAAGGAGGTGTCTTACCTGCTTGAAGAGGTGAAATCAGTGTATTTTACAACCCCAGCCACCAGGGCTCCCAGTAATGTTATATGTACCCTCAGGTCGCATTTCGATGCCAGATGGGAATTACTGTTCTATATCGATTTATAATTTAGTCGTTGAATGAATAATTCAATTAATTAATTCCTTCGTTTAATTGATGAGTGAATTATTCAGATAATTATTTAATCAAATGTGAATTAAATGGATTATTCAAAAGATCACCAAATGAATTATTCATTCCTAGAAGCGGCTACCAGGCGTCACCTGTGTAGTGGGCCGAGAAAAAAGTTAGTCTCGCAGATCCATTATTACTAATCTCGAGCTGCTTCCTCGCTGGATGCCCCATAAAAATCCCCTCGTAAAAAGACCCGCTGGGACGTCAGGAATTTTTTCCCCCAAATATAAATAAAAATTGTCATTATTTTTGCCCAAAAAGCAAGCTCTGTTGATTGTGAACTTGTATATATATTTATTCTGTCGTTAATTGTTTTATTTTCCTAGTTTCCTCCGGACATATGTTCATACATACACACAACTGCCCTTTATATATGATCTAGAAGCGGCTATCCGGTGTCGCCTGGGTCGAGGCGGGAGTGGGGGGTGTAAAAGTAGTCTTGCAAATATTATTGTTAAATCGCAAGTTGGATCTTCACAGGATGCCCCATTAAAATCGCTACGTAAAGAAGACCCTCCGTTGATCCAGATACTCTGAAAAGAAAGTCCATTGTTCAACTGAGGTGACGACACTCATAAGAAATAAGAATTCAGCGGATAAGCAACACCAAATGATTAGGATTCACATTTTTGCATTTCTTGGACTATTCGGAAGGTACCATTTTTAACCAGAGCGTGTTGCAAGATGATAACGGTCGGAATATTAAGGAACAAGTGTATTAATATATAGATTTTTATTGTTATTTTTCACTCATAGATTTATATCATAATACTAGGATTTTCACATGTCAATAATTATGATATCAATAAAAACAACAACAATGATGATAATAAAAGGTTCTTTCATTTAATATTCATCAAATAGTTGAGAAAATATAAATGATATTAAAGTATTCAAATTATTCAAATGAGATTAGACCTTAAATTCACATATAGAACATTCACCCATATTGTATGTATAGAAGGATTTCTAATAAGCAAACATTAAAATGGCGGTTTTTAGAAATCTCCCTTCGTAAGTAGAAGTTAATATTCGAATAATAGACGCACATTTATTTCATCGGAATTTTTCTTTCTTTTATATTTTATATTTTATAATGACTTTCATAGATGATATTGATGAAATTTCTCTTCGTATCTTTTACCATTCAGCTATTAACCTTGTCCAATAATTTTATCTTCTACTCAAGTTCTTAACCTCATCCCCTAAAAGATTATAATATTTTCCCTACGATTATCACCCCTCCTTGTTTGACGCCATATTTGCTATTACTTTACAAACCATTTAACTATGCGACAAACCATTTTTATGATGTATGCGTTAAATAGCAATAGATAGCTGAGAGTCTGTGTGTCCTGGGTATGACGTTAAACTGCATCTAATGGTGAGTTTCAGTTCTAGAGCTCCTTCTTTGTCATTTATCCCAGCTTAAGAAGTTAATATCTTATTATAATGGAGATGGTGGGTTTGTCTGTCTGTAACCGAAACTATATTACTACACATGTCATAATTCACTTTGTTATTTACGTCACATTCTCCATGATTTTATTTTTAGTTAAACCTGAATTATTAATAAAACTGTTTTACATCATTAATACTGTTGGTAATATCTACATACTAATAACATGCAATTGTATCTATATATACAACAAAATAGCGATTTACAGTGTGAATGGGAAGGCTAATTTGCATATTGATCTTAAAAATTTGATTTAATAAATATATGCTTAGTATCATTGATTTCTAATTGTTTGGTGTTATCTTATTGAATATGAGCAAAAATCTCGTAGATAAATCTTAAAAGAAATCCATTAACAAGAAGAAATAACTGTAATACTATTCTTTACTTCCTATTTTAACTAGATAGTTAAATTAGGAAAACTTACTAATGAAAGACGGGAATAATGAAAAATGATGGAAGAGTTAGCTTCAAAGTTGTTCTATTTTTCAATCATACCCCCTCTGTGCCAAATCTTTTTCTCTGCATTCTTATTCAGTTTCATTAGCCTTTCTAATTTAACATGATATTTTATTATATTAAAACTTAAATACTTGCACCCGGAGGGTGCATATATTTGCTAGTTTGAATAATAGACGAATAATACAATTCACATGTAGAACATATATGAAAAAACAGAAAACTTTCAATTCAAAATATTTCGGACCTTATGACCTTTAGGCACCCCTTTTGATCTCGATTAAGAAAGGACATGTTTTTCCGTGAATATCCGGTTGTTTTAACAGGCGATTGTTAGAGGTTTTTTTTTTAATTATAAAACTAACCCCTAACCGTAACCCCTAACCCTAACAAACAACCTGATATTGACCGTGTAAATGAAAAACGTCCTTTCTTAATCGAGATCAAAAAGGGGTGGCTAAAGGTAATATGGTTCACCAAACAAGACGTTTCAACATAATTATTTTTGGATTGAGACGTAGTATCCCCAGTCGTGCTAGTGTCATTGTCTCTTTGTCTTTTGCCGTGAGAAAATTAAATTCAAAATATGGAATTATCGTTTGGATCCAATCCTTCTACCATCTTTGGTACGCGCTAGTCTTGGTCCAATCAGATATGTTACCACGCTTTTCGGGGTCTAAATATTCCCAGCTGAATTGTAACACTATTGTGTTATGGGTTGATTGGCGACCTATTAATTAATTACTAATTAATTAAAACTACCCTAATTATTAATTATGGTGGTTTGTTAAAATTAAAAGTAAAAATAAGAATAACAACAATAATAATTATAATAATAATAATGTTTATATTGGAGGTATATATTTATCTAAACGAAAAATCCTCACGTAAGCATAAATTCTTTAGATTATGGAATTTAATATATATCATCGGAATTTCAAATTTTACCAAAATGAAATGATAATTTAATAAATAAGATTCCAGTTTTTGAAAAGTTCGTCAACAATTTCAAAAACTTAGATAAATAAAACAATGGTTGGCCTTGACTCGTTTGAGTCAAATGGAAAGATACGAGCTAGGCTGGCACAATACCATTTAGACACGTAGGCAATAGTATCGAGTGGCTGGCCAATCAGAGACATGTGTTAGGGGTGGGGAGGTCTGGATCCCATAAATAACAGACCATCAGAGGCGAGCAGAAGATGAGACCGGGACAGACCGAAGAAAGAGGAGAGACCGCAGAGTCGCCATGGCATGGGGCCCTTGATACAATTTTAGCGATACACTCTGATGCCTTGCCACTCGGTACAAAATTGATAACTTAGCCAAAAACTAGCTGTAGATCGCCAATCAACTGGACAAGAAAATCACCTCGCTACTTTGTAAAATAAATGTATATATTTTGTACATAAGCATAAAAAATGCGTTGTGTTCAATTGTTTTGTTGATCCGTTGACAGCTTTTGGTTATTTAACCTTATTTTAGCCGAGTTGGTAAAAGGAATGAAACCAGCTCTTTTTCAGCCTTCCTGTAAATCAACAGACAACATAAGAACGGGATGTTGGAACGGGCGGTTTCGACGACTGTAATACTGAGCCGGAGCATCGTTCTCATACATCCATAACATCCATTCCTGTAAACCAATACATACAATACATACATGTCATACAGTAACATACATCCATAACATCCATAACAGTTCTCATACATAACATACATACATTGAGACGGTGCACCAGCAGATAGTATTATAGAATGATCCATAACTGCCTGCCTAACTCTGAAAATATAAAAATTATAACAACATTGTTAGATTGAGAGTATACGACCCTTATATAGGGTATCTACGAGAGAAAGAGACTAATTAAAAAATCTATCCACTTAATATATATATATATATATATATATATATATATATATATATATATATATATATATTTGTATATGTATAAGTATTAACTTACCGGTGGGTATAAGAACGATCGTTGGAAGCGCACAATATCCAGAGGTTAAGGTTGAGAAAAAACAAATACAAAGTGCTCAATACAATGTAGAGCATAAATTTATTTTAAGAATGGAAAGGAGTAACCTACTCGAGTTTCATCGATTGATTCTTCAGGGTTACTTTAAATTAATCGAGTTTACGATTAAACATGCCCGTTGGAATGGGACTTAACTAAAAGTTAAGTCCCATTCCAACGGACATGTTTATAACACCTAAGATTAATCGTAAACTCGATTAATTTAAAGTAACCCTGAAGAATCAATCGATGAAACTCGAGTAGGTTACTCCTTTCCATTCTTAATATATATATATATATATATATATATATATATACCAACCCTTCCGCACGAGCAAGATATGACACAAGGTCAATTTCTTAAGCTGAGTTAAACAGGTTTGAATTCAGTTTTCATTCTCATAGACCATATATATATATATATATATATATATATATATATATATATATATATAGAGAGAGAGAGAGAGAGAGAGAGGGGTATATATATATATATATATATATATATATATATATAGAGAGAGAGAGAGAGAGAGGTTTATATATATATATATATATATATATATATATATATATATATATAAAGGACAGTGGTTAGCGCCCTATTGGCTTCCCAATGGATATTATAAAAATGTTTTACTATAAAAATATGCTTGAAATAATTTTACTATAAAAATATGTTTTAAATTATTTTACCATAAAAGTATGTTTCAAATAATTTTACACTAAAAATATTACTATTATCTGCGTTATTCGGACTATTATCCTCATCTTCATTGTTATCTGTACAATGTTTCGGTCGATATGCCCTCCTGCCTTCTTCAGGTATTTCTTGTCGGACTCGGGAACCTTCTTTTCGGACTCGGGAAGCTTCTTGTCGTAATCGGGAACCTTCTTGTCGTAATCGGGAGCCATCACGGAACTTTGAACCTAACCCATTATTCAGTCCACGGGGGGGGGGTATCCTGTTCTCATTCCACTAATCATAGCTGGGGTATTTATTATTCTATGTTACTGCTGTCCTTGATCAGGATTGAACCTGCAACCTAGAGATAATTGTTTCTTAGAACTATCTTGGCCTAACTCTTTTATCTACTAGGCCATGTGTTTAATTTGACAAATCAGTGTGAATTTTGGGAACTTATAAACCTAATGTCTTGTTCCCGAGTCTGACAAGAAATACCTAAAGGCCGAAATGTTGTACAGATAACAATAAAGATGAAAACAATACTCCGAATAACGCAGATAATAGTAATCATCAAACCTCATTTTAAACATTCAGAGAAATATTATAAAAATATGTTTGGAATAATTTTACTATAAAAAAATGTATGAAATAGTTTTACTGCAAAAATCAATAAGAAAATATTTCAAGATAAAAATGCATTAGAAACTGCGATAAGAATGCATATGTTAAAAAAAGATTAAATTTAGCTTACTTTACAACCACAGCGATAATTGTAGATGTATAATAAACGGTATCTGATTGCGATTGGTGTTTGGTCCCATTTTACACTTCCACTACAAATGTCAGTGAGTATATTTCCTTCGAAGTTAGAATCTGCCAAATGAAATATCAGATGTTTTTTTTTTATAAGAATGCATTGGAAATGGTTTTACTACAAAGATTCTACAATAAAAATGCATTGGACATGATACCTACAATAAAAATGCATTGGATATGATATCTACAATAAAAATGCATTGGACATGATATCTACAATAAAAATGCATTGGACATGATACCTACAATAAAAATGCATTGGATATGATACCTACAATAAAAATGCATTGGACATGATATCTACAATAAAAATGCATTGGAAATGTTATCTACAATAAAAATGCATTGGATATGATATCTATAATAAAAATGCATTGGATATGATATCTACAATAAAAATGCATTGGATATGATATCTACAATAATAATGTAATAAAAATGCATTGGATATGATATCTATAATAAAAATGCATTGGATATGATATCTACAATAAAATGCATTGGATATGATATCTACAATGAAAATGCATTGGATATGATATCTATAATAAAAATGCATTGGATATGATATCTACAATAAAAATGCATTGGATATGATATCTACAATAAAAATGCATTGGATATGATATCTATAATAAAAATGCATTGGATATTATATCTACAATAAAAATGCATTGGATATTATATCTACAATAAAAAATGCATTGGATATGATATCTATAATGAAAATGCATTGGATATGATATCTACAATAAAAATGCATTGGACATGATATCTACAATAAAAATGCATTGGATATGATATCTACAATGAAAATGCATTGGATATGATTTTTATTATAAAATCAATTAGAAATATCATTTACAATAAATCTAATGTATTTAAAATGCATTTACTATAAAAAATATATTGGAAATGAGTTATACCATAAAATTAATTAGAAATGATTTTTACAATAAAAATGCATTGGAAATTATATGTACCATAAAAATGCATTGGAAATTATATGTACAATAAAAATGCATTGGAAATGATTTTACCATAAAAATGCTTTGGAGATGCTTTTTACGATAAAAAGTGGTGCCACTTTATTATGAGTGACTGAAGCAACAGAATGCGCAAAAGAAGTTTTCCGCCAGCGGCCATATTGAATTCTTCTTTTTTAGAACAGTGACGTCAAAGAAATGACAGCAATGAGTGTCAGGAATTCTTCAAAGATATTAAATGTTTCAAATTCGAAATGGTAATAGAGAACGTTACAATTCGAATTCGTTGGCAGGTCACAATGGCGAAGTCACTTTATTCTTCACTTAATATACTAAAGAGCTTCGTCCCTGGACAAAGAGACCACCACACTCACTCCACCATATTTAATGACCTTCAGATGTGCTATGAATAGCTGATTTGTCTTAAGCCATTTGGTACCGCGAATTTCAGGAATATATTTACATTTTATTTAGAATTTCAAGAATATGTTTACTTTCTTGGAGTAACACTAACAGTTATAATTTTAATTTCTCACTTGACACTGGTAATTTGATTAAACAACCCCCTCCCAACCCACACACAATGTACAAACTGTGATCAAAACGCATCGATACTGGTGCCTTAAAGCTGAATTTATAAAATGTAAATTTTAAATGAACACCTGTGCACAGCTGATTAACATCTTATTATAATGGAGATTGTGTGTTTTTCTGTCTGTAACCGAAACTATACTACTATTCAAGTCACAATTCCCTTTGTTATTTACATCATATTCTCCATGATTTTATTTTTATTTAAACCTCAATTATTAATAAAATTGTTTTACATCATTAAGACTGTTGACCATATCTGATATTTTCCACGTACCCCACTTGTACGGGTCAGGCACAAAGGCCCTATTTATGTGGGACCACCCACAAGCCGAGACTCATGGGGTAGCAGGTGAAAAATTGCGTCGATCCCGTCGGCATTCCCCCTCGAGTGGGGCGCCTCAGGCTCTGGGCAATAAACCCAGCCCTGCCCCTTTAAATCGAGGGGGCAGGTGTTGCCTGGGGGGATGGCCCCCTGGGACCGACGCCGTTAATTATAGCAATGGTCCAGAGGCCGAAGCCACTGTTGACCATATCTTTTATTTACCGCGTACCCCACATGTACGGGTCAGGCACAAAGTCCCTATTAACGTGGGACCACCCACGGCCGAAGCTCGTGGAGTGGCAGGTGAAAATTGCGTCGATCCGTCGGCATTCCCCCTCAAGGGGGCGCCTCAGGCTCTGGGCAATAAACCCAGCCCTGCCCCTTTAAATCGAGGGGGCAGGTGTTGCCTGGGGGGATGGCCCCCTGGGACCGACGCCGTTAATTATAGCAATGGTCCAGAGGCCGAAGCCACTGTTGACCATATCTACATACTAATAAAATGCAATTGTATTTATATATACAACAAAATAGTGGATTATAGTGTGAATGGGAAAGCTAATTTGCATATTGATCTTAAAAATTTGATTTTAATAAATATATGCTTAGTATTATTGATTTCTAATTGTTTGGTTTTATCTTAATGAATATGAACAAAAATCTCGGGGATAAATCTTAAAAGCAATCCATTAACAAGAAATAACTAATATTATTCTTTACTTCCTATTTTAACTAAACAGTTTAATTAGGAAAATTTACCAATGAAAGACGGGAGTAAGTGAAAATGGTGGAAGAGTTAGTTTCAAAGCTGTTCTATTTTTCAATCATACCCCCTCTGTTCCAAATATTTTTATCTGAATTCTTATTCAGTTTCATTAGCCTTTCTAATTTAACATGATATTTTATTATATTAAAACTTAAAGACTTGCACCCGGAGGGTGTATATATTTGCTAGTGAATATAATAAAATAAGGAAATATAATACAGTTATAAATCAATGATATATCTATGCATATAAAATAAATATTTTGTTTGTATCTATGGTAGGTGGGGCGCTCCACCTCAGACGCTAAAACAATTTATTCAAGAACAAATAAAACAAGGACTAACAATATAACGTCCATCCTGTGTATAGAGTCAAGTTTGAGAGACTTACCGCTGTGTTGGAGAAGATAGCTGAATTCCTGGTCGACATGCAACAGGGAGCTTGTCCGGAATCTATCTGGTGATTTGTTGGTATTTTGCGCCACAAATTCTGGGGTCATCACGTGATTGATATATCCAATCACAGAAAGTCTCTCCCTCACTTAACACCCCACACAGGAATAAACATTTTACTGACCCAACACTACGAATCAAAAAACCTATATCATGGTTCTTACTATAAAAATGCATTGGAAATGGTTTTTACCATTAAAAATGCATTGGAAATGATTTTTACCATAAAAATGTATTGGAAATGATTTTTACCATAAAAATGCATTGGAAATGATTTTTACCATAAAAATGCATTGGAAATGATTTTTACCATAAAAATGTATTGGAAATGATTTTTACCATAAAAATGCATTGGAAATGATTTTTACCATAAAAATGCATTGGAAATGATTTTTACCATAAAAATGCATTGGAAATGATGTTTACCATAAATACAGATTAAAGATGATTTTTTACCATAAAAGTGCATTGGAAATTATTTTTACTATAAAAAAACCCGGAATATTTATTCTTTATAATCTTCAAGTGTAGACAAATAACACTGATAAAGTCACATCCTCCGATATACGGATAGTCATTTTTTATTGTTATTTCTAATTTTAACACTCTATAAAAATAACAATAAAAAAACGTTTACAAATCCTTGAAATAATTTGCATAAAAACATTTTTTAAAAAAGATAAATAAAATAGCATTTAAAAAAGGCAGCAATATAATAAATATCTTTAATAATTAATGCACTAACCTTAGCAAATCCTCCTACAATAGATTCTTCTAACCTTTTAAAATCCAATACACACACTGGATATACATTGATATGAGCAATAAATAAAAATATAAAATAAATAAATAAATAAATAAAATAAGATAAAATAAAATAAATAAAATAAGATAAATGTAATATTTAAAAAAAGAATCTAGCAGACTCCATAATCATAATTTTTTATAAAATCAATTTCATTCTAAGCTCCTAAATCCAACACACACATACACACATATTAACGTATATGAACGAGGCACGCACATAAACAGAACACACACACCCTACAAATAACACACACACACAAACACACACACACACACACACATGGTGCTAAGACTTAATGACGAATACACCGCACACACACACAACAGGACAACAGGTGATTTTGATAGACAGTAAATTTACACACCCGCACCCATAAACAATCAAACGATATCTGGAATGTTAATCTCAGACACATATTGATAAAAAAGGGATCAGATGGTCCTGTTAGTAAACAAAAAACATGCACAGAGGGCGAGCCAAGTCTGAAATAATAATTTTAAAAAAAAGAAAATGAACAGACACACAGACATAAGCGTGTACACACACAAACACACACATAAACAAGCACCTCCCCCCCCCCAACACACATAATTTGGAATACATGAGACAGAACAAAGGAACAGCCACTAACAACAACTTCAGTTCTAGTAATCTTCTGATGAGGGGATTTTTTTTATCCCGAAATATTAAGAATTGAGAAAAAACTACAGGTTAACAAACAACATCACAGTTATCTTCTTTTTTTCTTTACACTTGCATTGTGATAGCCTTCAAAACCAACCAACAAACAAATATAAACACAATGCTTCAAGCAAATTACAAAACCCTTATATATATATATATATATATATATATATATATATATATATATATATATATATATATAAACACTAACACAAAGTCAGTGAACTATACGACGCCATACTTCCTCTATTTTCTTAAGCGGTGTGTAACAGGTTTGAATTCAGAGTTTTCCTTCTACCATACAGAGTCTCGTCTGTCCTAATATTTTCTGAAGAGAAAATAAATTTATTTCATAATACTCTGACTATTATCTTAAAATGTCAATAATTATGATATCAATAAAAACAACAACAAATGATAATAACAATAAAATATACTTTTATTTAATATTCATCAAATAGTTGTGAAAATATGAATAATATTAAAGTATTCAAAGCATAAAAGATTACGATGTTTCCCTACGATTCTCCCTCCTTCTTAGTCGGCACCATATTTGTTATTATTTGTTATTATTGCTTTACAAATCGGATAGATAGATAGATAGATAGATAGATAAACAGAACGAAATAGATTTTTGGATAGAGACGTCTTGCAAGTGTATTTTCTCCTTGTCATTTGGGATTCTCGTTTGACATCTTTGGTATGCGTTAGTGTTGACCCAACCTCATTTGGTATATTCATATAACCAGCGACATGGACCATACTCGTTTCCTAGAGTCTGAAAAATATAACAAATAATATTGAATTTTTTTTTCAAAATCTGATCAGGAAATAATACAAGTTTTGCTTACAGTATAGGTATCCTATATAGGTTGATTAGAAACGAAAGAGACTATGTCAAAATTACACCATCGCAAAAACAACAACTGAATAAAACAACTAACTAAGAAAAATTAACTAAAAAAACTAAAACTAACTAAAACAGCAACTGACACTCATGCCATATAAATATACGATATTAGAGAAATTTTTCTATAAAAATGCATTGGGCATTGTTTAACTATATAAATACATTGTAAATTATTTTTACTAAAAACGATGCTTTGCAAATAAAAATGCATGGGAAATGATTTCTTCAATAAGAATGCATTGGAAATGATTATAAAATATTTTGGAAATCATTTTATTATAAATTCAAATGGAATAAATGAATTACTTTTAAAACTGACGGAGAAGAATTCTATATAGAAAGATTAAATGAAGCTTACCGCACATTTACATCCGGTTTTATAATAATTTTCGTATAAATACTTTCGTACTGTTGGTGATACATCTTTCCATTCCTTACCTCCGCTACAAATATCAGTGTGAATGTCTCCATGGACGTTAGAACCTGACAAATATAGTGATTGATATTGATTTTTAGATGAAGCGTTTTAAATTGTCATTATTACAAAAATTCTTCAGAAATGACGCATAAAAATACACTTTAAAATTTCATTGGAAATGATTTTTACAATGAAAATGCATTGGGAATGATTGCAACTATAAAAATGCATTGGGAATGATTTCTACTATAAAAATGCATAGGAAATGATTTTGTAATAAAATGAACTGGAAATAATTCCTACTATAAAAATACATTAGAAATGATTTTTACTAGAAAAGATGCATTGGAAATTATTTCTACAATAAAAAATATTCTAAATGAAATCTACGATAAAAATGCATTGGAAATTATTTCGACAACGAAAATGCATTGGATATTATTTTTACTATAAAAATACATTGGAAATAATTTCTACATTAAAAATCATTGGAAATGATTTTATCATAAAAATTTAATTGGAAATGATTTTATCATAAACTCAATTGGAAATGATTTTATCATAAACTCAATTGGAAATGTTTTCATAAAAACAATTGGAAATGATTTTATCATTTTTCCATAAAATGACTTTGAAATTTAGGTCTCGGAATATACTTATCGTATATATACGCTAAGTATTATCTGCGTTATTCGGATTCCAATTGGACACATGGCCAAGTGGATAATGTAGTTAGGTTAAGACAGTTCTAAGTGACAGTTATCTTTGGATTCCGGGTTCAATCCTGAGTAGAGGCAGTAACATAGAAAAATAATTAACACAGCTCCTACCCCAGCTATGGTTAGCGGAATGAGAACAGGATACCCCCGTGGACTGAATAAAGGGTTAGTTTCAAAGTTCCGTGATGGCTCCCGATTACGACAAGAAGGTTCCCGATTACGACAAGAAAGTTCCTGAGTCCGAAAAGAAGATTCCCGAGTCCGAGAAGGTTCCCATGTCCGACAAGAAATACCCGAAGAAAGCCGGGGTGCATATCGACCGAAACGTTGTTCAAATAACAATAAAGATGGGGACAATAGCCCGAATAACGCAGATAATACTCATCATCAAGCCTCATCTCAAACATTCAGAGAAATAGTATATACGGTAACTTATTGTTAAATATCGCTTCTTAATTATTATTATTTTACTTGGGTCTATCTCTGCTATCAGGGCTGAGATCTCTGGTCTTCTGTCTTTCTGGGTTTGCTTGAAGTGGTCTTGGGTTGTTCTTGGCTTGTTGTATTTCTAAATCCATTCTTTTTCTTAATAAGTAAGTCAGAGTCTCATTTTTAAATTTGACTTCTTTTAAGCGAGAAGAGAGGAACTATGTGGACTTTGTTTGTAGATCGCTTAAGTTCAACCTTAAACTACTCTGAACTTTTCATACGGATTTTACAATCACGCGGAATCCTCAACCAATGAAAATACAACAGGACAGGTCAAGAAGGGGTTAAAAGCTGTCAATCAAACTACAGGTTACTTCTGACGAATTTCACGTTAACTTTCAAATTCAAATATTACAATTACTAGCAAAATAAAAAACGCCCTCTGGGCGACGTAAAATAAATATTGCCTGAGCGGATGGGAGTTGAAAATTTGATATCAGAGAGTTTGTATCATAAGTAAAATAAAATCATCAAATTTATTAAAGGAGTAAAAAATAAAATAAATTTATTAAAGGAGTAAAAAATATTAAAAAATTGAAATGGAAACTTAGTTCTGACAACTTTAAATATATATTAAAATAAGACAAACTATATATAGATATATAATACCAGGTATGTATTTATTAAAACTTGTTTATAAAACCAATGAGGACTGTCTAACATTGCATGCTCAAATTTTGAGTGTATTTATTCTACGTTATGACGTTTTAAGTAGTGTCACGTAATCAGTGACGTCCTTTTTGTTACAGACAAAAACCGGAAGCGAATCTCCATTATTAATAGATTTACAAAATGAAAAGACTACCTATCTATTATATATATATTTACCAACCCCTCCGAACGAGCAGGATGCGACACAAAGTCAATTTCTTAAGCGGAGTTCAACAGGTTTGAATTCAGAGTTTTTCTTCTCCTAGACCAGTTGCCTAACCAAGGTTAAAGAGCCCAGTCTGCCCTACTATTTACCCATAGTTGGAGGGAGAGTAGGATTCATACCTTTCCCAAGGGTATTAGCGCTAAGTGAAATAATTGCCACGTCCAGGAATTGAACTTGGGTCGACGAGTCCATTTCCCATGACTTTAATCATTACACCATGCACTTCCTACTATCTATTATATAACATTATTTGCAACTTACCAAAGATGAGATACGTATCTCCCTTCTTCATATAATTAATGGCGCAAATACGTGGCATAGTCAGAAGTACATTACGACCGCGATGAAATCTTATCTTTCTATCATCTCCCTGACAAAAAAGAAAAATGAAAAATTAACTTCATAAACATTTTTATTTAAAAAAATAAATTAAATTAGAGAACAAAGAAAAAAAACACACAAAAAAAAGAAAGGAAAAAGAAAAGAAAAAGGAAACAAAACAAAAGCTAAGTATATAAATTTTTCTATTGACAGTTTTTTATTTTGAATTTGACATGGCAGCAATCTTGGAACATTGACCGGATGACAAACAGACAATATTGGATACATTTGTTCTCAACAAACATTTAAAAAAAAGAAATTACAGTTATTCGCCCATTTCATTCATAAAGGAGGAGAAGAAGAAAGAAAAAAAAGGAGAGGAAAAAGAAATAAGAAGAGAAATTATAACCACACAAAGAAAAACGTAAGCACGTCCATTTCTGATACGAAACTCTGATGATGAAGTTTATGCTTCGAAATCGATCAGACCAAAAAATAACATCTTTTTGTTTTTATTTTTCATACGCATTGTATTGGCCTTCAAATTATTAATATATTATTAAAAAAAGCATTTTTTTAACTCCTTGCAAGAATTTTAAGTCATTTTATAGGAAGTACATCTCTATTATACACCGAACCCTAACAGGGGTCGGTTTAGCTCAGTCGGTTGAGTGTTCGGTCTAGGGATCTCAAAGTTCTTGTTCGATACTGGCCCCCGCCAACTCAGCGTAAGAGCAGCACAGGGATCTGTGCGGTAAAGTGTGGCGCTCCACCTCAGATGCCCAAATAATCTCCTTGGTCTAGCGCTAGTGAAAAGGGGATAGACTCCCTCGCTGTCTGGCTGATACCGACATTAGGCCACCCCGACGACTTTACTTACTTATACACCGAACTGTAATTTTTTAATGAATTGCGAAAAAAAAAAACCCTGATAACACCAGTGAGTTTATTCCTGTGAAGTTGTTGAGTATTTTGCAAATGAAAATATCGAAAAGTTTATTGGAAAATGATTTTACTATAAAAATGAATTGAGAATAATTTTATTGTAAAACGTATGGAAAACAATTTTAGTATTAAAAAAAAGAGATTAGATTTTACTATAAAATCAATCAAATTTGCTTAATTATGAGAATTCATTGGAAATGATTTCTACTATAAAAAAGAATTGGATATGATTTTACTATAAAAATGAATTGGAAATAATTTTATTGTAAAATATAGGGGAAATATTATTCATATAAATTTTTTGTAAGTCTAGCTTTCTACGATTTCCCTGTCAAAAAAGAGAAATGAAAAACTAAGTTCATTAAAATTTTAACTAAAAAAAAGCATTTTTTTTTACTCCTTACAATAATTTTTAAAGATATTTCAAATGGATTACATCTTCATTCTAAATTTTAATGAATTCCGACAAAACATAGTAACACAACTGAGTATATTTACGTTATGTCATTGAGTGATTTGCAAAGAAAAATATTGAAACATATTTTTACTATAAAAATGAACTGGAAATAATTTTACTGTAAAATGTACGAGAAATGATTTTTAGTATAAAAAAGACATTAGATTTTACTATAACATTAAATGGTTGGTTGGATTTTAAGGAATTTCAACTCATTGGGTCATTTTATGCCGAAGACGTTTTATCTCATTCATTCTTGATTTTAACACATTTTTTTTAGAATTCATTTTCTTCTATTCATATATATTGGACCCTAAGAGGTATAACCACTCCGGGTCAAAGTGGACCTGGGAGTAATGGTGATAATGGGGGACTTTACATTCCCCAGAGCTCCAGAATTAGAACTTCAGCATCAAATAGAGTTCAACATCATACTCTGAACAATAAGACCCTAAATCACCGCCTTCTAGCACATATATGATAAAAAGGTTTGATGTTACTATAAAGGGCAATCATATCATATAGGTGTTAGGGCTTGACATGCCCAGCCGATTAAGTCATTGACTGCTTTGCAAAGGAAATATTGGAAAATGATTTTATTATGAAAATGAATTGGAAACAATTTTACTGTAAAATATATGGGAAACGATTTTAGTATAAAAAGACATCAGATTTTACTATAATATTAAATGGAAATGGTTTTACTATAAAAATGAACAGGAAATAATTTTGCTGTAAAACGTATGGGAAATGATTTTTAGTATAAAAAGATATTAGATTTTACTATAAGAATTAAATGGAAATAGTTTTACTATAAAATGCGTCAGAAATAATTTTACTATGAAAATTCTTTGGAAATTATTTTACTCTGAAAATTCATTGGGAATGATTTCTACGATACAAATGAATTGGAAAAGATTTTCTCCTAAAAATACATGAGATTTTACTATAAAATGAAATCAAATTGTCGTAACTATAAGAATGCATTGGAAATGATTTTTACTATAAAACGAATTGGAAATGATTTTTTATTATAAAATACATTGAATAGGATTTTATTATAAAATACTTTAAAAAGAATTTTATTATAAGATAAATTAAGAACAAGCTTACTACAAAAATGTTTTGAAAATGCTTCATTTAAAACATCTTACCCTGAAGAATTTCATTATTCGTATTCGAAATATAGTGTTATAAAGATGTGGTTTTTTACTTCTCCCATCGACAAAAACCTTCAGTACTGAAAAAAGAAAAATAGTTGAATAATCAAGACAGAAAAAAGAAACATTTAACATCAATTCTTGGTAATAGAAGTTATTTACCCAACCCAATCGTTCTGGATAGGATGTGACACAAAGGCCCAAGAATGGAGTGTCCAGTGATGATCGAACTCATTATTCAGTAATAATGGATATGAGAGACTAGCTTGTTAACTATTACACCACAATGGGATACCCAGTTATTTACCCAACCCGTTCGCCATAGAGTAGGATGTGACACAAGGTTGCAAGTATGGGGCATTCAGTAATGATCAAATTCACTATTTAGTATCGAGTCTGGCTTGCTAACCATTATACCAGAGTGGGACACCCAGATATTTACCCATACCGTTTGCAAGAATTTACATAGATTAAAGTAACTAATAATGAATCTATTTTTACATATCTCTAATCAAAATGGCGTATGTCATTGTCAGTGTGTCACATGTCTCAACTTTATTTCAAGAGACCGTGGCTCATACCACTTTGGAATCAGTGAACACATTTAGAACATTCTGGGCCGAATCCGGACCCGCAATCCTGAAAGGATGGATTCCCAATTTTTAATTACTGAGATTATTTCTTGTGAGGGAGAACATATGGATTCATATATTTTCTACATCAATAAAACGAAGTGAAATGCAAACTGCCTCGTCCAGAATTTGAACTCGGGTTGCCGAGTAAATTTCCTACGCTAGTAACCGTTGTTCTACTAGCTCCTCCCTTTATTTACCCAACCACTCCGCCGCGTGAAGGATATGACACAAGGTCAATTTTTAAGCAGGCTAAGTTGATTTGAATTCAGAGTTCTCTTAGACTGTTTGTTGCATAAAAGCCCAATCTGTTCTACTGCTTACCCATAGCTAGAGGGAGGGCAGATTATATTACAGTCGTTGTGTTGGATGATACCGAATATAATACTATAATGAGAGATTTCTTCTAATGCTGGTCGTAACACAGATTATAGTATTATAGTGTCCTGAAGGAGAACTGGTTTTGTTCCTTTACCAACTCGGCTGAAATATGATAACCAAAAGCTGTCAACGTGGTCAAACAAAACAAACAGGAACGTCTTCTGATAATTATACACAAAATATATACATTTATTGCTTTTTTATACAATGATTAATATTCTTGTATAATGTCAGAAGAGCGAGGTAATTTCTTTGTCAGTTGACAGGCGATCTACAGCTAGTTGTTTTGGATAACTTATTAACTTGGTTTGTTACCGAGTGGCAGGACGTCAGAGTGCAGTATGGACGGTGACAAGGGATCAGACGTGTAGCGAGTCTACTGGATGCGGCGTGTCAGACTCTGGCGGACGTCCTCCGCTTCTCGGTTTGTTTTCTTGGTCTCTCTTGTTTCGGTCTCTATCTGGTCTGTTATTTATGGGATCCAGATCTCTCCACTCCTAACATATGTCTCTGATTGGCCAGCCACTCAATAACATTGCCTACGTGTCTAAATGGCCTTGTGTCAGCATTGGTTGTAGTTTTCCATTGTTTTTTTTCCAAGTGCTACAACTCAAGGCCAACCATTGTTTAATTTATTTAAGTTTTTGAAATTGTTGACAAACTTTCAAAACCTGGAATCTTATTTGTTAAATATTGCTTTATTTTGTCAAATTCCATAATTTAAGTAATTTATGCCTACGTGAGAATTATTTGTTTAGATAAATTTATATTTTTAATATAAACATTATTATTATTATTATTATTGTTGTTGTTGTTTTTCTTATTTTTACATTTTCTTTTCTTACAGTAACCTTTAACTTTTAACAAACTACCATAATTAATAATTAGGATAGTTTTAATTAATTAGTAATTAATTAACAGATCGCCAATCAACCTATAACACTTTAATAGTGTTATCTTCCTCCCCTAACAGTTTTGTCAATTACCTATTAGGTAATTGGCAGACATTATACATGAATAATTTGTGCAAAACATAATGAAATAAACAGTATCTCAACCAGTACACAATAAAAATACATGCATGTAGAAAACAAAAATACACTACGCCTGGATATTTTACTAGTTATCTGCTAGTCTGAAGTATCTCTCATTTTACTAATCCACCACTCAACACACTGATACCATTAAGTATTTTAAACTTCCTTTCTACAACAATTTTTTTCAATACCTAATTATTCACTGACCTTGCTGTCCGCATTCGGATTCGGTTTCGATACATCTCCCACAGTCGAAACCTTTTTTTTTTTTTTTGGAGACCATTCCCAAAATCATAACCCCCCAAAAAAATGAATCATCAGAAAAACACCGGGGCAGGCCATTCGCCATTTCTCTTTTATTCTGATTTTCCAGGACCCCAAAAATATTCCGACCTATCGGAATCCTAAAACCAAGAGCGCAGAACTGTTTTCCTGAAACTACGGTAACCCACATGGGACGCTCCCCTTAGAAATCGGAATTCGAGGAATGGTGAGTCTTCGTTAAGACAATACTTTTATTTTACCATTTCTCCACCGATTCCTAACACAAATTGGAAATAAATATCTCCAAACAGTCACGCTCGAGTTCAGATCTCGATCCAAAAAATACAGCAAGGCCAAAAGATTCACTAATAAAATTTTCCAAAACCATCAATACAATTTTGATACTAAAATAAAATACCAATTCCTTGATTAACTTAAATTCAAAGTTCTTGTTTTTTTTTTCAAATGATTTACTACGTTGGTATTCATTCATAATTTCTTATTTACTATTAAAATTCATGATGTGACTGGCTGCAACATTTGTATCAATTTTGATTGACATATTTTCTAAAAAAAAGTCTTCAGCTATCAAAATTATAACTGTTTGCGTGGCCAGCTAAAAGAATATCTTTTGCTTTTCTCTCTACATACTTTTAATGTTTAGTTCAAAATTTCTAGCAGTAAACACAATGAAAAAATATACATTAGTAGATTATACATACATTAGTATTATTATTAAAATGTATTTCTATGTATTAGATTTTATTAGTATGTATTAGTATACATTAGTTTCTCTACTGAAATTATTTGGATTAGCAGATTGTTCAATTTTCGGTAAGTGTCTCTGTTGTCTATTTTTTCTTTCTTTCAAAATGTAATGATGATGTGTGTATAAAACTTTTCAACTATTTTTTTTAATCACATCCAAGTTTTTATGGAATACCTTCATTTCCTTTTTCTTTTTTTTATGTGTGTAAGTAGTGTCTTTTTTTTCTTTTAAACCTTGTGATGACGTGTGTATAAATCTTTTTCGACTATTTTTTTAATGTTCCAAGAGTGTTCCTTTCAGTTTTCAGCTAAAAACGAGAACAAAATCTGTTTTCTTTGATAAGTTTATTCGGGCACAATCCTTTCTTCTTTACTTCCTATCGTTGTTTTTTTTATTATTATTGTGTGTAAGTAGTGTTGTTTTTTTTTCAAAATTTTGGTCAGTGGCATTCACTTTAACCTCTCCAATCCCCTGCACAAACTTTTCGGTCTTTTATTCTTAGAATTTATCTTATTGAGCTTGCCTGTTCACTTAGACTAACTGTCTTTAAGGGTCCTTATACTGGTGATTCATTGTATAATATAGGAAAAAATTGATATTAGGGGTTTCTTTACATCCGTCCAGCTATTAATTGTGGTATTGATCAAAGGCAAGAAAGAGTTTCTTATTTGAAATCTATCTTTAGCTTAGTATACTGGTGGAATGGTTATAGGGTACCATAAGCCACGCAACCCAATGAAAAGTTCTATTCTAGAATAACTGTAATGACACAGGATTTTCTCCCATATTTTTTCAGTTAGTTTATATTACTTGTGTTTCTTTCAAAAATGATACGCACAGAACTAGACCTTTCCCCATATCTGGACCTATGCAGTCCTTACCTAATCATTTTCCTATCACAGCGGCCTCAGATACCTCTGTCCCTATATTGGGTAAAAACTAGTTTTTCTATACAGCAGCAATGTCTCCAATTCTTTTTCGCTGAGTTGGTCGCCTCATCTTTATTGTTTTGAGTAAACTTAAGTTTGTGTGGTTTACTGATGTCTTTTAACAGGATTTGGTTTCTACTATTCTTCTGTTCCGAAGACGCTAATTTACAAACCATATATTTCCATTTTCTTTGGATTTTAACACCTTTCCCGGTTTCTTTTTTTCTATTCCTAGGTTTTCTATTTAACTTAGTCTTACTTTTTCCAAGATGTTCTTTCTTAGGAAAACAGTTATTCTTTGAATGATTCAGCTGGTTACCTTTTCGGTGTAATATTTGTGGACAGTCGCTTCTCCTATAGCGTGTTTTACACCCATGTCTAACAGAACTCATACTATCCTTATTTCTATTTTCCCGCAAGATTTTGACATGGTTGCATATCACCTGGGTAGGTTTATGGATTTGTTTAAATTTTGATCGCCGTCTAGTTTTTTGTCTTAGTAAGTTAGAATCATTATACTCCCCTATTGGCCACAGACAATTTCGTTTTTTTATGTCCCCCCTTGCCACAGTTCCGACATTTTCGCTGGCTTTGAATTGATCTATAGTCATTTTTGATTTTTTTCTGAAAGAGTTCTTTGTTTTTGTTTCCCCTTTTTACAGCTATAGCAACTATAGCTTCGTCCAGACCACACCCCGCTAAAATCTTCCTCTTTTGGGCACCCTTAACATTTTACGGGAGTCTAACTGTCTCTGCCGCCAATGTATCTTGTTCAGAACTCTATGTTCCAAATTTTTCTGTTCTTTACTCCGACTACTTCGAAGTCATTCAAAGAGCATTTCACTCTCTCTTGCCACTGAAAACGCTTCCGATAGCGTTAGGGGATTGGCTCTTAGTACATCCTCTTTAATAAAGGGGTTATTCAGGGCTTCGATGAAAAATTCAGCCAAGTGAACTTGTACTGCTGAATTTAATTCTGAGTTCTGATATGCTATCTTAGCTAGATTTTTCATCCTACTAGCTAACTCAACAAGAGTCTCATCTTTAAGTTGCCTTGGTCTTATTAAACCCCGAGCGGCCTCGACAGGGTTCACAAACTCTCCCTACTGGGCAGATAACTGCTCAAATAGTCTTTCACTTGAGATGTTTGGATATTTGTCAAGATACTCTCCGATCCAAACTGACGGGACCCAATCTGAAAAATCGTAGGCTAGATTAACGAGCTCAAGATCTGTTAATTCATAGATCCGCTGTTTCTTTTTTTAACGCTGCTAACCAAGATTTCAGATCGGACGGTCTCCCAGTAAATATGGATTCATATATTTTCTACATTAACAAAACGAAGTGAAATGCAAACTGCCTCGTCCAGAATTTAAACTCGGGTTGCCGAGTAAATTTCCTACGCTAGTAACCGTTATTCTACTAGCTCCTCCCTTTATTTACCCAACCGCTCCGTCGCGTGAAGGATATGACACAAGGTCAATTTTTAAGTAGGCTAAGCTGATTTGAATTCAGAGTTCTCTTAGACTGTTTGTAGCACAAAAGCCCAATCTGTTCTACTGCTTACACCATAGCTAGAAGAAGAGCAGATTGATTCATGCCTTTCCCATGGGCATTAGCATGAAGCAAACGCAAACAGCCTCATCCAGTTGGATTCTTGGCGAAATGGATATAGGCGTTGTGTTAATACAGTTCTAAGTGACAGTTATCCCTAGGATATAGGTTCAACCCTGGTCAGGGGCAGCAGTATATAGCATAATAATTAACTCAGCTTAACACTTATACACAATCATGGTTAGCACAATGAGAACAGTATAACCCCGTGGATTGAATAAAGGGTTGGATTCAAACTTCCATGAAGGCTCCCGATTACGACAAGAAGGTTCCCGAGTTCGAAGAGAAGCTTCCCAAGCCCGACAAAATATACATGAAGAAAGCCAGTGGGCACATTGGCCAAAACTTTGTAAAATAAAGATTAGAACAATAGTCCGAATAATCTTATTATAATGGAGATTGTGTGTTTTTCAGTCTGTAACCGAAACTATATTACTACTCAAGTCACAATTCCCTTAGTTATTTACGCTACATTCTTCATGATTTTATTTTTATTCAAACCTCAATTATTAATAAAATTGTTTAACATTATTAATACTGTTGACCATATCTACATACTAATAATATGCAACTGTATTTATATATACAATAAAATAGCAGTTTACAGTGTGAACAGTAAGGCTAATTTGCATATTGATTTCAAAAATTTGATTTTAATAAATATGTGCTTAGTATTAATGATTTCTAATTGTTTGGCTTTATCTTAATGAATATGAGCAAAAATCTCGTGAATAAATCTTTTAAAAAATCCATTAGCAAGAAGAAATACCTGTGAATTTGTTCTTTACCTCCTATTTTAACTAAATAGTTAAATTAGGAAAATTTAGCAATGAAAGACAGGAATGATGGAAGAGTATGTTTCAGTTATTTTATCTTTCGATTATACCACCCCCTCTGTTTCAAATCTTTTTATCTGCATTCTTATTTAGTTTCATTGGCTTTTCTAATTTGATATAATATTTCATTAAATTAAATACTTGCACCCGGAGGGTGCATATATTTGCTAGTACAAATAATAAAAATTATCAAGCCTCATCTAAAAAAATTCAAAGAAAAAGCTATTCAAGGTTATCTGGAGAGAATGATTAATTGATTGATTTTAACAGCATGTCAACGCATCTAGGGTTATTTTATGCCTAGAGATTAGGGAACCCAGTTCATTTTGCACAAGGTCCAATGGAGAGGAGTTGGGCATCGCCAAGTTACCCTGTTATCTTAAGAGATAACATCAAGAATAATCGTATATACTTACCATATTCGTTTCTGCAGAAATGATCTTGGGGTCGGAGTTTAATGCAATAACAGCATAAAGCTCCCAGCACGAGTGACTGAAACAACAGAACGCGCAAAAGAAGTTTCCCATCAGCGGCCATATTGAATTCTTTTTTCTTTTAGAACAGAACGCTCGTCTAATGACTAACAGGAATGAGTGTCAGGAACTCTTCAAAGATATCAAATTCTTGAAATTCGAAATGGCAATAGTGAACGTTTCACTTCAACCTCGTTGGCAGGTCACAATGGGGAAAGCGCTTTATTCTTTCATTTATATACAAAAGTGCTTCGTCCCTGGGTAAAGAGGCCATCCCACTCACCCCACCATATGTAATGATCTCAAGATGTGCTATGAATAGCTGATTTCTCATAAACCATTTGGTACATCGAATTTTAGGAATATATTTATATTCTTGAAGGATTACGATCATTAATAATTGAAATGTCTCTCCTGTCACAGGTTAAGAAAAAAATGATCCATTTTCAATAAATTGATCTCCTTCTCCCCAACCACTACGGATATATTAGATGCGTTCAGAAATATCAATATACTGGTATTTTGACTTAAGAATTTAATTCGTTCCACTCGCAACTCTATTTTCTCGTATATCAAATCAGTTTTGCCCATTGAAAAAAACCCGAGATTCCATTAATACGTTCCAACCTCCCGACCCCCCTTTTTTACCCCCCCCCTTTTTTTTAATATGAAATGAATAAATATATCAAAAAGTGAAATAAAATTGTGCGACAAATTATAAAAATCCCGAGGGTAGGATTGGGGCAGAGAATGAGGAGATATAGGCAAATGTAGAATTTAAAACAATTAAATATTTTTTAAAATTCAGGTAGATCAGGAAATATGCCTGGGCCTATTTTAGTAATGACCAGGTTTGAATTCAGAATTCTTTCTTCTCCAAAACTGGTTGTCTAATCAACTTTAAAAAGCCCGGTCTACCCTACTGTTAATGCATAGCTGGAGGGAAAATTGGATTCATACCTTTCCCAAGGATATTAGCGCTATGTGAACTGTGGCTTCGTCCAAGAATTGAACTCAGGTCGATGAGTCCATTTCCAACTCTAACCAGTACACATCAGACGTAAGAACAGACGTTTATCAACAGATTTTTATGCTTTTTATGATAAAAATAGTAGGAGCGTACTAATTGTTGTGCAATACTATATATATATATATATATATATATATATATATATATATATATATATATATATATATATGGGGTGGAGGACGATGGGTAAATTTTCATTGAGGAAGAAAAGCACCTAACAAAATTCAGTCTAACAAAAATTTATAAATGGCATTCAGGCTGAAAACTCCAATACAAATATATCATATTGTATGTCAATCTGACAAAAGTTCAGAAGATTCGAAAAGAATTGGATGAGCCCAATGAGGATTACGATGGAATCCTTACTTTCTCATTCTGATGAGAAAAAAATTGGATTAGCCCGATTAGGATTACAATGGGATAATCATTTTAATTGTTCAGATGAGAGAAGAATTGGATAAGCCCAATGAGGATTACGATGGAATCCTTCTATTTGTCGTTCTGATGATGAAAGAATTGGATGAGCCCAATTAGGATTACGATGGAATCCTTATTTTCTCATTCTGATAAGAAAAGAATTGGATGAGCCCGATTAGGATTACAATGTGATCATCACTTTAATTGTTCAGACGAGAAAGAATTGGATAAGCCCAATGAGGATTACGATGGAATCCTTCTATTTGTCGTTCTGATGATGAAAGAATTGGATGAGCCCAAGGAGGATTACGATGGAATCCTTACATTTGTCGTTCTGATGATGAAAGAATTGGATGAGCCCAAGGAGGATTACGATGGAATCCTTACATTTGTCGTTCTGATGATGAAAGAATTGGATGAGCCCAAGGAGGATTACGATGGAATCCTTACATTTGTCGTTCTGATGATGAAAGAATTGGATGAGCCCAATGAGGATTACGATGGAATCCTTAGATTTGTCGTTCTGATGATGAAAGAATTGGATGAGCCCAATGAGGATTACGATGGAATCCTTAGATTTGTCGTTCTGATGATGAAAGAATTGGATGAGCCCAATGAGGATTACGATGGAATCCTTACATTTGTCGTTCTGATGATGAAAAAATTGGATAAGCCCAATGAGGATTACGATGGAATCCTTACATTTGTCGTTCTGATGATGAAAAAATTGGATAAGCCCAATGAGGATTACGATGAGATCCTTACATTTGTCGTTCTGATGATGAAAGAATTGGATGAGCCCAATGAGGATTACGATGGAATCCTCACTTTGATTGTTCAGATGAAAGAAGAATTGGATGTGCCCAATGAGGATTACGATGGAATCCTCACTTTGATTGTTCAGATGAAAGAAGAATTGGATGTGCCCAATGAGGATTACGATGGAATCCTTACTTTGATCGTTTTGACGAGAAAAGGATTGGATGAGACCAATGCGGATTACGGTGCAATCCTCACTTTCATCGTTCTGAGGAAAAAAAGAACTCCCGGATTTGTTGTTTATATCCTGATAACCAAACCCAGCAAATCAGTCGGATCCATCGCCAGGGACATGTAAAATATCAATACGCTTGTACCTCCTGTATCACGCCCTGTCGTCACCTTAGATAAATAATGGAATATTCTATAAATCTAATAAGCGTGATAGAAGAAAATTGTGAAAGAAGAAAAAGAGAAGAGTGAAGAAAGAAGAAAAAAGATGATGAAAGGTAAAAATGAGAAAGAAAAAAATCAAGTAACACTAAGAGAACTTCAACAATGTCACGAACTCTTAGACGAAGAGAGTTGGAAATTGTTAAATACAATTAGAAATCTACGACGATTTATATAGAATGTTATTTCCTTGAACTAAAAAAAGGAGGAATAAACCGAAGATTGAAATTAACTCGTGAAACGAATTATTTAAACTCCTTTTGATATTTTGGAGAAGGTAGAGATTGAGGTGGGGTAGGAGTACAGCATCAGTAGATACAGGAAAAGGTTGAAAAAAAAGCAGATGTATATCAACTACCAGGAAATTTCTATGGGTTCAGCTAATCTTATTATAATGGAGATTGCGTGTTTGTCTGTCTGTAACAGAAACTAAATCACTATTCAAGTCATAATTCCCTTAGTTATTGACGTCACATTTACCATGAATTTATTTTTTATTTAAACCTCAATCATTGATAACATTGTTAACCTTATTAATACTGTTGACCATATCTACGTACTAATGATATGTAATTGTATTTATATATACAACAAAATAGCGGTTTACAGTGTGAACGAGAAGGCTAATTTGCATATTGATATTTAAAATTTGATTTTAATAAATATATGCTTAGTATTATTGATTTCTAATTGTTTGGTTTTCTCTTAACGAATCTGAGCAAAGATCTCGGGGATAAATCTTAAAAGAAATCCATAAACAAGACGAAAGAACTGTAATTTTATTAAATACTTCATAATCTAACTAAATAGGTAAATTAGGAAAAATGAAAGACGGGAGTGAAAGCAAATGATAGAAGAGTTAAATCTAAAGCTGTTATATTTTTCGATTATACCCCCTCAGTTTATCATTTTCTAAATAGTTTATAATTTGATACAATATTTTATAACATCAAAACCTAAATACTTGCACCCGAAGGGTGCATATATTTGCTAGTTATAATAAAGGAAATAAATTGTTTACAATCAACATTTTGCGTTTAAGTTAAAACAAAAATACACGTGATACCACTATATATATATATATATATATATATATATATATATATATATAGTGTGTGTGTGTGTGTTGTAATACATTATTAATGCGTCATCTTATTATAATGGAGATTGTGTGTTTTTCTGCCTGTAACCGAAACTATATTACTACTCAAGTCACAATTCCCTTTGTTATTGACATCACATTCTCAATGATTTTATTTTTAAATCTCAATTATTAATAAAATTGTTTTACATTATTAATGCTGTTGACCATATTCACATGATATTTACCGCGTACCCCACTTGTAAGGGTCAGGCACAAAGTCCCTATTAACGTGGGACCACCCACAAGCCGAAGCTCATGGAGTGGCAGGTGAAAAATTGCGTCGATCCCGTCGGCATTCCCCCTCAAGGGGGGCGCCTCAGGCACTGGGCAATAAACCCAGCCCTGCCCCTTTAAATCGAAGGGGCAGGTGTTGCCTGGGGGGATGGCCCCCTGGGATGGACGCCGTTAATTATATCAATGGTCCAGAGGCCGAAGCCACTGTTGACCATATCGATATTTACCGCGTACCCCACTTGTACGGGTCAGGCACAAAGTCCCTATTAACGTGGGACCACCCACAAGCCGAGACTCATGGGGTGGCAGGTGAAAAATTGCGTCGATCCCGTCGGCATTCCCCCTCAAGAGGGCGCCTCAGGCACTGGGCAATAAACCCAGCCCTACCCCTTTAAATCGAGGGGGCAGGTGTTGCCTGGGGGGATGGCCCCCTGGGATCGACGCCGTTAATTATATCAATGGTCCAGAGGCCGAAGCCACTGTAGACCATATCTACATATTAATAACATGCAATTATATTTATATATACAACAACATAACGGTTTACAGTGTGAACGGGAAGGCTAATTTGCATATTGATATTTAAAATGTGATTTTAATAAATATGTGTTTAGTACTATTGATTTCTAATTGTTTGGTTTTATTTTAATAAAATCCATTAACAAGAAGAAATAACTGTAATTTTATTCTTTACTTCCTCTTTTAAGTAAATACTTAAATTAGAAAAAATAACAATGAAAGACGAGAGTGATGGAAGTGTAAGTTTAAGTTGTTCTATTTTTCGATTATACCCCCCCCCGTTTCAAATCTTTTTATCTGCATTCTTATTTAGTTTCACATGCCTTTCTAATTTAATACAATATTTTATTACATTAAAACTTAAATACTTGCACCCTACGGAGGGTGCATATATTTGCTAGTATTTATAATTTTCCTCAAAAAGTCAAATGTTAATGAAACAAGTTTAAGTGAGTAAAAACTTACGTGATATATATATATATATATATATATATATATATATATATATATATATATATATATATATATATATATATATATATATATATACATATATATATATATATATATACATATATATATATATATATATATATATATATACATATACATATATATATATACATATATATATATATATATATACATATACATATATACATATATATATATATACATATACATATATATATATATATATATATATATATATATACATATATATATATATATACATATACATATATATATATAATATATATATATATACATATACATATATATATAATATATATACATATATTGTCGTATATAGTGTCGTATATATATACATATACATATATATATATATATATATATACATATATACATATATATATATATATACATATACATATATATATATATATACATATATATATATACATATACATATATATATATATATATATATATATAATGGATAGTGTCGTAGGAAATTGACTCGTCGACCCGAGTTCAATTCATGGACGAACCTCTTTGTATATCGTATGCCACTAATACCCTTGGGAAAGGTATGAATAAAATTCTCACTCCAGCTATGCCAAAATAGGAGGGCAGACTTGGCTCTTTAACCATGGCTATGTAACCAGTCTAGGAGAAGGAAAACTCTGAATTCAAACCTCTTAAACGCCTCTTTAGAAATTGACCTTGTGTCACGTCCTCCTCACGCGGAAGTGTATATATATATATATATATATATGTGTGTGTGTGTGTGTGTGTCAAATAGAATAATTGCATATATTCTTTTAGTATATATATATATATATATATATATATATATATATATATATATATATATATATATATATACATACAATTACTCTATTTGACATCTGAACTATATTGTCAGAATCAACGAAAGAAAAACCTGACAGAAGTATAAGTGTATTTCATTCGAAATCGAACTCTCTTCTCTTCACTCATACACTTATTCCACTCTTTAAACTCCTCTTTCGGGATCACCATCAGCAGACATGCCTCATTCTTTTTAATTTCGTACATAGTTTCCTCCTTTAAACAGAAATTTTAGAGCAGAAATCACATGGACTCTGAAAATAAGTGTTTTTTCCTAAGTGTATTAAGATCGTTTTAGGTTTTTAATAAGTTGAAGGTATGTATTTGCCTATTCACTCTGCCATAGATAGAATCTGACACATAGTATTTTGTGTATGTAATCATACATCCCCTCTGCCACGGACGAGATGTGACAGAGGAGCAAAGAAGGTTTGAATTCACCGTTTTCCGTCTCTTAGACTGGTTGCCCAAACAAGGCTAAAGAACCCATTTTGCCATACTATTTACTAATAGATATGGAAGAATATATGGATTTCTACTTCTTCAAAGGTCAAGTGAAATACAAACAGACTCGTCCAGTATCTGAACTCGGGTCACCGATTCCATTTCATACCGCGATAACCGTTGCGTTTAGTACTCTTAAATATATGTTAGTCAGTTTCTTTACTATAAAAAAAGATTAAATAAATAAAATAAAACATTTAATATTCAAAAAAATCAATTACTTAAAAAGCTTCATATTTAGTCCACTTCAATGAGATGTTTGTTTTGTTTTATGAGAGACGACAAAGTCTTTTTTTAAATAAACCCATTTTTACATAATTCTACAAAATTTTATCAAAATTCAACGAATATTTGATTTTAGTGTAAAAAATACATTTTTTAAATTTCTCTCTCGATTTTATCGACGTTCAAAATTACGTAAAATGACTTTTTGTCTCGCTCTTTCGTAAACAATGTGAACAGATCTTTGAAATCTTGCAATGAACAGCGGACATCCGCAAACCTAAAACTGATACAATTAAATACACAAACGTCTTTAAATTCAATAAAGAAGGAGATTTTTGTGACTATCTATTTTTGTAAATAATTTCCACGTAAAACTCAATACGTTGGATAATTTTAAATATACATCAAAATGAAACAAACTATATATAAATCAAAAATACCGGGCATATATTTATTAAAAGTTGTTTTAACAAACAATGCGAACCGTTTATTGTTGCATACTTAATTTCTGAGTATATATAAAGCAGGGTTGTTCGTTATTCTATTTAATAATGATTTTTACTATAAATTAAATTCATGAAATTACGCAATGCCTGGGGGTATTGTGACGTAAACAGTGACGTGTTTTTGGATACTGACAATCACCGAATCTCCTTTATATATATATTTTTACAAAATGTGTTTAAATGAAAAATACTGCACATATCAACCTATTAATATATTATATATATATATATATATATATATATATTAATATATATTATATATATATATACATGAAGAATTAAACAAAAGACACGTCTCTTTTTTAACAATTTTATTAACGATCTTTTTGAGTTTTCTGGCCAACTTTTTTTACATTTTGATGGAATCCGTAGATTAGTCCACCAAAGTTCTTATCCCAAGTATTTTCGGCACTTCGAAGTGCCATCATCAGTGGTGATGTGTTTATATTCCAGTCTTTTTCAAGTTAGTAGTAGTGAGAGTAACTAGTAAATGCAAACAGCCTCGTCCAGGATTTGAATTATTATCACCAAGTCCATTTCCTACGACGATAAGCGCTTTGCACTTCGTACCGTGTAACTCAATACAATCTGTTGTATAAGGATCACTTCAACTTGTATAAGCTAATCAGGGTTATTTGGAGCGATTAATTGATTTTAACGGCATTTCAATGCATCTAGGGTTATCTTATGAATAGATATTAGGGAAACACTTTTTTTACAATCACATTTACATCTTTGTTTATTTGCTTCCTAAGAGTTTTCTTTGCACACGGTCCTATGTTATTAGAGAATTATTAATATTCCAGTTCTTTCAAGTTAGTACTAGTGAGAGTAACTAGTAAACGCAAACAGCCTCATCCGGGATTTGAATTGAGTTGGGCATCATCAAGAAACCCTGTTATCTTGATTATTTGATACCATGAAAAACATACATATAGATGAAATAATCGTATTCACTTACCATATTCATGGTTGAAGAATTGTTTATTGCGGTTGGGTGTCGGTGCAATTAAAACATAAAGCTCCCAGCACAAGTGACTGAAGCAACAGAATGCGCAAAAGAAGTTTCCCCTCAGCGGCCATATTGAATTCTTCGTTTTTAGAAGAGAACTGTCGTTTAATAATTAACAGGAATGAGTGTCAGGAACTCTTCAAAGATATTAAATGCTTAAAATTCGAGATGGCAATAGCGAACGTCCCACCTCGACCTCATTGGTAAGTCACAATGGGGAAGTGGCTTTGTACTTTACTTTAAATACTAAAGTACGTTGTCCCTAGGGAAAGAGACCATCCCACTCACCCCGCAACATCTGAAGACCTTCAGATGTGCTATGAATAGCTGATTTCTCATAAACCATTCGGTACAGCTAATTTCAGGAATATATTTATATTCTTGAAGGATTCCGATCATTAATAATTAAAATGTCTCTCCTGTCACAGGTAAAGAAAAAATGATCAATTTTCAATAAATTGATCTCCTTCTCCCCAACCAACACTAGTTGCAATCAAAAAGTAAAAAGTTTATTAACTCTCTCTCTCTCTCTCTCTCTCTCTCTCTCTCTCTCTCTCTCTCTCTCTCTCTCTCTGACAAAAATAGGGTGTAGATTTTATTAAACTTTGGTCTTTGTTGGTTTCTACAAATTTTCCTTTATAAATAGTGTTCCTATGTCAATCTGCGGACAGTTCAGTGGATTGAAAAAAGAATTGGATGAGCCCAACGAAGGAATCCTCACTTTGATCGTTCCGAGGATAAAAGAACTCCCAAATTTATTGCTGAGATCGGGACACACAAACTCAGCACGGCAACCGGATCCATCGCCAGGGACATTGGAGTTTCTGAGTTTCTTATCAGGCAGGTAGGATATGAATACATTTCGTATTTACATTCTTGAAGGATTCCGATCATTAATAATTAAAATGTCTCACCTGTCACAGAAAAAATGATCCATTCTCAATAAATTGATCTCCTTCTCCCCAATCAACACAGATATACTCGTTGCATTCAGAAATATAAATAAAGTCATACCTTGACTTACGAGTTTAATTCCTTCTACTCGTAACTATTTTCTCGAATAACAAATCAATTTTCCCCATTGAAAAAATCTGAGAGGTCATTATTACGTTCCAGCCTTCCTGCCCTTTTTTTGTAATGAAATGAATAGATAAATCGAAGATGAAAGACACTGATGCGACGAATTCATTTTGGGAGGATAGGGGCAGTTAATGAGATACCGACAAAGGCAGAAAGAAGAGTAGACGTGTATCAACACCTTTGAATGATAAAGAATTGGACGATACTATATATATATATATATATATATATATATATATATATATATATATATATATATAGGGGGTGATGGGTAAATTGATGACATTTTAAATTCTGTCTGGAATTCACACCGAAAGCTCTAATACAGCAAGTCAATCGAGATCATAGCCAAGGAGGGTCTGAGTTTCTTATCAGGCAGGTAGGACATGCAGAAATTCCGTATTTTTGATTTTCTAACTGGATCAGAGGGTAAAATCGTTGGCTTTATCTTTTTTATATAAAAAAAAGTTCATATATATATATATATATATATATATATATATATATATATATATATATATATATATATATATACTAGACAAAACATGACCCGTTGGGTCACCCATTAAGCTCTCGCTAGATGATTAGGGAAAAGAGTAGGATCTGCCAAAATATCATCTGCTTTTCATTTTTAAAAACGAACTAAAATTTATTAAATTGATTATTTAAGGTCAAATTTTTGTCTAAGTCGAAAAGTAGTAACATAATGAGCATCAGTAAAAAAGCAAAATAATATTACACACATAATTTATTTTTGATATATTTAAAACGTTTTTTTCGTCCATGTTGATCAAGATGCCTGCCAAGAGGCTACTTCAAATAAATTGTAACTTTGCAATTGAAAAAATTCACACTGGATTGTCCAATTGAACACATATCCTAGTAGATAAAGGAGTTAGATTAAGACAGTTCTAAATGCCAGTTATCTCTAGACTGCAGGTTCAATCCAGGTCAGGGACAGCAGTAACATAGAATAATAATTAACACAGCTTAACACCTGTACCGCAGCTATGGTTAGTGGAATGAGAACAGGATACCTCCGTGGACCTAATAAAGGGCTGGGTTCAAAGTTCCGTGATGGCTCCCAATTACAAGAAGGTTCCCGAGTCCGACAAGAAATACCTGAAGAAGGCCGGAGGGACATCAGCCGAAACTTTGTACAGATAACAATGAAGACGAGGACAATAGTCTGAATAATACAAATAATGGTAATCTTTGCGGAGTTCCGTCCTGGCTTCCTGCATCCGAAGCGGTATCACTTGAAAAAAAAAAGAAAAAAAGAACCAACTTAGGGCATTTTCCACTGAAACCCCAACCCTAACCCTAAACCCCCTAGTTAAATTAACTGTTTTATTACAAAGTTCTGTTTTTTCTGGGTCACCCTGTATACAGGGTGACTCAGAAAAAACAGAGCCCAAATTATTTATTTATTTTCCATTAAACTAAACCTAAACCCCAACCCAAATCCTAAACCCTAAACCCTAGTTTTTTTTGTTTTTCACGCCGCTTCTGCTACGGATTTCAATCGTAGCTGGTGTTTTTTCTTTTGTTTTTTTGTTTTTTCAGCAGTCACCGGCAAGCATGTTTTGAGGCAAGAGGCCATGACGGAACTCCGCAAAGGTTACAATTATTTGTATTATTCAGACTGTAATATCGGAGTGGTATATATTTGATTGATACTATTTTCTGCATAAATAAAAAGACTAAAGACAGAGTTTATTTTTTTAAAGCCATACGTAATTAAAAACAACCTTAATCCCCTAAAACCGTAACCCAATTCGCAAAATGTTAATTCATAGACTGTAGTTAAACTATCATTGGGTACCAGCAAAAAATTTTCCGTTTTAATTTTCCAACCTAAGTCAGAAGTCAGTCCTACATTCTATGAATTAACATTTTGCAAATTGGGTTACGGTTTTAGGGGATTAAGGTTGTTTTTAATTACGTATTGCTTTAAAAAATAAACAACAAAAAACCCAAATTACTATACATTTAATTAACCATTGAAATTAATTATTGAATCTATTATTGAGACAGTTGTTTGTGTTAATATAGCAATGTATAATTTCAATTAAACTTAGTTTAAAAAATATTTTTCAACATAAAATTTATAGTAATTTGTGTTTTTTGTTGTTTATTATTTTAAGCAATACGTAATTAAAAACAACCTTAATCCCCTAATACCGTAACCAAATTCGCAAAATGTTAATTCATAGACTGCAGTTAAACTGTCATTTGGTACCAGCAAAAAACTTTCCGTTTTAATTTTACCGACCTAAATAAGAAGTCAGTCTAGTTTGTTTTAGTTTTAACTAAAACAAATTTTTAAGCCCGAAGAAAACTTTCACTTAAACAGTCAATGTTAGCTCATTTGAATTCCATAATATTTAAATATATAACTATTTTTTTTACCCAACATGAAATATTTTTAAGTAAGTTTAATACTCTATGAATTAATAATTAAAGTAATTTAAAAAAATCTATTTTAAAGCATGATTTCAATTTCGTAAAATTTACGCTCAACTAAAATTGAAATCATGCCGTAAAAAAATTATTTTGTTTTTATATTAAAACAAACCAAAACATTTGCTCATTTGCATAAGATTCGCTTGGAGAAAGGGAAGTGGGCGAATCTACGATGGGTTAGGGGCGGGGGGTGGGGTGATCCCTGGCTGCTGGATTTTTTACTCTTTTTTTCCCTCTGCTTAACTGACAAATAGAAAGTGGGAGGAGAGTTAACTTAACTGACAACGGAGATGGGAAGAGAAACAGGAGTCTCTAAGACAGGGATTGGTCGGTCGTTGACTTAATTGCTAATTACGCCTAATTAAAGCCAATTAAACTGAATTTTTTTTCATACACTTTGTAGTGCTAACACCAAGGAATATCTAAGTATAAATATTGTGTCCATAACATAAATAGAAAAAGATCCTTTAGCTGGAGAAGGTTGATAAACTCAGCTTTAGTATAATAAATATATATATATATATATATATATATATATATATATATAAAATAAATATATAAAGGTATTACATATCTATTTATTTGGTGGCAATAAAACAGTCAGAACTTTAGGTTTCATACATGCAAAATCGCATGCATTCATCAGGTGACGTTGATCCGAATACAAGGAAAATCGAAAAAATCGAAAAATTCAAAAGGTTTTTACGGACATAAGATGTTTATGATTGGATGAAGTGATATGCGTATGTATTTAGTGGATTGGGGGATGTGTGTTTATGGACAGTACAAATGATGTGTATACAAATCGATGGGTTCCATACACATTCACATTGATTTACTAGTGTACAACGACTTAACAATACTGAAGTGTGAGCGTTTGTATTCGCATGCATATGTGTGCGTGGGTGTGTGTATTTTGTTGGACGGATGTTGACATGTAAAAATTTCAGGGTTTTTATCATTTAGTCAATTGTCTGTATGCATGTGTGTGTGTGTTTTTATAATTTGCCACTTTGCGATAGGGTGTATGCAGTAATTATTTTTGTTGTCACAGACACACATTATATATACTAGTAAATATATGCACCCTCCGGGTGCAAGTATTTAAGTTTTGATATAATAAAATATATTAAATTAGAAAGGCTAATGAAACTGAATAAGAATGCAGATAAAAAGATTTGGAACAGTATGATTGAAAAATACAACAACTTTGAAACTAACTCTTCCATAATTTTCCATTACTCCCGTCTTTCATTGGTAAATTTTCCTGATTTAACTATTTAGTTAAAATAGGAAGTAAAGAATAATATTACAGTTATTTCTTCTTGTTAATGGAATTCTTTTAAGATGTATTCCTGAGATTTTTGCTCATATTCAATAAGATAAAACCAAACAATTAGAAATCAATAATACTAAGCATATGTTTATTAAATACCAGGTAGAGCACTTTAGAAGATACATTAATTGAACTTTCACAGTTTAACGTTGTTTACAGACTTGAGTTCTCTGGTGATTGTAAACATACATCTACGTAAGTATGTACCAATTAATTGTTCGTCTCTTACTGACTGTTGCCGTGGGCTGAGAGGGTTAGGAGCTTGACAGACAAAAATTCAGTCTGGATTCGCTCCCGGCTAGAAGTAGCCGTTAAAGTTGAGCCGCACTGAAGAGAGGTAAACGTCGAAACACTGTGTCTGTGGATGCCTTTATATATATATATATATATATATATATATATATATATATATATATATATATATAAGAGCTGTATTATGCATATATGTCATATTAATAAGGCTAGATCTGTGGTTATAAAATCTACTTTTGAAAGTATCATGTGTCGAGCCAAAATATATCTTTTTCTCATTACTTTGTACACTAGCACTGTGTATACTATGCAACCATTCTGACATTTTTCATTTAGAGGACACTTCATTCCCTTTATTATTACAATTGCATTTTTGGGGGTGGGGATAGTCAATTTGATAACGTTGGTTTTATTGATATTTTAATCAACATTCGGCATACAGAAATAACTTAATTTTATATTGTTTTTATTATATACAATTTATTTTTGCGTGGAAAATGTTTTTAGTTTTATTCTTTTATTTTAAAAAAGATATTTCTTAATTTATGTTTAATGGCTTTATTAAACGGAGGTGAAAACCAAAGAATATTTCTCGACCTATTTTTTCTTTTCTTTTCATTCATCATGGTTGTGTTGGTTATACTATTATTTTTTATTTGTTCTAAAAAGTCAGTTCATTTTTTAATTGAAAATTATATTTTGATTTTTTTCCTGAAGAAAATTTGTTTGGTTTAGTAAAGGGATTATTATAAGGTAATGTTTATTTCGCTATACTTTTTTGAAGGTAAAATGCACATAAAACATTTTTTCTCGCTAATAAGCATGTTCGCTTCTTCCTTCTTTACTCGACGTCGCCATTTTTTTACTTGTTTATATATCGAATACTCGATTCTCATTGGCTAATTCTCATTTCGGAGCTACTTGGTTTTTATACGTATTTTACTACAAATTAGCCCGTTTAAATGGTACTTTTTGCATAATTTTAATGAATGGTCCTATGGCGAACAATGGTTATTAGTCTTTTTTGGATTTTTTCTTGATAATTACGTTAAAATTATTTTGATTGGTGGTTTGGCTACGTAAATCGAAAACTAAGCCTCTTTTGGCGTATGGACTGTAGCCTATTTCATTCATGATGACAACCATTGATTTTTATTGGTTTTATATTTGAGATTGGTTTTAAATCTTTTTAAGTCCTTGTGTGTATTCACCTTTTTTCTTGTTAAAGATTTTAATATTGGAAACGTAGTACAGATGATAATAAGATGAGTATGATAGTCCGAATAATCTAAATAATACTAATTATCAAGCTTCATCTCAAAATTAACACACTAACACAAAGTCGGTAAACTATACGACACCATTGTTCCTCTATTTTTTTAAAGCGGTGTGTAACAGGTTTGAATTCAGAGTTGTCCTTCTACCATACAGAGCGTCGTCTGCCCTAATATTTTCTGAAGAGAAAATACTTTTATATCATAATACTCTGACTATTAGCTTAAAATGTCAATAATTATGATACCAATAAAAACAACAACAATGATAATATCAATGAAATATACTTTTATTTAATATTCATCAAATAGTTGTGAAAATATGAATAATATTAAAGTATTCAAAGTATTCGAATAAGATTAAACCTTAGAATTCACATGTAGAACATACTACTAATCTTGTCCAATAATTTTATCTTTTACTCAAGTTTTTAAACTCACACCGTAAAAGATTATGTTGTTTTCCCTACGATTCTCACTCCTCCTTTGTCGGTGCCATATTTGTAATTATTGATTTACAACCGGTTAAGGATAGATAGATAGATAGATAGATAAACAGAACGATATAGATTTTTGGATAGAGACGTCTTGCCAGTGTCTTTTCTCCTTGTCATTTGGGATTCTCGTTTGACATATTTGGTATTCATTAGTCTTGACCCAGCCTCATTTGGTATATTCATATTCATATAACCAGTCACATAGACCATATCCTCCTCCTGGCATCTGAAAAATATAACAAATAATAATGATAACTTTTTTCAAACTCTTATCCGGAAATAATGCATTTTTTACTGACAGTATAGGATTCCTATATAGTTTAACTAGAAACGAAATAATGTCTAAAATACACCACTACAAAAAACATTAACTAACATATTGACACTTACGCCACAAAATTTTGTCGAAAAATACGATCTAAAACGGAAGAGAGATGTTACTATAAAAATTCATTGGACATTTCTGAAATATGAAAATGCACTGAAAATTATTTTTACTATAAAAATGCACTGGAAATGACTTCTACGATAAAAATGCCATTTTTCTGAGAGTATAGGAATCCTATATATGTTGATTAGAAACGAAAGAGACTATGTCAAAATTACACCATCACAAAAACAACAACTGAATAAAACAACTAACTAAAAAACCTAAAAATATCAAAAACAGCAACTAACACTCACGCAATATAAATGTACGATATTAGAGAAATTTCGGTAAAATCCTACTTAATGGACATAAATTCCACCATCGTATGTCACCCCGCCGAAAGAAGAAAACACTAAAAATCAAGGAATTAAGCGAATTTAATGAAATTTTCAGTGTTGATACATTAATGAATAAAATATATAATGCACCAGTTATTTTATTTGAAAACTCTTACATTTTTTCAGGTCAGTTAACTTTAAACCACCTATGTTTGAGGCGTAACACAAATTCACAAACATACGTGGTTCAAAGTTAATTGACCTGAAAAAATGTAAACGTTTTTAAAGAAAATAACTGTTGCATTATATTGTTTATGGTAGATGAAATGTACATTCAAAAAGAACCCAATTTCATAGTGGGGTGTACATTGGTTCAAATGACGATGATGAACTTTATAAAGGTATAATAGTATTCATGATTACTGATCTTTAAAAAAAACCAATACCATTTGTCGTTAAAACCTGTCCTGAAGTAAAAAAAAAATAAATGGTGTGTGGCTTTCTCAAGAAATATTGAAATGTATTTCTCAAGTTATAAATGCTGGATTTTTTTTATTAGGGCTGTTGGTGCAGATAATCCTTCAGCCAATATGAATGCATTTAACATTTTACTTGATAAGTATATAATGTTACGTAGTGCCTTTTCCTTGACGGCACTATATATCTATATGTTATATTCTTTCTTACGTCTTCTTACTCTTGTCTATTCTTCTGGCCGGATCTGGTATATCTTCTAAGGTCTCGTCTGGTCTTCTATTGAGGATTCCGGGTCTGGTTCTGTTGGGGATTATTTCTTATCAGAAGCCTTGTGCTATTGTTAGCTTTTAGTAATAACAACAAGACTTCGATTTACAATGATGTTACTTTATTCGTAGAACCCCAGATCAGACAATCACGCAGTGAGCTCACATCTTGCTAGCTTCGCTTCTAAGTCCTAACTCTCTAACTGACTAACTGAGTTGCTTACTCATTAACAGGAAGGGGGCCTTCTATCGGGGTTCCGTTTTTCACGGTTCTCCCCAGAACGCAAGGTGAGAGTGAGGTCAAACGCTGTCACTCACTCTCAAGGCCATCAGCTGCACTAATATGATTTCTACACTATTGTCATAATCATTAGGTATCTAATGATTATGTAACAATAAGAATGTAATTCGAAAATTCAAAAATGTGCCATGCTAGTAATGAAAAAGGAGGATAGAGAAACAATGGGAGGAATACAACTACCAACTTAGGACAATAAAAGATCACTTGGAAAAAGGCAAAGTTACAAATACTTATGGGTTTTAAAAACGAACACCCTCATGCAAACAGATATGATAGAAAAAGTTAAAAAAAGAATAATCCAGAGCAAGAAGACCCTAGAAACCAAGCTCTGCTGCAGGAATCTCATCATGGGAATAAATACCTGGGCCGTCCACATTTAAAGATACTCTGGACCAATCTTAAAATGGTCATAAGATGAACTTAGATAGATTGGCCAAAAGACATGCACAAGGCCTGACCTCTTTCCCCTTTCTTTCTGAATACAACCAAGAGACGATAGAGACAGGTTATATGTATCAGGAAAGGAAGGTGGAAGTGGTCTTGCCAACGTAGAGGATTATGTAGATGTTTCAATCCAAGGACTCGAAAAATACTCAAAAACAACAGAAAAGATTAATAACGTCAGACAATAAAAGCGGATACAACGTATGGACAAGCAGAAAAACTACAAAAACAAGAAAACAGAAATGGGAAGAAAAACAATTATATGATATCAAGTTTGAGGGGGACAAAAAGTACTACAAAACTATTCCTAATTCTCGTAAGAATATATTTCTGTTTTTTATTTATTTACTCTATACATTTATTAAAAAAATATTCGGAATTGTTTACTGAGCAGAAAGAAGTTTGTATTTCCTTATTTTACATTTGAAATATCAAATATTCATATTTCTTCTGAGAATGGATATATAGCTTGGTCTGACATACACAAAATATATGACAAGGATAACATTCTAGATGCTAAATTATGTAAGGCCTCAAAGCTAACGTTCAAAGCACAGCACTCTAGTGATAATAAACAAAATGTTAATTTAGCTATTACCATTTTTCATGAGACCACTATTGCAGCTTGTGAAACTTACTTTCCTGATCGAACTGACATGTCAAAATTTCTTAAATTAATATTATGTCGGTGGACTATAGCAAATTCAAACAAAAAATACACACCTAATTTTTTAAATAATGCAGTAAATTCACATGATGGGAAAATCAATTTCTTCAAAAATATATGTGATTGAATTGAGTCTTGGGCACAGATTTCAGATTTTTGTTTAACAAAGCAAACTTCTAAAGCTTTTGCTGTAACTTTGAGAGCAGAGGCTATGCTTATGCAAGAACTTTTAGAGGAAGGATATAAATATATTTTCACCCGTAGATTACAAAGTGATCCACTTGAAAATATACTTTCCAAATATCAACAGATGAGTGGGTGTAGGTTTTTGGTGAGCCTGCGTGAAGTGTTGAGTTCTGAAAGGATACTGATCTGTCAGTCTATTTTAAAAGAAAACATTAACTTTTGGTAGGAAGGCCTGAAGCCAATTCTGAAACATGATCACTCAAAACTTCTTGATATTTTAGTCTAGCACAAATCAGAAATACAAGAACTATCTTTGTCACCAGACTTCAAAGAAGTAGCATATACAATTTCAGGTTATATCTAAAAAAATTAATTATACGTTTTTAATGGGAAATGTGTTCCCTGGTCGTGGTAGGCAATGATAGGGATAACGCTATAGAGAAATAGTATTTCGATTTACTTTCTCGAGGAGGACTTACGATACCATCTAACCAAATGGCAGAATTTGATTGTACTTGTTTTGCTATACTTGATTATGCAGATAAATTCATTGCAAAATATAATGAATCCACAATAAGAGAGTCTGCATAAATATTTTTGAAACTTATTCTTCAAAATATATTTTTACGTGTGAACAACACAGTGAAAAAGGACTTAAATTTGCATAAAAAATTCTTGTAAATATATTTTACAACAACAAACAAAGGCTTGCATCTGATGGAATTCGAAAACATGCAATAAATTACTTTAAAAAAGACAAAGGTCAAAAGAAAATTGATTTATGAAGAGATTGTTGGTAAGTTTCTTTTTACGATTATTTATTTTGTATTGCTGCGTGATTTTTAATAACGATTTTTATTATTTTTATGTAAAAACTTTTGATATTACATTTCTGAAGAAGAAAAAAAAACAGTTTGTGTATTTTTGTACACTTTTAACATTTTCCAGCCTAAACCTACAGATTGACTATCAGACCAATAGGCCTGTTAATTTCTGCCTCTTAAATGTGTCATGGTGGGCCGTATAATAATAATAAGTAGGCCGTGATTGGAAGATATTTTTACTATAAAAATGCACTGTAAATTATTTTTACTATTCAAATGAATTGGAAATGATTTTTACAAAAATAATGCAATAGAAATGATTTTTACTATAAAATGCATTGAAAAAGATTTCTACCGTAATAATACATTGGCGGAATGGAAATAGCGTTGGGTTAAGCCAGTTCTAAGTGATAGTTATCTCTAGGCTGCAGGTTCAATCCTGGTCTAGGGCGACAGTAACATAGAATAATAATTTACACAGCTAAATACTTATACCCAGTCATGGTTAGCTGAATAAGAATAGTATGTCTCCGTTGATTCAAATTTCCGTGAAGTTTCCCGACTTTGATGCATTGGAACTGATTTTATTATTAAAGTGCATTAAAAATGATTTAATAAAAAAATTCATTAGGAATGATTTTATGATAAAAATATATTAGAAATTATTTTTACTTTGAAAATGCATTGGAAATTATTTCTACTATGAAAATGCATTGGAAATTATTTTTACTATGAAAATACATTGGGAATTATTGTTACTATGAAAATACATTGGAAATTATTTCTACTATGAAAATGCATTAGAAATTATTTCTACTATGAAAATGCATTAGAAATTATTTTTACTTTGAAAATGCATTGGAAATTATTTTTACTATGAAAATGCATTGGAAATTATTGTTACTATGAAAATACATTGGAAATTATTTCTACTATGAAAATGCACTGGTAATTATTTTTACTATGAAAATGCATTAGAAATTATTACTATTATCAAAATCCATTAGAAATTATTTCTACTATCAAAATGCATTAGAAATTATTACTACTATCAAAATGTATTAGAAATTATTTCTACTATGAAAATGCATTGAAAATGATTTTACTTTAAAGATACTTTGCTAATGATTTTTACTATAAACGTTGATTTAAAATGATTTCACCAATAAAAATAAAGTTGGTGTCTTCAAAAGAAATTGTTTATAAGATGTATCCCTCCTTTAGAAATAGGTATGAAATTAACGATTTGGAGAGAGATAGATCGATAGATAGAGAGAGAGAGAGGAGAGAGAGAGAGAGAGAGAGAGAGAGAGAGAGAGAGAGAGAGAGAGAGAGAGAGAGAGAGATCCTTATAAAATCTTTTGGAGATAATTTTATTATAAATTCCAATGGAATAAATTAATTACTTTAAAAACTGACGAAGGAGAATTCTATATAGAAAGAAATATTAAATTAAGCTTACCTCACATTTACATGCCTTTTTATAATTATTTTGGTATAAATCCTTTCGTACTGTTTGTGATACATATTTCCAATTCATACTTCCGTAACAAAGTTCAGTGTAAACGTCTCTGTGGAGGTTAGAACCTGACAAATAAAATATAGTGATTGATATTGATATTTAGATGAAGCCTTTTCAATCGTCATTATTACAAAAATGCATTGGAAATGATGCATAAAAACGCACTTTAAAATTTCATTGGAAATGGTTTCAACTATAAAAATGCATTGGGAATGATTTGAGAATAAAATGAGCTGCAAATAATTTCTACTGTGAAAATGAACTGGAAATGAAATGATGATTTTACTATAAAAATGCATTTGAATGATTTGATTTCTACTATAAAAATGCATTGGAATTGATTTCTACTATAAATGCATTGGAATGATTTCTACTATAAAAATACATTTGGAATGATTTCTACCATAAAAATGCTTGGAATTGATTTCTACTATAAAAATGCATTTGGAATGATTTCTACTATAAAAATACATTTGGAATGATTTCTAATCATTTGGAATGATTTCTACTATAAAATGCTTTGGAATGATTTCTACTATAAAAATACATTTGGGAATGATTTCTACTATAAAAATGCATTTGGAATGATTTCTACTATAAAAATGCATTTGGAATGATTTCTACTATAAAAATGTATTTGGAATGATTTCTACTATAAAATGCATTTGGAATGATTTCTACTATAAAAATGCATTTGGAATGATTTCTACTATAAAAATGCACTGGAAATGATTTTTACTAGAAAAGATGCATTGGAAATTATTTCTACAATACATATCAATTGTAAATGATATGTACGATTTATATTCATAGGAAATTATTTCTATTATAAAGTTAAATTGGAAATAATTTTTGATATACAAATGCATTGGAAATTATTTCTACAATAAAAAATCTATTATAAATGATATCTACGATCAAATTGCATTGGAAATTATTTCGACAACGAAAATGCATAGAAAATCATTTTTACTTTAAAAATACATTGGAAATTATTTAATTTTTATAATGAAATCATTTCCAATTAATTTTTATGATGAAATCATTTCTTATGGCTTTTACAGCCATAGGAAATGATTTCATCATAAAAATTAATTGGAAATGATTTCATTATAAAAATTAAATGGAAATGATTTTATCATAAACTCAATTGGAAATGTTTTCATAAAAATCAATTGGAAATGATTTTATCAAACTCAATTGGAAATGATTTATCATAAACTCAATTGGAAATGTTTTCATAAAAACCATTGGAAATGATTTTATAATTTTTCCATAAAATGACTTTGAAATTTAGGACTCGGAAATTCGTGATTATATACGGTAACTTATTGTGAAATATCGCTTCTTGATTATTATTCAATTTCAAATATTAAACTTAATTACAAAATGAATAGGCTACCTATATATTATATAACATTATTTGCAACTTACCAAAGATGAGATACGTATCTCCCACCCTCATACGATCAAGGGTGGCAAGCGGGTGGCATTTTCAGAAGTCCAATACGACCAAATTGCAAATCTAGCTTTCTAGCATCTCCCTGAAAAAAATAAAAATTAAAACTTACCTTCATTAAAATTCTAATTAAAAAGAAAGCCTTTCTTTTACTCCTTACAAAATTACATTTTTATTATACACCGAACTGTAACTTTTTAATGAATTGCGAAAAAAAACAACAGATAACACCAATGAGTTTATTCTGTGAAGTTGTTGAGTGCTTTGCAAAAGAAAATATCGAAAAGTTTATTGGAAAATGATTTTACTATAAAAATTAATTGGAAATAACTTTACTGTAAAATATATGGGAAACGATCTTAGTATAAAAAGACATTAGATTTTAAAATAATATTAAATGGAAATGGTTTTACTATGAAAGGAATCAGAAACGATTTTACTGTAAGCCGTATGGGAAATGATTTTAGTATAAAAAACATTAGATATTAAATGGTTGAATTTTATCGCATGTCATTACATTTTGTTTTATTCATTAAGTCTTCAATTAGTTTTTAAAATTAATTTTTAACACTTTCTTTAGAACACATTTTGTTCTATTTAACCCATAGATGGGACCCTAACATGTACTACCATACTGGGAGAGAGCCGACCTGGGAGCAATGGTGATGATGTGGTACTCTAGATTCCCCAGTGCTCCAGAACTCGAACTTCATCAGAGAGAATTTGACGTAATACCCAGGACAATAAAACCGCCTTTTAGCACATAAATGATAAAAGGCTAGGGTCGGGATTATCATATAGGTGTTAGGGTTTGATTAATCGACTGCCCGACTACCCTAAGTAAAGACCAAAATGAAATGCTGCAAGTCATAGACAGCTCATCAACCAAGGTTCACTTTTTAAGCATCGCGGGTCACCACCAACAGTTGGTTATATTGGACGGGATCTCACCCCTCTGCAGAGGTCCAGTCAGTGTATTATAAAGCCCCAGCCGACAGTACTGACATTAAATGGAAATGGGTTTATTATATAAATGATTTTACTATAAAAATGAAATGGACATAATTTTACTCTGAAAATTCATTGGGAATGATTTCTACGATACAAATGAATTGGAACAGATTCTTTCCTAAAAATACATTAGATTTTACTTAAAAAAATAAATCAAATTGCCTTAACTATAAAAATGTATTGGAAATGGTTTTACTATGAGATGAATTGGAAATGATTTTTATTAAAAAATACATTGAAAATGATTTTATGATGAGATGAATTGTGAATAAGCTTACTACAAAAATGTATTGAAAATGCTTCATTTAAAAAATCTTACCTTGAAGACTTTGATTACATCTATTACAAATGCATTTTTATAAGGAAAGGGATTTGCACCTTTGACAAGAACCTTCAGCACTGAAAAAGAAAAATAGTTGAATAATTAAGACAGAAAAAAGAAACATTTAACATCAATTCTTGGTAATAGAAGTTATTTACCCAACCCAATCGTTCCGGATAGGATGTGACACAAAGGCCCAAGAATGGAGTGTCCAGTGATGATCGAATTCATTATTCAGTAATAATGGATATGAGAGACTAGCTTGTTAACTATTACACCACAATGGGACACCCAGTTATTTACCCAACCCGTTCGCCATAGATAGGATGTGACACAAGGTTGCAAGTATGAGGCATTCAGTAATGATCAAATTCACTATTTAGTATCGAGTCTGGCTTGCTAACCATTACACCAGAGTGGGACACCCAGATATTTACCCATACCGTTTGCAAGAATTTACATAGATTAAAGTAACGAATAATGAATCTATTTTCACATATCTCTAATCAAAATGGCGTATGTCATTGTCAGTGTGTCACATGTCTCAACTTTATTTCAAGAGACCGTGGCTCATACCACTTTGGAATCAGTGAACACATTAGAACATTCTGGGCCGAATCCGGACCCGCAATCCTGAAAGGATGGATTCCAAATTTTTAATTACTGAGATTATTTCTTGTGAGGTAGAACATATTGATTCATATATTTTTTACTTCAATAAAACGAAGTGAAATGCAAACAGCCTCGTCCAGAATGTGAACTCCCTTTATTTACCCAACCCCTCCACCGCGAGAACGATTTGACACAAGGTCAATTTTTAAGCCGGGTACTACTGGTTTGAATTCAGAGTTTTCTTAGACTGTTTGTTGCATAAAAGCCCAATCTGTTCTACTGCTTACCCATAGCTAGAGGGAGAACATATTGATTCATGTCTTTCCCATAGGTATTCGCACGAACCGAAAGGCAAATAGCTTCGTCCAGTTGGATTCATGGCGTAGCGGATAGAGGCGTTGAGCTAATACACTTCTAAGTGACAATTATCTCAAGGACACAGTTTCAACCTTGGTTAGGGGCGACAGTAACATAGAATAATAGTTAACACAGCTTAACACTTATACGCAGTCATAGTTAGCGTAATGAGAACAGTATAACCCCGTGGATTGAATAAAGGGTTGGGTTCAAACTTCCATAAAGGCTCCCGATTAAGACAAGAAGGTTCCCGGGTTTGAAGAGAAGCTTCCCAAGCCTGGGAAGACATACCTGAAGAAGGCCAGTGGACACATTGGCAGAAACTTTGTGCAAATAACAAAAGATAAGAACAATAGAACGAATAATCCAAATAATAAAAATTATCAAGCTTCATCTAAAAAAATTAAAAGAAAAGGCTATTCAAGGTTATCTGGAGAGAATGATTAATTGATTGATCTTAACGGCATGTCAACGCATCTAGGGTTATTTTATGCCTAGAGATTAGGGAACCCGTTCATTTTGGCACAAGGTCCAATGTTATATGGAGAGGAGTTGGACATCGCCAATTAACCCTGTTATCTTAAGAGATAACATCAAGAAATAATCGTATATACTTACCATATTCGTGTCTGCAGAATTGATCTTGCGGTGGGGTTCTCCTGCATGAACAGCATAAAGCTCCCAGCACGAGTGACTGAAACAACAGAACGCGCAAAAGAAGTTTCCCATCAGCGGCCATATTGAATTCTTCTTTCTTTTAGAACAGAACGCTCGTCTAATGAATAACAGGAATGAGTGTCAGAAACTCTTCAAAGATATTAAATGTTTGAAATTCGAAAGGGCAATAGTGAACGTCTCACTTCGACTTCGTTGGCAGGTAACAATGGGGAAGTGGCTTGATTCTTCACTTTATATACTAAAGAGCTTCGTCCCTGGGTAAAGAGGCCATCCCACTCACCCACCATATTTAATGACCCTCAGATGTGCTATGAATAGCTGATTTGTCATAAAACGATTGTACAGTGAATTTCTGGAATATATTTACATTCTTGAAGGATTCCGATCATTAATAATTGAAATGTCTCACCTGTCAAAGGTAAAGAAAAAATGATCCATTTTCAATAAATTGATCTCCTTCTCCCCAACCAACACTGATATATTAGTTGCGTGCAGAAATATAGATATAATAGTATTTACTTACGAATTTAATTCGTTCCACTCGTAACTCTATTTTCTCGTATATCAAATCAGTTTTCCCCATTGAAAAAAACCCTGAGATGCCATTAATACGTTCCAAACTCCCTCTCCCCCCCTTTTTTTAAAATATGAAATGAATAAATATATCAAAAAGTGAAAGTGCAACAAATTAACAAAAATCCTGAGGGGAGGATAGCGGCAGAGAACGAGGAGATATAGGCAAAGGTAGAATTTAATTTGGATGAGCCCAATGCGGATTACGATGGAATCCTTAATTTGATTGTTTAGATGATAAAATAATAGGATTACGATCGAATCCTCATTTTGATTGCTTAGATGAGAAATGAATTGAATGAGCCCAATGCGGATTACGATGGAATCCTTAGTTTGATTGTTTAGATGATAAAATAATTGGATGAGCCCAATGAGGATTACGATCGAATCCTCATTTTGATTGTTTAGATGAGAAATGAATTGGATGAGGCCAATGGGGATTACGAAGGAATTTTAACTTTGTTCTGATAAGAAAAGAATTGAATGAGCCCAATGGATTTTGATGGAATTCTCACTTTGATCATTCCAAGGAAAAAAGAACTCCCGAATTTTCTGCTTATATCCGGATAACTAAACTCTGCAAGTCAATCGGCAGGGATATGGGAGTGTCTGAGTTTCTTTTCAGACATAGGATATGAAGACATTCAGTTTTTTTTTCAAGATTAAAACAGGGTATGTCCCTCCTGTATTTCAATATTTTTATTGATTGAAATTTAAAGAAAAAGATTATCTCCGGTATTTCAACATTTATATTGATTGAAATTTAAAGAAAAAAAATCATCCCCTGTATTTCAACATTTTTATTGATTGAAATTTAAAGAAAATGAGTATTTCAACATTTGTTTTATTGAAATTTAATGAAAAAAGTATTGGGTTTTCTTCTAAAATAAATTAGTAGAATTTCAGTTGAAAAGGTAAACACGGTCACATCAAAAGAATACAGAAAAGACTGTCTTGAAAAACAGGAGAAACAGATCAAGAGTGCAAAACTGTTTGGGAGGATATTTTCAATATTGGCAATACCGTGTAATTTACAAGGGTCACGCTATTATTTCCCCCCTGTATGATTACCAACGCCTCTTTCTCTTTAATTTCGTCCATAGTTTCATCCATTAAATAGGAATTTTAGATGTAAAATATCAATACGCTTGTACCTCCGTGTGTAATGCACTGGCGTCACTTCAGATAAATAATGGAATATTTCATAAAAACGAATAAGTGTGAAAGAAAGAAGTTGTGAAAGAAAAAAAAAGAGAAGAGTAAAGAAAGATGAAAAAAGCGAAAGAAAGAAAAAAAAGAAAAAAAAGAGAACATCAACAACGTCACAAACTGTTAGGCGACAAGATTCGGAAATTGTTAAATACAATTAGAAATCTACGACGATTTATATAGAATGTTATTTCCTTGAATTAAAAAAAGGAGTAAACCCAAGATTGAAAGCAAATGGTGAAACGAATTATTTAAAATCCTTTTGAAATTTTGGGAAAGGTAGAGATTGGAGTGGGGTGGGGTAGGAGTACAGAATGTGAAGATACAGAGAAAGATTAAAAAAGGAGGAGTTGTATATCAACTACCGTGGAATTTCATGGTTCCAGCTAGTTATAATAAAGGGAATAAATTGTTTACAATCAAAATTTTGCTGTTAAGTTGAAAAAAAGACAGGTGTTACCACTATATATATATATATATATATATATATATATATATATATAGAGAGAGAGAGAGAGAGAGAGAGAGAGAGACAGAGACAGAGAGACAGAGAGAGAGACAGAGACAGAGACAGAGACAGAGACAGAGAGAGAGAAGAGAATGTGTTTTAATACATTATTAATGTGCCGTATTGATATTTGTCTTCGATTACTCAAACGTTAATGAGACAAGTTTAAGTGAGTAAAAATCTATGTGATATGCCTGCTAAAAGATATGATTGAAGCAAAAATGCGCTTTAACATGTTCAAATACACACAGACACACACACACAAAATATATATATATATATATATTAATATATATATAATATATATATATATCGTGTGTGTGTGTGTGTGTGTGTGTGTGTGTGTTTGTGTGTGTGTGTGAAGAGAAAATCGAAGTGAATCCGACTGTATGTAATATAGTGAAACATTTTAAAAAACACAACTTCATATTTCTGTTAGGGTTTTCTTTCGTTGATTCTGACAACATAGTTCAGATGTCAAATAGAGTATTTGTATATATATATATATATATATATATATATATATATATATATTATAATATATCAATGATTTGAAGGCAATTACAATGCATATAAAAAAATAAAAACAAAAAGATGTTATTTTTGTCTTATCGATTTCAAAGTAAAACTTTATCTTCAGAGATGGTTATCAGAAATGTACGTGCTTCAGTCTTTTTTTGTGTGTGGTTATATTTTTTTGTCCTCTTCTTCTCTTTTTTTATTTCTCCTCCTTTCTTTTTTCTTTATGTTATGAATGAAATGGGCGAATAACTGTAATTTCATATTTTTGGAATATTTGTTGAGAACGAATGTTTGAACCCCTATGCGTGTATATGTATCCAATATTGTCTGGTTATCTTCCGGTGAATATTGCAACAATGTAGCTATGTTGAATTCAGAATAAAAACGGTCACATAGAAAAATTCATATACTTAGCTTTTCTTTTCTTTTTTTTTCTCTAATTTTTTCTTTTTTTCTTTTTTCAGTTGTAAACTAAAATAAAATTTAATTTTAAATTAAATTTATTAATCTAATTAGATGGACCAGTAAATGAATAAATAAAAAATTATCTTTAATTATATATTAGGAGGATTGAAGGAAAATTTAAAAAATATGTTTTATGAGTACTTTTTTAAAAATTTCAAATAGATTAAATATTATATATTAATTATATATTAAAATATTAGATGATAATTATATATTAGGATTGATGCAAAATTTAAGAAAACTATGTTTTATGAGTATTTTCTTTTTAAATTTCAAATAGATTAAATATTATAAATTAAATATTTAAATTACAAAAGGCATAGTGTTTTTTTGTTCTTTTTATATTAATAGTTCTATGTTATATGAGTATTTTCTTTGAAATAATAATTCTTTTATATTAAAGTTCTGTTTTACGAGTATTTATTTTTTTCATTTTTAAATTTCAAATAGATTAAATATTATAAATCAAATATTTAAATTACAAAAGGCATAGTGTTTTTTTAATTTATTTTTTATTTTTTATTTTTGTTTTTATATATTAATAGTTCTAGACAGACCGTAATCTTAAGAGGGTATTATGGTTTAAAGAAATAACGTCATGGTTTAAAGAAATAATGTCATGTAAAGAAGGTAATAAGTATGTCAATAATGTTAAATTAACCGTAATTTTTTTTTAATTCTATTTTTTTATTTTTTTATTTTGAGTGCATGAAATGTTAAGAATCAATTGTATGTGCTAATAGATATCTATTATAGATGTATTACATAATTTAAATCCGTTATCTCAAGTGTCCACCTTGGACTTATTTCTTGAGGGAACAAAGTAAAAATATGCAAATGGTTGATTGTTAATAGGTTTAAATTTATGATAGGGAAACTTACATATATATGTGTAAAATATGTATACTAAATAAACTATAAGATATATATGGAACGTGTTATTTAGTTAACTATGTATTCAGTGTTTAATTCTAATCTATTGTTTATATTAGGAACTAATTTAGCTATTAATAAACTTTCTCTAATTCTGAGATTACCAATGTTGCGTATTATTGTCTCTATATTAACGGAAAAACTATTGTCCTTATTTTTGCATTTGATTAAAAGTTTATGGAATGAGGATGCACGTGTGTGGATTTGTTCTTTGATTCTAATGGGGAGGCGTCTGATTGTACTTCCTATATAGAAACCCTAGGTATTTGGAGCAAGTTAAACGGCAAATTGTATAAGTTTTGTGACATATGTTAGGATCTCTTATTGGGCAGTTGGCTAGTGTTCATGCTGTAATATCATTCTTATGTTTTTTTGTTAGAAGTTGGCGTAAAAGATCCTTAGTGGTGTTTTTTTTTTTATAGAAGCTAGTGTAAATTTTGCCTGTTGGTGATATTTTTATTCTAAAATCTAGGAGTGCTAGGGAATCAGTGTTATCTGGATGTTCTATTTGGAATTGAATGTGGTTATGTATACTATGGGATTTCTCGGCTATGTCTTTGGCTTCTTCATTGGATGATGTCAACATAAGTATATTGTCAATATACCTGGTGAAGAAAATGCATGATGGGCAGATGGTTAGTGCTCGTCGTTCTAGTTTATCTATGTATGAAATGGCCAGTATGCATGAGATACTGGATCCCGTGGGTAATCCTGACATATGTTTGTATGTATGGCCGTTATACGTGAAGTAGGTATTGTCTACTATAATGGATAGTAGCTGGTGTATAACCGCTGCAGTTAAATTGTGACAATATAGGTTTTGAGAGATGATGTTCTGATATGAGATCAACCGCCGGGTGTGCAGGTACTGTGGTGTACAGGGAGACCACATCTAAACTGAATGTGTAATTATTTTGTTTAAGTACCCCAGTATTTAATTGCTGTAGTCTATGGATGACTTCATCGTAGTTTTGAACATGTCCTGGAAAGGTGGAAAGTAGAGGTTTCAGTATTTGTGAGAGAAGCCATGATATATTGTAAAGAGGTCCTTCCAAGCTGGAAATGATTGGTCTGATCTGAAGTGTTGTGCCGGTTTTGTGACAACATAGTTCAGATGTCAAATATTGCATATATATATATATATATATATATATATATATATATATATATATATATATATGCAATATTTGACATCTGAACTATGTTGTCAGAATCAACGAAAGAAAACCCTGACAGAAATATGAAAGTATCCCATTCGAAATCGAACTATCTTCCCTTCCCTTCACTAACACATTTATACCACTCTTTAAATACCTATTTCGGGATCAACATCAGCTAACACGCCCCATTCTCTTTAATTTCGTACATAGTTTCCTCCATTAAACAGACATTTTAAACCAGAAATCACATGGACAGTGAAAATAAATGTTTTTTTTTCTAATAAGGGCATTAAGATTGTTTTGGGTTTTTAATAAATTGAGAGTATGTATTTGCCTATACACTCTGCCATAGACAGAATCCGACACATAGTATATTGTGTATATAATTATACCCCCCCCCTGCCACAGATGGGATGTGACACAAGGTTAACTTATGAATGGAGCAAAGAAGGTTTGAATTCGCCGTTTTCCTTCTCTTCGACTGGTTGCCCAAACAAGGCTAAAGAACCCATTTTGCCATACTATTTAGAAATAGATATGGAAGAATATATGGATTTCTACTTCTCCAAAGGTCAAGTGAAATACAAACAGACTCGTCCAGTATCTGAACTCGGGTCACCGATTCCATTTCATACCGCGATAACCGTTGCGTTTAGTACTCTTAAATATATGTTAGTCAGTTTCTTTACTATAAAAAAGATTAAATAAATAAAATAAAACATTTAATATTTTAAAAAATCAATTACTTAAAAAGCTTCATATTTAGTCCACTTCACTGAGATGTTTGCTTTGTTTTACGAGAGACGACAAAGTTTTTTTTTTAAATACACCTATTTTTACATAATTCTACCAAATTTTATCAAAATTGAACGAATATTTTGATTTTAGTGTAAAAAATACATTTTTAAAATTTCTATATCGATTTTATCGACGTCCAAAATTACGTAAAATGATTTTTTTGTCACGCCCTTTCGTAAAAAAATGTAAACAGATCTTTGAAATCTCGTAATGAACAGCGGACATGCACAAACCTAAAACTGATACAATTAAATACACAAACGTCATTAAATTGAATGTAGAAGAAGATTATGTGACTATTCATTTTTTGTAAATAATTTCCACGTAAAAATCAATACGTTGGATAATTTTAAATATACATCAAAATGAAACAAATTATAAATAAATCAATAATACCGGGCATGTATTTATTAAAACTTATTTTAACAAACAATGTGGACCGCTTATTGTTGCATACGTAATTTCTGAGTATATATAATACAGGGCTATTCTTTATTCTATTTAATAATGATTTTGACGATAAATCAAATTCATAAACTTACGCAATTCCTGGTGGTATTGTGACGTAAGCAGTAACGTGTTTTTGGGTACTGACAAGCACCGAATCTCCTTCATATATTTAAAAAAAAAAAAAACAAATGTGTTTAAATGAAAAGAATGCTGCCCATAGTAGCACAGGGATCTTTGCGGTAAAGTGAGGAGCTGATGGTAGGTGTGGCGCCCCGCCTCAGACGATAAATAATCTCCTTGGTCAAGCGCTAGGGAAAAGGGGATAGACTCCCTCGCTGTCTTGCTGATAGCGACATTAGGCCGCCCCGACGACTTTACTTATATATATATATATATATATATATATATATATATATATATATATATGAGGTGAGGTAAAAGGAAGAATGAACAAAAATGATGACTCAAGCAAGTCCAAGTGGGAGAAAAATATTTCGTCCTTCTGACGCGAAGAACTTCCTCAGTCAATCTGACTTTTTATTCAAAGCAAAATACGTACATTTGTGTTTATAGAAGAGAAAGTGAGTTAGTAGTGGAATTGAGGTGTAGGGAGGTTAGGGAGGATTTGATGAAATGAGTATAACATGATATAAATTGAGGGAGGGGGAGTTTAAAGGAAGCTGGGAAGATGAGAAGAGGAGGTTGCTAGGTGTTTGATGGGAGAGAGTGTTGGTTGGGAGAGGAGGGTAAAATTCATGGTATGGGAGCGTTTGATTTGTTGTCCGGGGATGATAAGGAGGAAGGTAGTGTTGGGTGTCATTAGATCAGTTTCGTGGTGGATTAGGAAGGAAATTTTGATTCTTTGTGAGTGGAGGGGGAAGAAACGAGGTGAAGCTGGGTAGGTAGTCAATATTTATGTGGTTGGCTGAGGAAGTTTTTTTAATTTTGGTGTAGTATTTATTTATTTATTTTTAACCATATTCATGATGAATCTTGATTTTATTTTCGCGAATTATAGTTTTTCCGAAGTGACTGGCCCTCAAGCTCCACAGGCACCCTCTCTACTCCACAACTTCGCCCTCAAAATCACCCAAATAGCTAAAAAATTCAATACCCACCATATCCACAAACTAAACCAAAAACTCTCCCGATTCATACTACACAGCCCATGGAAAAATATCGGTCGACCCGACATGGTTCAAAACTTAACCGATCTCCACTTCTCACATACTGAAATGGAAGCCTTGAGCTTTGGCCTTAAATTCGCCACAGGAATACACCGAAGTTGTAGTTCCTGTTTGTTCCCAAATTCCTCCTAGGGTTTCGGAGAAAAACTACCATAACCATATATATTCTGAAACTACATTACCCCAGAGTAAGTATATTTCATTTTTTTTTCAAAGGGGGTCCTCGGAGGTGGAGCACATACATCATACTGAACTTTTCCCTTCGTTTTTAATGAAATTTAAACCATAGGTAAATGACAAGAAATTATACCTATTCATAAAAATGTCAATTTCCGTAATGCTTTATTGAAAATTCGCAGTTTCTAAGGTTTTGGGAAATAGATTTCCATATCCATATATATTTTGAAACTACATTACCCAGGGTATTGTTATAATTTATGAACAGTCATAAATTGTGAACGTACCTATAGTTAGAATTTGAATTAGTGTTACATAATCTATGCGGTTGCATAAGATTATTGTCAATCCTCTGTATTTCTAAAGGGGTGGCCCTTTTCATTTCACGGGCGGGACTTTCATGGAATATTACAGAAAGCCCGCGAAATACGTAAAGTCACGTGGGACCTGGTTGGGTCTTCAGTTTCAGTTTGGACGTCGGGCAGAGAAGATGTACTGCCTTAACTGGAACTCACTGCATACGCGCGCTATGTTAGTCAGATGAAAAATGTTTATTTAAGAAATAAAAGCTTACGAAAATAATATGGTTTTGTGGTTAATGAATGTTTTGGCAACAAGACTGACCTAGAAGACCAGACACGAAGTCCCCAAGACGAAGTCCAGACGCTAGAAGAGACGCTAGAAGAAGAATAGAAGTAAGCAAGGAAAGAATTATACAACATTAGATCTATTAAATTAAAAATAACAGGGTCCCATGAAAATTACCAATGACGGTTATAACCTTTGACCCCTTAAAAGGCACGTGATTGGAGGCATGAGAATAAGTTTAGTTTGCAGATGCAAATAAGCTTTCAAGTAGTGCAGACACAATTGTCGGCTCTGACGTGGTCCATCTCTCCCCGCGGCGAAAATATGGGCTAAGAAATAAAACTTGATCAAGAAACACCAAGTCTTGTTGTGTGTTCAGTAAATTATTAAGAAATGTACAGCCCAGCCAGTAAGAAGAATCAACTCAGCCGAAAGCCCCTAGATCTGCCAAGACAAGATGGCGACCAGACAAGTTAGACGAAGAAGCAGTCAGCAAGAACCAACCAGTAGAAGCGAAGTTATAAACTAAGAACTATCATCTCCTGTCTTTAATCTATCTCTCTGTCTCTCTGTCTGTCTGTCTCTGTCTGTCTCTCTCTCTCTCTGTATCATATACCAGAGAACTCTCTCTATTATACACTTGAAATGACTCTCTTTGTTTATAAACTTGATAACGGACGAGTATATAACAGTATGTGAATAAGTATATTTCATTTTAATCATTGTGTCAGGTCGCGCAATGTGCTACTGGTACTTTATAAACCTGTTTAAATCATCGGTGATTAAACTGGTAATCCCTTAGATTTTGTCTGTCGAGGAGTGTGGCTAGACACTCTGCAGAACGAAAAACAAGACCTGTAAGAAGCGGAGGAAGCTGTTTGATCAACGGTCACCTAGCACATCATTTCTAAACTCCTCCTCATCGTAGAAGGGTTGTGTAAACTTAGTAGTATCAGAGCAATCCTGTCTGGAACTTAAGATCCTAGTCCCCCAAGATGGACAGGTCTGGCACCCAATAGTATTAGGGCCACAATTCAGCTAAAGGGGCTTCCGGCGAAAATCTAAAGGCGTCTCCATCATCGCCAGGAATGAACCGCTTTTGGCCTACTTGTCAGTTCGTCTGGTCGTCGTTTTCAAACTGACCACGTCAGAGAGGCATCTGGCTAATAAGTTAATTCGAGTGCAAAAGAGACGGCTTAATATGCAAGGGTCAGAACCACTGGCGTGCACCGCCATAGCAACCCATTTAACCGATCCGAAGTTCTGCGCCATATATGAAAAGAGCGGACATCCTGTCATCTGGCGCACAACTAACATATATATATATATATATGCGAAATAAAAGGAACTGAATCCGACAGTGTGAATTTGATATATTGAAAAAACAAATGATGTTTACAAATGCATGGGATCATCAGGAGAGAATGTGCAACCGTTTCGGGGCCTTCCTCTCAACGGTTTTAAAAAAGCACATCGGCCTCCCCCCTCACTGATGTGAGGTCCCTTGGAATATCTGTATCGACCGTATATTCCGTACAGATATTCCGAGGGACCTCACATCAGGGAAGGGGGCCGATGTGCTTTTTTAAAACCGTTGAGAGGAAGGCCCCGAAATGGTTGCACATTCTCTCCTGATGATCCCATGCATTTGTAAACATCATTTGTTTTTTTAATATATCATATATATATATATATAATCTTTATAAATTTTAAGCGGTTTCTAACAGGTTTGAATTCAGTTTTCGTTATTCTTTAAACAGCCCAGTCTGCCCTAGTTGGAGAGAGAATAAATTGATATCATAATACTCTGACTATTATTTTAAATGTCAATAATTATGATATGAATAAAAACAACAACAATGATAATAACAATGAAATATACTTTTATTTAATATTCATCAAATAGTTGTGAAAATATGAATAATATTAAAGTATTCAAAGCATTCGATTTATCAGTATCAGTTGATGAACTTACCACTTATTTTTTTAAACTGTGTTTTTTTCAAGTTTCTACAAAAAGTATACTACATACCGTCAGATTCACTTCCATTTCTCTTCACATATATCAATGTATCAATATTTTATATTTAAGAATAATATTAAATAGAATACTTGTGTACATGAACAAACTCCTGGCCGAAACACATGTTAGCAAATCTATTTTATCCATTCAACATTTTCTTTCCTTTATTTTATTTTTCCTTTCAACAAATCTTCAGATTCATTTCCATTTTCAACTTACATACAGTATATATATATATATATATATATATATATATATATATATATATATATATATATGTATATATATATATATGAAGTAATTCTAAATTATAAGTTTCTATATGTCTAGAAGTAAGAGGAAATCTCATAAGAAAATCTTGCGGTTATGAAGTATAATTTTTTTCTTGAGCAATCTCTTATCTACCAATGATAGAAACCCAAATCTAAAGAAACTACCAGTTAAAATTTGCAATTAGGTTGTGTCATCAAGCAAAACATGATCACTATCTCCTCCAAACCCTCCAAGTCTTCAGAAACAAACAACAAAACAAAAAGACAAAAAAATAAAACAAATAAAAATAAAACAGTAGGAAGTAGATATTTGGGATATCATCCAACAAATTTCACATGTACATATACTCACTCACTTTATATACACACACACACACACACACGCTTACTCACATACATATATATAACAATTACAAATACATATCATCAAACAAATTTCATATGTACATATACTCACTCACTTATATATATTATATATATATATATATATATATATATATATATATATATATATATACTATTACACTTGAAGAGGAAGTGGTGAGCCAACGTACAGTATTATTAAGAGAGTGCTCAATATCTGTGATAGAGCGTTAATATACAAATAAATGAATACATAAATATTTTAGTATATATTCATCGTATGGAAACAAGTCTGTTACCATTGGTTTCATGCTATCAAAGCTTAATTGTTTAACCGGAGCAATCGTCGGACAGCGAAAAACTTTTTTCAAAATTATAAAAATGTCATTTTCAAATTAAAAAAAAAAAAAATGATAAAAAATATATTTTCAGAAAATTTTCCGCTGCCCGATGATTACTCCGCTTAAACAATTAAGCTTTGATTGCATGAAACCAATGGTAGCAGACTTGTATATATATATATATATATATATATATATATATATATATATATATATATATATATATATATGAACAAGATGGAATGAAAACACCACACAATGCTGTTAAAGAGAGAACAATTCATAACATAATCATAGCTGATATTGATCAATATTTCTATTTTACAAAAATCTTCTTCAGAGCCCGTTTACTCCGTGGTGTTTGTGATCGGAGATAAGAGTCAAATGAGGTCAAAACTCTTATCTCCGATCACAAACACCACGGAGTAAACGGGCTCTGAAGAAAATTTTTGTAAAATCGAAATATTGATCAATATCAGCTATGATTATGTTATGAATTGTTTTCTCTTTAACAGCATTGTGTGATGTTTTGCATTACATCTTGTTCATTCTCATACTGTCGGATTCTTTTCCTCTCTTTTAAATTAATATATATATATATATATATATATATATATATATATATATATATATATATATAACATAATAGTGTTATTACGGGTCCAACGGGAGAAAATTGAATATTTTATAAAATAAAAAAAAGGTTCGCAAAATGGATTATATTTTTAGAAAAAATTATTTTTTATTTTTTATTTTTATCTTACATTTGCGATACGTGTTTCCGATCATCTTAGCGGCTTCAAGTAACGAGTTACACCTATTTGTTATCGAGGTCTTTATTAGTAAACTCCGTCCAGCGCTTTGCGTACAAAAACAATTTTATTCAATACTACTTTTATTAATTCCACCAGCCATAACACAGTACGCCAGGAAAACAATTTACCAAGCGCCGTTGACTTTATGTGGTTAGTGTGTTGGGTTCCCACATTTAGCTAAATTCATCTAGTTTCCAATTTCTAGGTGTCCATATTTTTTAATTATCACATTTTATTAATTCTAGAAATTGGAAACTAGATAAATTTAGCTAAATGTGGGAATCCAACCCACAAACAACATAACCCTAAGATAGACTAAGATACTGGAACCAAACAATAAAACAAGCTTGAGCCAAAATATAACATTTTGAAACAATTTAGAAAGGTTGGTGTTGTGGGGTTTTTAAGGGTCAAAAAATAAGACAAAATGACTGGTGAAAATGGATACAAATGTATTGAACAAAAATGAGTAGAAATTACAGAAAAGAAAGTGGAGTTGTGTCCGACCATCCAGTTGCAAACTGACTCGTGTTGCTTGTGTCAAACCACAATTGTTCCTGCTACTTATAGTAGTAGTCGGCGCATTCCATTTTTGTACATAGGTTATATAAACTATAACAGTTGGTAATAAGGCGCGGACATTTTGATACATCCAAGCTTAAAGGTTGAAAGGTAAATATTGCTAATGCAATAATTATATATATATATATATATATATATATATATATATATATATATATATATACATATACTTTTAGATGCAGATAGATAGATAGATAGATACTAACATATTTACGTATGTGCATTGTATGTATATGCAGATATTAAGAAAGAAAAAATATATATGTATTTATAAAAATCAAAAATACGCCAGCTTGCAAATAGGTGAAACATAGGCGCACACTGGGATAGTAGGGAGAAGTTGTAAACACTGACAAGATCTAAATTAAGATAAGAAAATGACTTCCTATAGCAGAAGGGGCATAGCATCTAACTAGGTCAAAATTAAGGAGTACAACACATTAGGTGAAATATATAAGGAATTTTGATTGAAAATAAACACAAGGCTAAAGCAGACAGACATAGGCTCCATCCCAACAAGAGGAAGTAGTCGGCATGACATCAAAAACACCAACAACCAAAAGATTATTGAAGGGAAGTATTACACGATATCGCCCTTGGAGGCGGGGAGAAATGTATAAATGTAAGCTGAATTCGGCTATTTGCCAGTTTGAATAAAAAAGTGGTCTGACGAAACTCAGTGGGCCTCTGATACCCACGAGTGGAAATGATCCGTAACCACGATACCGCCGGTATTTAAGACCTTTTTATTCATAAATTACTTTGCTCTGTTTATTAAAATTAAACATTAAGCTCTTATACGTAACCTGAACTCTACAACATACTGTTAGAGGAGAAAAGGACCAGCTTAGAATCACTCTTGTATAGAGAAACTTGGTACCCCATCAAAGTATATATATATATATATATATATATATATATATATATATATATATATAATACTGGACATGTATTTATTACAACTTGTTTAAACTAACAACGTGAACCGTTTAATGTTCTATACTTAACTTTTGAGTATATATAATACATGATAGTTCTTTGTACTATGTAATAATGATTTTGTCTCTAAATTAAATAAACATTGATAAACCCACGCAATCACTGAGGGTATTGCGACGTAAGCAGTGAAATAGTTTCTGTTACTGACAGACACCGAATCTTCATTATATGTATTTTAACAAAAGTTGTTTAAATGAAATGATGTTGCCCAATATACTTATTTCATATATGTTTAAAAGGATTTGAACATTTATAAGTTATTTTCTTAAAACTCAATAATAATTTTTGTTGCGTGTTTTCCTAGTTTTAAAGACAATATTTTTTCTTTGAAAAGATGAAAAAAGTATATTCTCTGATTTAATTGCCTTATTTTTATACATTTAGAAACTTAATAGTGAATTTTAAATATCTAAAAGGTGCCATGTTGAACTCAATATTTTTACCATGGATCAAGATTTACCTATCTAAAAATTTAAGTTTGAAAATGCGCACATATTTTCCAAGATTTTTATATATTTAACAAATTACTAACGATTGTTTTTTATGAATCGCCAAACGTATTAAAAAAGGTGTCTCTGATAATCCGGACTGATGAAATACACAGAAAAATGTTACCATATGTTATAGCTGGAGAGAGAATCAATTTATATCATACTCTGACTATGATTTTAAAATTTTAATAATTATGATATCAATAAAAACAACAACAATAATAATAACAATAAAATATACTTTTATTCAATGTTCATCAAATAGTTGTGAAAATATGAATAATATTAAAGTATTCAAATTATTCGAATGAGATTAAACCTTACAATTTACATGTAGAATATGTTACTAACCTTGTCCAATTATTTTATCTTTTACCCAAGTTTTTAACTTCATCCCCCCCTAAAAGATTATGATGCTTTCCCTACGATTATCAATCTTTCTTAGTCGGCGACATATTTGTTATTATTGCTTTACAAACCGATTAAGATAGATAGATAGATAGATAGATAGATAGATAGATAGATAAACAGAACGATATAGATTTTTGGATAGAGACGTCTTGCAAGTGTATTTTCTCATTGTCATTTGGATTCTCATTTGATATATTTGGTATGCATTAGTCTTGACCCAACCTCATTTGATATATTCATATAACCAGCGACATAGACCATACCCGCTTCATAGAGCCTGAAAAATATACCAAATAATAATGAAAACAACTGAATAAAACAACTAGCTACTCTTTGTATCTTTTACCATTCCCGCTACTAACTTTATCCAATAATTTTATCTTTTACCCAAGTTCTGAACCTCACACCCTAAAAGATTGTGATGTTTTCCCTACGATTCTCACTCCTCCTTAGTCGGTGCCATATTTGTTATTATTGATTTACAAATCAGTTAAGAGTAGATAGATAGATAGATAGATAGAGATATAATAAACAGAATGAAATAGATTTTTGGATTGAGACGTGTCATAGTCCGTCTTGCAAATGTCTTTATTCTCTTTGTCTTTTGGTTTTGAGAAAATTAAATCCAACATTTGGGATTCTTATTTGGAGACAATCCATTTTGACATCTTTTGTACGCTGTAGGCTTGACCCAATCACATTCGAGGTATTAAGAGGACCAGGGGCATGAACCGTAACTGTCTGGTTGATACTGAAAAATAGAACAAATAATAATGAAAACTGTTCCTAAAATTGATCAATAAATAATGCATGCTTTACTGACAGTATAAGGCTCCCATATAGGGTGACTAGAAACTATTTCAAAATTATACCATCATAAAAACATTAACTAACATATTGACACTCACGCAAATTCAATCTTGTAGAAAAATACGATCCGAGAGGGAAGAGAGATTTTTACTATAAATTTCATTTAACTATAAAATGCACTGGAAATGATTTTTACTATAAAAATGCCCTGGAAATGCTTTTTACAATAAAAATGCACTGGAAATTATTTAACTAAAAAAGATGCATCGGAAGCTTTACAATAAAAAACGTATTAGGAATCATTTCTACTATAAAAATGCATTGAAAATGATTTTACAATAAAAACATTAGGAATTATTTCTACTATAAAATGCATTGAAAATTATTTTACAATAAAAATGTATTGAGATTATTTTACTTTAAATATGCTTTGCGAATAGTTTTTACTATAAACATGGATTGAAAATCATTTCACTAAAATATAATTTTCCCTCCTTTAAAAAAAGAAATTAACGATTTGGAGACAGACAGACAGACAGACAGACAGACAGACAGGCAAAGAAAATCATTATAAATGAATTGTTTTGGAGATCATTTATTAATATTAATTTAATCTTACTTTACAATTACATCCGTTCTTATATGTTTTAGTGTTTACATTGTTTCGAAAAGTTTCAGATGTTTGGTTCCAAATTGCACTTCCACTACAACGGTCACTGTAAATTTTTCCTTCGATGCTAGAACCTGCCAAATAAAATATAAAACTTGATTTTTATTTTTAGATAAAGCGTTTTCAATCATCATTATTCTAAAATGCATTACGTTTTCCTTATCGTCGTCAGTATAAAAATGCATTGGAAATAATTTCTACTATAAAATGCATTGGAAATAATTTCTTATAAAAATACGCTTGCAAATAATTTCTACTACATTGGAAATGATTAAAAAATAATTGAATAACACTGGAAATAATTTCTACTATAAAAAATGATTTCTGCTATAAAAATGCATTGGAAATGATTTATTCTATAAAAATGTATTGCAAAGGATTTTTACTATAAAAATGTATTGGAAACGATTTCTACAATAAAAAATTATTGTAAATGATATGTATGATAAAAATACATTGGAAATTATTTCTATTATAAAAATTAAATTGGAAATAATTTCGACTATGAAAATGCATTGGAAATGATTTTACTATAAAATTACATTGGAAATGATTTAATCATTTTTTCCATAAAATGAATGTGAAATTTTGGTCTCTGAAATTCGCCTGATAAGCGATTATATACGATACCTTATTGTTAAATAGCCGTTCTTAATTATCATCTTTTTACTTGGGTCTATCTCTGATCTTCTGTTTATTTGGGTTAGTTTAGTATTGTCTTGCGTTGTTCTTAGTTTGTTGTATTACTACATCCATTCTTTTTCTTATTAAGTAACACAAAGACTCATTTTTAACTTTGACGTCTTTTATTTTCCCCAAGATCCAACATTCTAGCGAGAAGATAAGAACTATGTGGACTTCGTTTGTAACGACCGCTCCAGTTTAACTCTAAACTACTCTTAACTTTCCTTTCGGATTTTACAATTAAGCGACACTCTCTACCAATGAGAATACAACATGATAGATCAACAGGAGGTTACACTACAAGGGGTTTTAAAATTACACGTTAACTTTCAAATAGAAATATTACACTTCCTTAAAAAATGAATATACAATCTATCCATTATGTAATATTATTTGAAAACTTACCAAAAATGACGTATACATCCCCAGGATATATAAAATGAAGGAGGCAAATATTTGGCATAATGAGAGATAAAACAAGTCCATCTTGATAGCGTAGCTTTTTACGATCTCCCTGACAAAAAAGAAAAATTATCTTTATTAAAATTTTAATAAAAAATGCATTTCTTTTACTCATTACAAGATTTTTAAATTATATTTTAGAGGGATTACATCTCTACTGTACACTGAAATATAACGTTTTAATGAATTTCAAAATAAACAAAAAAAAAAAAGAAAGCAAAAAATAACAGAATACTCCAGTGAGTTTATTTCTGTGATTGGAGAAATCAATTTCAAAAGAAAATATCAAAAAATTAATTGGAAAATGATTTCACTATAGAAATGAATTGGAAATACTTTTACTGAAAAACGTATGAAAAACGATTATAGCATAAAAAGACGTTAGATTTTACTATATATTATGGAAATGGTTTTACTATATGTTGGATTTTACGATAAAATGAAATCAAATTGACTTATTTATAAAAATGCATTGGAAATGATTTCTACTATAAAAATGATTTTTACTATAAAAATAAATTGGAAATGATGTTTATTATTACATTGAAGATGATTTTATTATGAAATTCATTGAGAATAATTTACAATAAAAATGCATTGGAAACTAACAGTGAAAATGCTTCATCTAAAACATACCTTGAATAATTGTATCATTTTCACTCGATATTTAGTTTTTATAGGCGTGTATTTGAAACTTTTGATAAGAACCTTCATTACTGAAATAGAAAAATAGTTGAATGATTAAGACAAAAAAAGAAACATTTAACATCAATTCTTGGCAATAGAAGTTATTTACCCGACCCAATCGTTCCGGATAGGATGTGACACAAGGTCCCAAGAATGAGGTATCCAGTGATAATCAAACTCATTATTCAGAAAAATGGATCTGAGAGACTAGCTTGTTAACCATTACACCACGATGGTATTTATCTAACCCGTTCGCCATAGATAGGGTATGACACAAGGTCGTGAGTATGAGGCATCCAGCGAGGATCGAACTCGCTATTTATAAGTATTACTACTGAATAGCGAGTTCGATCCTCGCTGGATTACACCACGATAGGACACCCAGGTATTTTCCCAACTTGTTCGCCATGGATAGGATAATAATTACACAAGGTTGCAAGTATGAGGAATCGAGCGAGGATCGAACTCACAATTCAGTATCAAGTCTAGCTTGCTTATCATTACATCACAATGGACGCCAAGGTATTTACCCATTTAAGGTTCAAAGTGATAAAAATTGAAGATAAAACTCCGACAAAGGTTGATAGACAAAATTTTTTATATACAGCACAGAATAAACAGGGTACATAATACATAGAGGTGTACATAAACATACATACATAAGTAATATAAATACATATACAAGAGTAGAGATAATGACACATTCATGAATGGTAAAATACAAGATATTTAGGTATCAAAGAGATACCTAAGTGTACATAAAAACGTAGTTACGGATACATGACTAAAGGATAGTCATATATCGTATGAGAGACTTACTAGCTGTGAGTGGGCAGTGTTAAGGGCTGAAGCCCCAACGAGAAGAGAGTAGACCTAAGTCTAACCCATAGTGTCTCGTAGGTCGAGCAACAGGAAAAGAGGGAGAAGAAGTTCAAATTAGCCGCTTAAATAGACCAGGCCCCTAGCGGGAACCAGCGAAACTAAACGGGCAGACAACTCCCCAGGCAAATACGAAAATAACTCCCACACCCATACCATTTTCAAGAATTTGTATAGATTAAAGTAACTAATAATTATTTTTTTTTACACACGTCTAATAATAAATGTGAATGTCAGTGTCTCATTATATCACATTTTTAACAACTTTACTCCTAGAGACTGTGGACCAACATATCATACATTTTTGGAATCAGCCAGACTCCGTGAGTAAACTTAAAACATTCTGGACCAAATCTGGACCCGCAATCTTGAATGTTTGGAGTTCCAGTTTTTAATTACTGAGATTATTTACGGTGAGAGAGATCAGATAGATTCCATATATTTCTTTAAAACGAAGTGAAACACAAACCGCCTCGTCTAAAATTTAAACTCGGGTCACCGACTCCATTTCATACGCTAGTAATCTTACTAGCTCCTCCCTATGTATGTATTTATCAAACCACCTTCACCAAGTGAAGGATATGACACAAGGTCAATTTTTAAGCGAGCGAGAGCTGGTTGGAATTTAGAATTTTCCTAGACTGCTTGCTGCACGGATGCTTAAGAGCCAAATCTGTTCTACTGCTTACCCATAGCTAGAGGGAGAACATATTGATTCATGCCTTTCCCATAGGCACTACCACGAAGGGAAACGCAAAGAGCCTCGTCCAGAATTTGAATTTGTATCACAGAGTCTATTTCCTATGAAGATAAGCGCTGTGCACCTCGTACCGTGTAACTCAGTACAAACCGTCGAATAAGGATTAATCTTAGTTGTATAAGCTAGCCATGGTTATTTAGTGGGATTGATTAATTGATTGATTCTAATGGCATGTCAACGCATCTAGGGTTATGTTATGCCTAGAGATTAGGAACCCAGTTCATTGTACGTACATATTTACACCTTTGTTTGCTTGTTTCCTAAGATTTTTTGCACACAGTCCTATGTTATTTGGAGAGGAGTTGGGCATCAATAAGTGTTGTGAGGTTTTAAGGGGTCAAAAAAGAACAAAACGACGGGTAACAAATGTAGGAAAATGTATTAACAGAAAGTAGACAAATACAATACAGAGAAGTGGAATTACGTCCGACAAATAGAATTGTGAGCTGACTCGCATTGGCTTAATGCCAAGCCATAATTGTCCCTGTTACTTATAGTAACCCGTCGGCGCATTCCATTAGTCTTATAGGGTGTATCACCTATAACAATAAGTAACCCTGATATCTTAACAGATACCATCCAGAAGACATGTAAATGAAATAATCGTATTTACTTACCATATTCGTGGTCGCAAAATTGTTTTTGCAGTATAGCGTCGGCGCATGAACAGCATAAAGCTTCCAGTACGAGTGACTGTAGCAATAGAAAGCACAAAAGAAGTTTCCTGTCAGCGGCCATATTGAATTATTCTTTTTTAGAAGAGAACTGTCGTCTAAGAAATAACAGGGATGAGTGTCAGGAATTCTTCAAAGAGATTAAATGTTTGAAATTCGAAATGGCAATAGCGAACGTTACAATTCGACCTCGTTGGCAGGTCACAAAAGGTAAACCGCTTTATTCTTCTCTTTATATACAAAAGTGCTTCGTCCCTGGGTAAAGAGGCCATCCCACTCACCCCACCATATGTAATGAACTTCAGATGTGCTATGAATAGCTGATTTCTCATAAACCATTTAGTACATCGAATTTCAGGAATATATTTAAATTCTTGAAGGATTCCGATCATTAATAATTAAAATGTCTCACCTGTCACAGGTAAAGAAAAAATGATCCATTTTCAATAAATTGATCTCCTTCTCCCCAACCAACACAGATATATTAGTTGCATTCAGGAATATAAATAAAGTCATATATTGACTTATGAGAATATAGTATGTGTTGTAATGTATTATTAATTGGTTTGTTTGATATTTGTCTTCAATAACTCAAATGTTAATGAGACAAGTTTAAATGAGTAAAAACCTTAGTGATATGCCCGCTAAATCATATGATTGAATGGGAAAAGCACTGTAACTTGAGAGAGAAAAGATGAAAAGTTCAAACACACACACACACACACACACACACACACACACATATATATATATATATATATGAGGTTAAGTAAACAAACAAATGTGTTTATTTTTATATGGCTTTAAGCCGACAATTTTTGGCGGATATGTGCTTAATTGAAGTCGTACCTTATTTTGAAAATTAATTAGTTAATAATTAATGAATTTTAGGCGGGCATATATGTTCAAATGTAAGGCTAAACGAAGCGAGAAAATGTCAATCCCTGAATGTACATTTCGACCTATTAGGTCTGATCTCATAATAGGTCGAAATGTACATTCAGGGATTGACATTTTCTCGATTCGTTTAGCCTTACATTTGAACATATATGCCCGCCTAAAATTCATTAATTATTAACTAATTAATTTTCAAAATAAGGTACGACTTCAATTAAGCACATGTCCTCCAATATATATATATATATATATATATATATATATATATATATATATATATATATATATATATATATAGTATCCAATTGCCGCTTTAACTTTTCCGTCGCAGTGGCATCAGTAAATAATCAAAAAGTGCTCAAATTATTAAAAATACAGAGCAGTAATAATACTACTACTATTATTATTAGAGGAAAAATAAGGGTCTGTCATGGTTTCAATCAAATTGAATAATAAAAAAAAATTAAAAAAACACCTTAAACAAAATAAACTTCGAAACAAGTCAACATGACCTCAAATGCCTATAATTTCCCGCTCCTCCTTTCACTATTCCCCTTTCATTCTCACAAATTTGTGACCCTCCTCCTACACAAATCTCCACTGCTATCATTCGTTGGAACCCACTACCAATTCCTACTACCTCCCACTACCAATTCTTACTACCTCCCACTACCAATTCCAACGTTATTGCTCGTTGTTTTAAAAACGAGACACTCGAAACATCCCATCAGTTTCACACCTGAAGATATGCCGAAAGTGCTCGTAAAGACACCTTTGGTGGATTACTACACCAATTCCCCCTGACATTAAAAAGGTGGCCAGAAAATTAGAAAGGATCGAACAAAAACTCATCCGACACGATTCGTCAGTACAGTTTAACGAAACCTGTTTAAAAGAAAAAATGGTGCCAAAATACACTTATATATATATATATATATATATATATATATATATATATATATATATATATATATATATATGTGTGTGTGTGTATATATATATGAGATTGTCACGTGTTAAATTACTCTATTTGACATCTGAACTGTGTTTTCAGAAACATTGAAAGAAATATGAAAGTATCGCATTCGAAATCGAATTCATTTTCCTTCTCTTCACTCACACACTTATTCCAAACTCTTTAAACACCTCTTTATGTATTAAAACTTATTTTAACAAATAATGTGGACCTTTCATTGTTGCATAATTAATTTCTGAGTATATATAATAGAGGCTTTTTATTTATTGTATGTATTACTAATTTATTAGATAAAGCAAAAATAAAATAAAAATCCAAGAAATCTTGAAAGGTGTTGATAAATTGTCCGAAAGAGTTTTCATTTGCAATCCAAGTACTTTCAGTTCTCTTCTGAATCATTATCACGACTATTAAAGTATGTTATCATTTGTCTAAATTATTTTTTTGTTTTTGTCACTATGCTAACGCTAAATAACGCTGTTGCATAGCGTGTCGTCACTGTACTAAATTGCAATAGTTTTATCTTCGTTGTAAGGGATGACAATAACACCAAAGTTATCCTCCAGAAGTTTATTGAAATAAATTCAAGCTTCTTAACTTCGAGAGAGAGGGTCAGTTTAATTAATATATTCAGTCTTTAGACTTTCTGTCCTTCGATTAAATTTCTGGGCGACAAGCTTTTTCAGTTGGTAAATATTAACGCTAGCTTTTCCGACACCAACTACACGAGGTCCCGCTCGGCCGACTACTGACTCCGATCCCTCACTCTCTCCTCGCGTGACTGCCTCCGGGACTCTGACGACTGACCTGTCTCTTTTTATCTTCATAGCTACTCCCACGTATTTTTATCTCTTGATCTGATAACGGGCAGTTGTTAAAACTTCTTTGTTTAATAAAACCGGGAATTCATATTTCCCTTTGTACAATATATAACAACGCTAGTGGTTTATTCCTTTCAAGATGGTAACATTAAAAACAAAATTATAAAAATTGAAAGTGATATTGAACCCGACAAAGAACACGGAACACTTGTATTTATAAAAATATAAAATTATATTTTTATTTCCTCGGTTGTGTGTAGACTGAGAGTTGTCAGGCAGGGTTTGCACATACAACGAAGCCTTCGGGAGTTCTCTGCAAGCGATCTCGAACCTAATCTCGGTCTGCCCAAACCAGATTACCACGGGCTTTTTATTATTGTTCAACTCACAGGGTCACGCCTATTTGATCGGGACATCTACGCAGTTTTTCTGTAGACACCTCCTCGCCCACGCAGCCTGTTTTCATTGTTTATGGGCTACGCCTACATATTTTCTGTGCATACACAGTGTTAAATGCACACCTGCATTTTTAGGTGGCAAATGTCAGTTCAATGCCATATCATTTTTTTGTTTCCAGGCCCATATTTGACACCTACTCATTTCTTGTGTGCAGCCCGGGTTCCAGGGGCAAACCGATTGACCAGGTAATATATTACAAAAGAAAAAATTACAAAATCCAAAAAATAAGGAAATCCATTATTTTCAACAAAATTTGTTTGAATATATGTATATATGTGTTATCCCTAAAATCAAACTTACTACTAATGGTCTGTTTGACTCAATCTTTTACAGTGATCACCTGGCGCTCAGGGTGACACATTGAAAGCAATCCGTAAGGGATTTGTTTATTTAGGTGTTTATGTGGCAACCTGGTTAGCTCAGTCGGTAGAGCGTTCGGCTAGAAACCACAAGATTTTTAGTTCGATACCGCCCCTCACCAACTCAGCGTATGAGTAGCACAGGGATCTGTGCAGTAAAGTGAGGAGCTTACGGTAGGTGTGGCGCTCCACCTCAGATGCAAAAACTATCTCCTTGCTCTAGCGCTAGTGAAAAGGGGATAGACTCCCTCGCTGTCTGGCTGATACCGACATTAGACCGCCCCGACAACTTTACTTTTACTTATTAGTGTTACTATTTATGGGTGTCATAAATTGTTAGCAGACCCTGTAGTTAGTTTGAAATAGGTTTGTGGGAGTTAAAAGCGTAGGCGGTACATTTCCGTTGGGTTTTGATTAGCATTTTATGACCCCAACTGATCCCTAGAGGCGCGAATCTCATGCGCCATGGGAAACACATGATTTAGTTTAGAGAATCAGATTCAACCTGACTGAACCAGAACAGACGTGCTGAGGCCGATCTAGTCTGCGCGTGATATGGGCTATATAAAATAAAAAGCTTGATCAATCTGGGTATATAACATTTGTCTATTTTATTTCATAGTGTTGTTTTGAGGGCGGTTTACTTTTTTATGAAAGCCATTGTTTCGTGACAGTTTATCCTTTTCTCTTCGTGTGTATCTATTAATATATATATATATATATATATATATATATATATATGTGTGTGTGTGTGTGTGTGTGTGTGTGTGTGTGTGTGTGTGTTGAAAAAATAAGTAAAAGAAAGAAAGTATAGAATGGATAAAATAGGATATTTTAATAAATTCTACTTACACGTGTTTCGGTCAGGAGTTTATCCATGTGTACATTATTCAAACTATTATTATTTTTAAATAACCAAATGAAATGAAATAATAATAATAGAAAAAATGTAGAAATGTTCCGCACACAAAGAAAATTCGACCTTCATCAGAGTAAATCCTTATTTGAAATGAAATTCGTTGGAAAAAGCGGAGAATTTATGAAATGTTCGAAAAAAAATTTTTTTTTTAACTTAAAAAAAAAAATTCACGTTCAGACGCCGTCGAGAAAGACGGTTAATGACGACATATCGCAAGCGAACAGATTTTGACGCGAAGAGAAGTTTTGTGGAATTCTAAATTTTCAAAGCATGAGGGATTTTATTTATTTATTCCATAGAAATTATACGTATGTGTGATTTGTTGGTGGTTAATTTATTAATTTGTTTATAAAGTCCTTATAGTGATTTTCTAAATAAAATTGTTGTTTTAGTCAAATCAAAATGAGTATTTAAATAAGTTAGAGAACATAAACCAATTTGTTATTTCATTTAGGAGGAGAGTAAAAAGAGGAAGATTTTAGCGGAGTGTGGTCTAGACGAAACTATAGTTGCTATAGTTGTAAAAGGGGGAAACAAAAACAAAGAACCTTTCAGAAAAAAAAAATAAAAAGAACTATAGATCAATTAAAAGCCAGCGAAAATGTTGGACTGTGACAAGGGGGGACATAAAAAACGAAATTGTCTGTGGCCAATAAGGGAGTATAATGATTCTAACTTACTAAGACAAAAAACTATACGGCGATCAAAATTTAAACAAATCCATAAACCTACCCAGGTGATATGCAACTATGTCAAAATCTTGCGGAAATTATAGAAATAAGGATAGTATGGGTTCTGTTAGACATGGGTGTAAAACACGCTATAGAGAAGCGGCTGCCACAAATATTACACCAAAAAGGTAACCAGCTGAATCATTCAAAGAATAACTGTTTTCCTAAGAAAGAACATCTTGGAAAAAGTAAGACTAAGTTAAATAGAAAACCCAGGAATAGAAAAAAAGAAACCGGGAAAGGTGTTAAAATCCAAAGAAACGGGAAATATATAGTTTGTAAATTAGTGTCTTCGGAACAGAAGAATGATAGAAACCAAATCCTGCTAAAAGACATTAGTAAACCACACAAACTTAAGTTTACTCAAAACAATAGAGATGAGGCGGCCAACTCAGCGAAAAAGAATTGGAGACATTGCTGCTGTATAGAAAAACTAGTTTTTACCAAATATAGGGTCAGGGGTATCACCGCTGTGATAGGAAAATGATTAGATAAGGACTGCATAGGTCTAGTTCTGTGCGTATCATTTTTGAAAGAAACACAAGTAATATAAACTAACTGAAAAAATATGGGAGAAAATCCTGTGTCATTACAGTTATTCTAGAATAGAACTTTTCATTGGTTTGCGTGGCTTATGGTACCCTATAACCATTCCACCAGTATACTAAGCTAAAGATAGATTTCAAATAAGAAACTCTTTCTTGCCTTTGATCAATACCACAATTAATAGCTAGACGGATTTAAAGAAACCCCTAATATTAATTTTTTCCCTATATTATATAATGAATTACCAGTATAAGGACCCTTAAAGAGAGTTAGTCTAAGTGAACAGGCAAGTTCAACGCGATAAATTCTAAGAGTAAGAGACGAAAAGTTTGTGCAGGGGATTGGAGAGATTAAGGAGAATGCCACTGACCAGAATTTTGAAAAAAAAAACACTACTTACACACATGAAAATAAAAAATTAACGTATTCCATAAAAACTTAGATGCGATTTTTTAAAAAATAGTTGAAAAGTTTTATACACACATCATCACTACATTTTGAAAAAAAAAAATGACACCACATTTGTCACAATTATGGACCAAATGGATCCTTCATGTTCAGTGCAGGGATCAACGTAAGGTGAATACCTTTTAAAAAAACACGAAGGAAAGAAGAAATAATTATGCCCAAATGAACTTATCAAAGAAAACAGATTTTGTTTTCGTTTTTTAGCTAAAAACTGAAAGAAACACTCTTGGAACATTAAAAAAATAGTTGAAAAGATTCATACACACATCATCACAATTTTTTTTTTAAATACACTACTTACACGCATGAAAAAAAAGAAGAAAAGAACATATTGAATACAATCTTTTTGTGAATTAAAAAAAATAGTTAATAAGTTTTATACACACATCGTCACTACATCTTGAAAGAAAGATAGAAAAGAAAAGATAATAGAGACTCTTACCGAACATTGAACAATCTGCTAATTCTAAATGATTTCAGTGAAGATACTAATGTATACTAATACATGATAATATATACAAATACGTATTAGTAATAATACTAATGTATGTATAATCGGCTGAAAATAATTTTTTTTTAGTGAACTGCTAGAAAATTTTGAACTAAACATTAAAAGTATAGAGAAAGAAAAGAAAAATGTATTCTTTTAGCTGGCCGCGCAAACTGTCATAATTTTGGTAACAGAAGACATTGTTTATAAAATATGTCAATCAAAATTGATACAAATGTTGCGGACAGTCACATCATGAATTTTAATAGTAAATAAGAAATTATGAATGGAATACCAACTTAGTAGATCATACTTAGTGAAGAGTTTTTTTTTTCGGATTATATTCGGTTACGTTGTCTGCAAATTAATGCTAACCCCACATTATTGTGTTATTAACGGTGTGACGCTTGCTCAGTCTGTGGGATGCAAAGAATTTCAGGTGATGGCTCGAATCAGTTAAGGGAAAAACAACTTTGAATTTAAGTTAATCAAGGAGTTGGTCTTAGAAATTTTATTTGAGTGTCACTTCTCCAACACAACGACTGTAAAAACACGCCTGGATAGGGTTTCGGTTTATCGAACGATGCTCCGGCTCACACTATTAAAGTGTTATAAAGCGCTGATTCTTTCTCAGTATACTTGTGACCATTGACGAAGGAACCTAGAATTCTCTATCTGAGAGGATTACCAAAGGATTCTGTATCGGAGGACTCATAAAACTAGACTCAATTGGCCAATGATGGCACTTAAAAACTTAACAGAGGCGTGTTTGGTTTGGTATGTTTTGTTTTACGGCATATCAACCTCAGTGGGTCATTTAATGCCGATAAAGTTTTGAAATAAATCAATTCTTAATGGATAATACAATTTTTTTATAAATTCATTTTTCTATTTAACCCATAGGGGGGACTGGACCAGGGAGTAATGGTGATGAATTGACATTCCCCAAACCTTCAGAACTGGAACCTCACCATCAGATAGAGTTTAACGGCATTCCTAGGACATGTAGACCCTCAGCCACTGCCTTCTAGCACCCATATGATAAAATGGGGTTGGGGCTTGCCATAAGGGCAATAGGGTAGGGAAGATCATATAGGTGCTAGGGCTTGACGTGACCATCCGATTGATGGAGGGGGGCCTCTCCGACCACCCGTCTAGCCCAAGATAGGGCCAAAGTGGTGTATTGCATGTCATGAACTGCTCATCCACCTGGGCTCTATCCTTAAGCATCACGGGTCGCCACCCACGGCCAACAGGTGGCCCCATTGGGGGAGTCTTACCCCTCTTCAGAGGTGCAGTCGGTGCATTCTAACGCCCCAGCCGACAGGGCGGACAGAAGCGTGTGTTTTTTTTCGTAGTGTTAAAGACGATATTTTCCTTTAAAATGATGCAAAAAAGTATATTCTCTGCTTTAATTGGCTTATCTTTATTTACTTAGGAATTCAATAGTGAATCTTAAACAATTCCTAATTTCGTCCCCTAAAAGATTACGATGTTTTCCCTACAATTCCCACTCCACCTTGTTCGACGCCATATTTGTATTTATTGCTTTACAAAACAGTTAAGAATAGATAGATAGATAGATATAAATAAACAGAATGAAATAGATTCTTGGATAGAGACGTTTTATTATCCGTCTTGCAAGTGTCTTTTCTCCTTGTCTTTTGGTTTTGAGAACATTAAATGAAGAAAAGGGTTAAAGGTTTGCCATAATAGCATCAGAACAATCGTATAGGAACTAGGGAATGTTTTATGTCATGTTTGAGGGTCGCGTGTTTGAGATCCCTGCTTCGAAAATGTCAATAATTATGATATCAATAAAAACAACAACAATGATAATAATAAAAGATACTTTTATTTAATATTCAGCAAAAAGTTGTGAAAATATAAATAATATTAAAGTATTCAAATTATTCGAATAAGATTAAACCTTACAATTAACATGTAGAACATACTACTAATCTTGTCCAATTATTTTATCTTTTACCCAAGTTCTTAACCTTACCCCCCTAAAAGATTATGAAGTTTTCTCTACGATTCCCACTCTTTCTTGGTCAGCGACATATTTGTTATTATTGATATACAAACCGGTTAAGAGTAGATAGATAGATAGATAGATAGATAGATATAAATATACAGAATGAAATAGATTTTTGGATAGAGACGTGTCATCACCCGTCTTACAAATGTCTTTATTCTTTTTGTCTTTTGGTTTTGAGAAAATTAAATCCAACATTTGGGATTCTCATTTGGAGACAATCCATTCTGACATCTTTGGTACGCAGTAGTCTTGAACCAATCTCATTCGAGGTATTAATATGACCAAGGACATGGACCGTACCTGTCTGGTCGAATCTGAAAAATATAACAAATAATAATGAAAACTTTCTCAACTCTGATCAGGAAAGAATGCAAGTTTTACTAACAGTACAAGGTTCCTATATAGGTTGATTAGAAACGAAAGAGACTATGTCAAAAATACACCACAAAAAACATCAACTAACATATTGAATCTTACGTCACAAAGTTTTGTAGAAAAATACGATCTGAGAGGGAAGAGAGATTTTACTATAAAAATTAATTGCTTAACTATGAAATTACATAGGAATTTATTTTTTCTATAAAAATGCGCTGAAAATAATTTCCTCTATAAAAATGCTTGGAAATGATTTTTTTACTAAGAAAAACGCATTGCAAATGATTTTAGTTTAAATATGCTTTTTGAATGGTTTTTACTATAAATGTTGATTGAATATCATTTGACCAATAAAAAAAAGTATTTGGTGTCTTAAAAAATTGTTTAAAAGATTTATCCCTCCTTAAAAATAACTATGAAATTAACGCTTCGTATAGAAACATTATCAGAGAGAGAGAGACAGACAGACAGACAGACAGACAGACAGAGACAGAGTGACAGAGAGAGACAGAGAGAGACAGAGAGTGTGTGTGTGTGTGAGTGTGTGTGTGTGTGTGAGAGAGAGAGAGAGAGAGAGAGAGAGAGAGAGAGAGAGAGAGAGAGAGAGAGAGAGAGAGAGAGAGAGAGAGATCCTAATATAATGTTTTGGAGATCATTTTACTATAAAATTCAATGGAATAAATTAATTGCTTTTAAAATTGGCTGGGAATAGTGATTTTTCTAATAAAAAAAGATACATTGGAAATTATTTTGCTTTCAAGGAAATAGTTCAAAAGATTAAAAAAAACTGTGACATGTCACGCTTTGTTGAGAAACATTATCAGTGAGAGAGAGTGAGGAAAGACACAGACAGATCATTATGAATTATTTTGGACATCATTTCATAATAAAGATTCTGTGGAATAAATGAATTACGTTTAAAATTGCCTGCGATGAATTCTATATGAAAAGAAAGATGAAATTAATCTTACTATACAATTACATCCCAACTTATATGTTTCGGTTTTTACATTGTTTCGAAAAGTTTCGGATGTTAGGTTCCAAATTTCACTTCCACTACAACGGTCAGTGTAAATGTGTCCTTCGACGAAAAAACCTGCCAAATAAAATATAAACGTTGATTTTTATAGATTTTTATTTTTAGATAAAGCGTTCTCAAGCGTCAGCATCATGCATTGGAAATGATTTCTAAAAATGCAATAAAAATGCATTGGAAAAATGCATTGGAAATGATTTTTTGCTATAAAAATGCATTGGAAATGATTTTTTACTATAAAAATGCATTGGAAATGATTTTTTGCTATAAAAATGCATTGGAAATGATTTTTTTACTATAAAAATGCATTGGAAATGATTTCTAACAATAAAAATGCATTGGAAATGATTTCTACAATAAAAATGCATTGGAAATGATTTTTTTTACTATAAATGCATTGGAAATGATTTTTTACTATAAAAATGCATTGGAAATTATTTTTACTATAAATATGCATAGGAAATGATTTCTACAATAAAAATGCATTGGAAATGATTTTTTTTTTTTTTTACTATAAATGCATTGGAAATGATTTTTTACTATAAAAATGCATTGGAAATTATTTTTACTATAAAAATGCATTGGAAATGATTTTTTACTATAAAAATGCATTGGAAATAACTTTATTATAAAAAATCCATTGAAAATGATATCTACGATAAAAAGCATTGGAAATTATTTCTATTATAAAAATTAAATTGGAAATTATTTCTATTATAAAAATTCAATTGGAAATTATTTCAACTATAAAAATGCATTGGAAATTATTTTACAATAAAATTACATTGCAAATGATTTCTGCTGTTTCCGTATTAATTTGTTTCTCTGAATTTTTGAGATGAGGCTTGATATTGTTATTTGTATTATTTGTATTATTCGGACAATTTTCCTCATCTTTATTGTTATCTGTACAACGTTTTGGTCAATGTGCTCTTCGGCCTTTTTCATGTATTCCTTGTCGAACTCGGGAATCTTGTAATCGGAAGCCTTCACGGAAATTTGAACCCAACCTTTATTCAATCCACGGGAGTGTATTGTTCTAATTCCGCTAACGATGACTGGGTACAAGTGTTAAGCTGTGTTAATTATTATTCTATGCTACTGTCACCCTTGACCAGGATTGAACCTGCAGCCTTGAGATAGCTGTCACTTAGAACTGTATTAACTCAACGCCTATATCCACTACGACAATTGGACTAATGAATTTTATCATACAAATCAATTGGGAATGATTTATCATTTCTCCCAAAGATGAATTTGAAATTTAGGTCTCGTAAATTCGCCTGATACTCGATTATATACGGTATCTTATTGTTGAATCATCATCATCATCATCATCATCATCATCATCATCATGTCACACAAGTAGCACAGATATCCATGACAATCTCTCGCCAACCTTCTCTATCATTCATTTCCATGGAGGTGCTCTGCGCAGCTTCCAGTATCCACGCAGAGTTGGTCAATGTAGGTCCTTGCTGGGCGGCCCTACATTAGCATGTCCATGTGCTGGGTCCCACAGGAAAACGTCGCTTATGAGTTCGTCCTTGCTCCTCCAGCAGTGTCCAGCATGTCTTGTCCGTCTCACTCGGATGGTTTGTGAAATAGGGGGTAGGTGGCCATACAGCTGATTCCTTGTGGCGTGCTGTTTCCACGTCTTATTCAAGACCACACGCAGCATTCTTGTACAGCTCCCATCTATTTTTTAAGGCGACTCGTTAGGGTCCAAGTGGTGCAACCATACAGCAGCACTGATACAACCACAGCTTGGAAGAATTGTCTTTTAACTTGTCAGTGAGATCGGATTTCCATATGATTGATAATGTGTCTATAGCCGACCAAGCCTTTCCTATTCGTGTGTTAACATCGCTTTCTGTGGAAGAGATATTACTACCTATGTATGTGAATTGTTATACTGGTTTTAGAGGCTTACCGTCGAGTGTGAATTGTTATATAGCCCTTCTTAATTATTATCTTTTTACCTGGGTACATCTCTGCTATACGAGCTGAGCTTCCTCGTCTTTTGGGGGTTTACTTGGAATGTTCTTGGTGTGTTGAATCGTCCATTCCCTGTTCTTATTAAGTAACACAAAGATTCATTTTTAACTTTGACGTCTTTTAATTTACCTAAGACCCATCATTGCAGCGGGAAGACAGGAAATGTGTTGACTTCGTTTGTAACGATCGCCTCAATCAATCGCCTAAGTTCAACTCTAAACTACTCTTAACTTTTCTTTCGGATTTTACTTTTACGCGGAACCCTCAATTAATGAGAATACAACACGATAGGTCAACAAGAGGTTACAAGCTGTCAATCAAACTACAGGTTACTTCTAACGAATAATAAATTAACATTCAAATTCAAATATTACATTTCATTACAAAATGACAAGGCAACTTATCCATTATATAACATTATTTGGTACTTACCAAAAATAGCGAATACATCCCCAGCAAATACAAAATCAAGGAGACAATAGTTTGGCATAACCACAAATACATTAGTTTCGTTTTGAAAGTCTAGTTTTCTACGATCTCCCTGACAAAAAAATAAAAATAAAAAATCATCTTCATTAAAATTTTAATACAAAAGCATTTCAACCTTTACCCCTTACAAGAATTTTTAAAGATATTTTACATCTCTATTGTACACAGAACTGTAGCTTTTTAATGAATTGCCAAAAAACAAACAGATAACACCAGTGAGTTTATTTCTGTGATATCGGTTACAGCTTTGCAAATGAAAATATCGAAAAGTGCATTGGAAAACTATTTTACTCTAAAAATGAATTGAGAATAATTTTACTGTAAAACGTATGGAAAACGATTTTAGTATTAAAAAAAGACATTAGATTTTACTATAAAATCAATCAAATTTACTTAATTATGAGAATTCATTGGAAATGATTTCTACTATAAAACTGAATTGGAAATGATTTTTATTATAAGATTAATTAGAAATAACTTTACAGTGAAAATGAATTGTGAATGATTTCTACAATACAAATAAATTGGAAATGGTTTTATTGTAAATTTAATTGAGAATAATATTACTATAGAAATGCATTGGAAAATGCTTCATCTAAAACATCTTACCTTGAATAATTCTATCAATTCTACTTCATATCTAGTTTTTTTGGCCATGTATTTGAAACCTTTGACAGCAACCTTCATTACTGAAAAAAGAAAAATAGTTAAATAACTAAGACAGAAAAAAAGAAAAAATTAACATCAATTCTTGGTAATAGAAGTTATTTACCCAACCCAATCGTTCCGGATAGGATGTGACACAAAGGCCCAAGAATGGAGTGTCCAGTGATAATCGAATTCATTATTCAGTAATAATGGATATGAGAGACTAGCTTGTTAACTATTCCATCATGATGGTACACCCGGGTATTTACCTAACCTCTTCACCATAGATAGGGTGTGACACAAGGTCCCAAGTATGGGGTGTCCAGTGATGATCGAACTCATTATTCAGTAGTAATGGATCTGAGAGACTAGCTTGTTAACAATTACACCATGATGGTACACCCGGGTATTTATCTAATCCGTTCGCCACTGATAGGGTATGATACAATGTCGCACGTATAGGACATCCAGTGATGATCGAACTCGTTATTCAGTATTATTAATACTGAATGGCGAGTTCGATCCTCGCTGGATTACATCACGATGGGAAACCCAGTTATTTTCCCAACCCGTCCGCCATGGATAGGATGTGAAACAAGGTCACAAGTATAAGGCATCCAGCAACGATCGAACTTACTATTCCTTATCGAGTCTTGCTTGCTAACCGTTACACCACGTTGGGACACCCAGGTATTTACCCATACCGATTTGCAAGAATTTATATAGATTAAAGTAAGTAATTATGAATCTATTTTTACATATCTCTAATAATAAATGCGAATGTCAGTATGTCACATGTTTTCGCATTTACTCCTAGAGCCTGGGCCGACATATTAAATTTTAAACATTCTGGGACCCGTAATCTTGCAAGTTTATTTACAGTCTGGGGGATCAGATAGATTCATATATTTTCTACTTTATCAAAACGAAGTGAAACACAAACCGCCTCGAACATAATTAGAACTCGGGTCACTGAGTCCATTTTTTACGCTAGCTCCTCTCTATGTATGTATTTACCCAACCCCTCCACCGCGTGAAGGATATGACACAATGTCAATTTTTAAGCAAGGAACAGCTGGTTGCAATTCAGAATCCTACTGCACGAAGGTTTAAGAGCCCAATCTGTTCTACTGCTTACCCATAGCTAGAGGGAGAACAGATTGATTCATGCCTTTCCCATTGGCACTACCACGAAGCAAAACGCAAACAGCCTCGTTCAGGATTTAAATTTGTATAACTGAGTCCATTTCCTACGACGATACCCGTTATGCACCACAGTACAGATTGTCGTATAAGGATTAATCCCAGTTGTTTATGTTTATGTTTATTGATTTTAACGGCATATCAACCCGTCTGGGATTATGTCATGCCTAACGGTTAGGAAGTTATACATATCATGTATTTATATTTATACATTTTAGTAATTGGTTTTAAAAATGCGTTAGCATTATTGGGGATTATGTTGTATGGTATTGATTAGTTTCATGTCTATATTCTATGGTATAATTCTATTTCCCTTAAAAAAGAAAGATAGCTTAATTGAATGATTTTAACGGCATCACAACGCATCTAGTGTTATCTTATGCCCAGAGATTAGGGAATCCGGTTCATTGTACGTACATATTTACATCGTTATATTGTTGTTTCCTATGAGTTTTTTTGTGTTTTTTAAATGTTATTTGGAGAGGAGTTGGGCATCACAAAGCAACCTTGTTATTTTAAGAGACACCATCAAGAACACATTTTGATAGAATATTCGTATTTACTTACCATATTCGTGGTTGCAGAAATGTTTTTGCAGTGGGTAATCCATGCATGTACAGCATAATGCTCCCAGTACGACTGACTGAAGCCATAAAAAGCGCAAAAAAACTTTCCCGTCTGTGGTCATATTGAATTATTATTTTCTAGAATAGAATTGTCGTCTAAGAAATAAAAGGAATCAGTGTCAGGAACTCTCCAAAGATATTAAATGCTTGAATGTCGAAATGGCAATAACGAACGTCACACCTCGACCTCTTTGGCAGTTCACAAAAGGTAAGCCGCGTTATTCTTCACTTTATATACAAAAGTGCATCGTCCCTGGGTAAAGAGGCCATCCCACTTACCCCACCATATGTAATGATCTCAAGATGTGCTATGAATAGCTGATTTGTTATAAACCATTTGATACATCGAATTTCAGGAATATATTTACATTCTTGAAGGATTCCGATCATTAATAATTAAAATGTCTCTCCTGTCACAGGTTAAGAAAAAATGATCCATTTTCAATAAATTGATCTCCTTCTCCCCAACCAACATTGATATACTAATTGCAATCAAAAAGTAAAAAGTTTATTAACTCTCTCTCTCTCTCTCTCTCTCTCTCTCTCTCTTCTCTCTCTCTCTCTCTCTCTCTGACAAAAATAGGGTGTAGATTTTATTGAACTTTGGTCTTTGTTGGTTTCCACTAATTCTCTTTTATAAATAATGTTCCTGTGTCAATCAGTTCAGATGATCAAAAACAACTGGATGAGCCCAGCGAAGGAATCCGCAATTTGATCGTTCTGACGAGAAAAGAACTCTCAAATTTATTGCTGAGATCAGTCTAAACACAATCAGTCTAAACACAATCAGTCTAAAGTCGCAATCAGAAGTATAAAGTCATATCTTGACTTATGAGTTTAATTCGTTCCGCTCGTTGCTCAACCCGCCCTGTCGGCTGGGGCGTTAGAATTCACCGACTGCACCTCTGCAGAGGGGTAAGACTCCCCCAATGGGGCCACCTGTTGGCCGTGGGTGGCGACCCGTGATGCTTAAGGATAGAACCCAGGTGGATGAGCAGTTCAAGATATATATATATATATATATATATATATATATATATATATATTAAGATCCAATGTAAATATTTCAGATTGTTTATGTGTCTGAGAACCGTTTAGAGGATTTGAAAAGAATTGGATGAGCCCAATGGGGATTACGAAGGAATCCTCAATTTGATGGTCCTGATGAGAAAAGAACTCCCGAATTTGTTGCTCAGATCCAGACGAACTAATCCAACAAGCCAATTGGATTCATAGCTAATGAGTGTCTGAGTTTCTTATCATGCAGGTCGGACTAAGATAAAACTCACAAATGTTGAAGGCGTAAGTATTATATCAACCCCCACAGTTTTTCCTGGCCCACAGTAGTGTGTTCTTCACTCGGGACTAGAGTACAGATACTAATCAACGCCTGGGTTTGGTATTGCCATAAATTCCCATGAAAAATATGACAAATATTAATTCAATCTACAACTGGACGCAGATTTTAGATTTGTTTGTCATGATCAGCAGGTGCTCCTTTTATAACCAGCATGGGAACCCGTTCGGCATCCTTCGAATGTTGGCTCGAACAGGAAAGGCATAGTTAGCCACAAACAAATTATCAGTCATATGGAAATCTGATCTCGCCGATAAGCTTAAAGCGACAATTCTTCCAGGCTGTGATTATATCACTATTGCTGTATGGCTGCACTATTGCGTATGGCTGCACCACCTGGACCCTAACGAAGCGCTTTGGGAATAAGCTAGATGAGACCTGCCCAAGAATGCTGCGTGCAGTCTTGAACAAGTCGTGGAAACTGCACCCCACTAGGAGGCCGCTGTATAGCCACTTGACCCCCATCTCCCAAACGATACGAGTAAGACGGACTAGGCATGCAGGACACTGTTGGAGAAACAAGGACGAGCTCATGAGCGACGTTCTCCTGTGGAAGCCAACACATGAGCATGCTAATGTGGGACGCGCAGCCAGGACCTATATTGACCAACTATGAGAGGATCCTGGATGCTGCGCGGAAGAACTCCCAGAGGCAATGAATGATAGGGAAGGCTGGCAAGAGATTGTCATGGATATCCGTGCTACTTCCGCGACATGATGATGAAGATCAAAACATTAATGCATGTAAGAAACATTAGAAAACTGGCCAAGAGAAGGTAGCATAAATGCACTCCACTGTTATTTTTAAAGCAACCCAATACAAAGAGGGCACAGAAAAGGATGATAGAAATTCACCCAGAGGATCTCTCTGCCTGGCGTCTGGGTGTCAATTGATTAACTAACTAATTCTCACCTGACTTGCGGGATTCCTGCCTTTGGGGTCAAAGTTCCTAAACGGTCTGTATTTTTTCCATTTGGGCTCTTTGTATTCTCGCTACATGGTGTTGTCAATAATCTATGCTGCCACATAGATAATGCAACAGTACGAACCCTCTCATCCCCCAGCAATGGGTTGAATAGTACCACTACTGTTCTTCTACAATGATGGCTTGTGTCTTTTTTCTGGTTCTTTTAAAGAATCAACAACTTTTTTCCTTTTCTGCGTGTAATGACGCAGTAACTGCAGATTTTTACCTTTCCGTAAACAGATTCGTTATTGTCTTCTGTCTTTGGGTTCCCTGTTGTCTGAGATGCTGTTATCATTGTCCGTTCTACTCACTTTCTTCTCTATCCGGTCTTTTCTGGGTTGCAACGTATACTTAGGAGGTTGGAGAAGAATGAGTATCCCCATAATCTATCAAGTTCTCCCGGTAGGAGACATCTCCTATTCGATAGCCAAGGCTGGTTGGCTGGATTTTACGGCATGTCAACCCTCGTTGGGTCATTTTATGCCGAATAAATTTTGTTTATTCATTCTTAATCGGTACTCATTTTTTAAACTCAATTTTTAAATATTTTTAGTACTTATTTCATTCTATTTAACCCATAGATGGGACCCTAACAGGTACTACCAATCTGGATTAGAGTGGACGTGGGAGTAATGGTGATAATGGGGTACTCCACTTTCCCTAGAGCTCCAGACCTGAAATTTCACCATCAGATAGTGCCATGGCTATGACGTTAAACTCTAAGACCCTCAGCCATCACCCTCTAACTTGTGGCTTTCCGTAAGGGTAAAAGGGTTATGACAATCATATAGGTGCTAGGGCTTGACATGACCAGCCGATTAATCGGAGGAGGCCTCTCCGACTGCCCGTCTAGTAAGTAAAGACCAAAATGAAGTGTTGCATATCATGGACTGCTCAACCACCAGGATTCCTTCCTTAAGTATCACGGGTTGCCACCCACGACCAAAAAGTGGCCCCATTTAAGGTCTTACTCCTCTGTTGAGGTGCAGTCGGTGTATTCTAAAACCGCAGAAGACAGAGCTAAACAGCTAAGGTGAACGGAAAGAGATATCAAGTTTTGACGGTCGGTTTCTCAAGAGTCTTCTTCCCCTGAATAAATCGAGGATACGTGATTGTTCTCTCCATGGGACCATATTACCTTTAGGCACCCCTTTTTGATCTCGATTAAGATAGGACATGTTTTTCATTTACAACGTCAATATCTTGTTGTTTGTTAGGGGTTAGGGTTAGGGGTTAGTTTTATAATTTAAAAAAAATCTAAAAATCATCTGTTAAAACAACCGGATATTGACGATGTAAATGAAACACGTCCTTTCTTAATCGAGATCAAAAAGAGGTGCCTAAAGGCCATATGGTCCTTTCCCTGTACTAAGCACATCGCTCTTCTTGCCGTCGAGTCAATGTTCGATAGATTCCGGCTCTCCACGCCCACTTAGAAATGAAGATAATTTTTTGATTTATCATGATATTGAACGTCCACTCCCTTTCCTTTAGAGTTGTGATAACTATCGCTATTTCCTGGAATTGTAGGAAATTAACTCCACAGAGTTAGGCACCCAGTAACCACCACCTTTGTGGGTTTGCCACTATCTTAAGTGGATATTGTTTTAGCAGCCATTGGAATGAAAAATATGCCAAAATAATCGAATGAAGATAATTTTTTGATTTATCATGATATTAAACTTCCACTCCTTTTCCTTTACAGTCGAGATAAACTATCGCTATTTCCTGGAATTGTAGAAAATTAACTCCACGGAGTTAGTCACCCCAAACCACCACCCAGGTTTACCGCTGTCTTAGGTGGGTATTATTTTGGCAACCATTGGAATGAATAGGTAAGTAAAATAAAGTTGGTGGAGTGGTCTATTGTCGGATAGGTGAGGGAGTCTATCCCCTAGCGTTAGACCAAAGAGATTTTTTTTGCTGGGGTGAAGCGCCACATATACCACTCTCTACTTTACCGCACAGATCAGATTACCCAATCTGTGCTACTCATGCGCTGAGTTGGCGAGGGCCGGTATCGATTTCTAGGCGGGTGCTCTACCGACTGAGCTAAACCGTCTTCTTATTAGAATGAATAGTAAAGTAAAGTCGTCGGGGCGGCCTAATGTCGGTATCAGCCAATCAGCGAGGGAGTCTATCCCCTTTTCACTAGCGCTAGACCAAGGAGATTGTTTTTGTGTCTGAGATGGAGTGCCACACCTACCATCAGCTCCTTACTTTACCGCTCAGATCCCTGTGCAACTCATCTGCTGAGTTGGCGAGGGCCGGTATCGAACTAGGAACCTTGTGCTTTCTAGCCGAACGCTCTACCGACTGAGCCAACCCGACCCACAGTGGAATGAATAATATTGCATAAATAATCGAATTTGGCGGCAAGACATTGAAAGTAATCTCTACAAAATTCCCCGGAAAACGCAATGTAGTTGATATTTAACAGGATGTGACACGAGTATGAAGCATCAAGCGGAGATCGAATACGCTATTCAGTAGTAATGGATCTGTGAGACTAGTTTGCAAAATATTACATCACAATGGGACACCCTCGCTGCTGTCTCAGTTATTCCATAGAGGAGTCTCCAATTGGTAAAGAAGAACAACTTCCTCGTAAATTCCTACCATAAAATAAACCGAACCCTTATTTTATGTCCGTGTTTTTGCAATAAATGTTTTATTTTTCTTGCACCCGTTATTTTACAATACTAAATATATTTTCTTGGTTCTTTATTATTTAACAAATAAAGAAAATATATTTAGTATTGTAAAATAACGGGTGCAAGAAAAATAAAACATTTATTGCAAAAACACGGACATAAAATGAGGGTTCAGTTTATTTCATGGTAGGAATTTACGAGGAAATTGTTCTTTTTTACCCTCCAATTTTATTCGAGTATTTTTAAAAAGTACCACTACTGTTCTTCTACAAGAATAGCTTTGGCATTAAATAACCCATGAATGCCATTAAACAAAGAAACCAAATAAGAAATTTAAAAAAATAGTAGTCTCTCAGTAGTATTGCATTATAACCTGAAGACATCACGCCCCTCCCTTCTTCCTTTTGGTCCGCTGTACTCCCCAGACGTAATATCCCTTTTGAATTATTGAGTTTAAGACCCCTGGGTTAAAGTCTTCCTATCTAATACTAATAATTTATATACAATTATATGGTTTAGAATAACTATTCCTACTTAATAATAACTCACAATATTCCTATCTAACACCAATAATTTTTAAGCAATTATATGGGTTCAAGTAATCAATTATAATAATCCCTAATAGATTATTATAGCTTCTAGTAACTAGTCTTAATATTGTCAGAAAAATTGAAGTCTTCGGATGGGAAAAAAGTTCGAAGACAGCTTTAACTGGGTTTATATATGTCATTCTCGTTTTTGATTGGTTAAATAGGTAACAAATACCTCGTTACCTGTTAGTTTCGGAGTGTACAACTATTCTAGATTGGAATTATTACGTTTATTCATGACTCTAATCTTACCAGACCTAAGAGGTTATTTACTTCATACCGCTATTAAGAGGAATTATGGGGATCTTATTCTCCCGGTGGTTGGCAATTATTCGGATGAAAGAAGACAAACAACACAATGGAAATTATACACATGTATTAAACAAAAGATACAAAATGCTACAAATGTATTGGTATTTGCTACAAGACTTATCTTGAGAGGTGAAATTAACAGTTCGTTGGTGAATTAGCGCTAGAAAGGGATTTCTATTCGCCGTCATTTGGATTGCTGTTGAGACGTCTCTCCGGCTGAAAGTTCTTAGGATAAGTAAAGTTTTGGGGAGTGCTTTTTTTGAGCGACTCGCCTAGTTAACTGCCCTTTTAAGTGGGCGGTGAATGGAGCCCTTGTTAAGGTGACTCCTCCGGTCAACAGCCTTCAGATAAGTGTTGGGGTTTTGCCGCCAACATCGTATGTTGACGACCCCCCCCCCCCGCGGCAGTGGAAGATAATTCTACTATCGGTTTTCCGATACTATCAAGGTCGCAACAAGGCATTATTGCAAGATTTTCCGTAAGTGAGATATAACTAGGATATAGCTAGGGGTGTGCGTGGGTTAGCGTCGTAAGAGATGGACACGACAAACTGAGTTCAAATCCTGGACCAGGCTTTTTGCATTCCACATAGCATTAATACCATTTGGAAAAGTATGCATCTAACATTCCTCCCTCCAGTTGTGTGTAGCAGTCGGGCAGATAGGAATCTTTAATCTTGACATGGCAACCGGTCTAGGGGAAGGAAAACTCTGAATTAAAACCTGTTAAACACCTCGTTAAAAATGACCTCATGTCACATCCTGCTCGAGGGGGGGGTAAATATATACCTAAGACATTATTCTAAGCCTCTCTCTCGAGCTGTCTATAAAAAGAAATGTAACAATACTATCACCTTTCTAAAAGATGTAATGACGTTACAAGAGAAATTTTGGAAATCTATTTCCAGGCTTGAAGGGGTCTTCTACACTCTCCAGAGTTCCAGAATGAAACTTCACTACCACATCTAGTTTAGTGTATCGTTGAACCGAGCTCAGTCTGCATTTCAAATAGCACTGATACACTTTGGAAAGGTATGCATGAACTATTCTCCCTCCAGCTATGGGTAAAATAGTAGGGCTTACTGAGTTCTTTAACTTTGATATGACAATCGGTATCGGAGAACGAAAGCTGAATTCAATCCTGTTAAACTCTGTATTAAGAAAATTGACATTGTGTCATATTTTACTCGTGTAGAGGGGGCACCTTCCGTGATGTAATAGTTAGCAAGCTGGATTTGCACACCAGTTCGATCCTCATTGGGCGCTCCATACTTCTGGCCTTGTGCTAAGCTTGGTAAATAACTAGGGTACCTCACGTAGTGCCATGGTTAGAAAGCTAGATTCGCAGACCATTGTTAGTGGGTTCGATTCTCATTGGGTGCCCCATACGTCTGGCCACATCTAAGCTAAGCTTAGTAAAAAACTATACGCACGTGGAGTGGTTGGTGAATACCAACATAGGACACCACTTTTTGGGAAGTCTTACCCCACAACAGAAGATACAGTCCGCATATTCTAAGCCCCGTCGGCAGGACTGTCCCTAAAAAGGAATGTAACAATGCGATCACATTTCTCAAAGAAGTAATGGTTAGCAAGCTAGTCTCGCAGATACGTTACTACTGAAAAGTGAGTTCGAACCTCGCAGGATGCTTGTGACCTTCTATCAAATCCTGCCCGTAGGGTAATTTTTTTCTCTAAAAGAAGTAGTAATTACTTCTTTTAGAGAAAAAAAGATTTTGGAAATTTGTAATTTCCTGGTTATCACTTCATTTTATGACGTCACAAATATTCGAAAAAAAACCCCGAAAAAAACAAAAAAAAACAAGCGCTAGACTCAAACATATTTCCTTAAATACCAAACATTCCTCAAAATTTCCTTTTTTAGGCAATTTCACATCCAAGTATTGCGTATTTATTTCCTCATTCTACCATAAATTTTATAAATATTTAAATATTGTGTGGAGTATTGTCGCTTTGAAATATCTACACTACGCTTTAATTCTTCACAGGGGGGGGGGGGTCACCGTGGCGTCGTGGCTAACGTGCTGGTCTGAGACATCGTAGTATGAGAGTTCGAACTCCAGTCATTTTATTGCGTTTACTTTCGGACTAATACCCTAGCGGGAAAGGTAAGAATCCCCTAATCACGCCAGCTAAGGGTTAAATAGTATCACTACTATTCTTCTACAAGGATGACTTTGGCATGAAAGGAAAAACAATAGTATAGATTATACTGACAAGCGCCTGTTTCGGCTTTATGGTGTTTATACAATGTAATGTAATCTAAATGAAATTATTTAAAAAAGATAAAATAGAAAAAATATTTTTTTAAATTTAATTTAGATTACATTGTATTATAGTGGATGGTAGGGGAGTCACTAATTTATAATCGGAGAGAGGTGGTTATTAATAAGTATTTCGACAAAGTACCCATCACACATAAAGGGGCCGGGTTAGCTCAGTCGGTATAGAGCGTTCGGTTAGAAACCACAAGGTTCCTAGTTCGATACCGGTCCCCGCCAACTCAGCGTATGAGTAGCACAGGGATCTGTGCAGTAAAGTAAGGAGCTGATGGTAGGTGTGGCGCTCCACCTCAGATGCTAAAACAATCTCCTTGGTCTAGCACTATTGAAAAGGGTATAGACTCCCTCGCTGACTGGCTGATACCGACTTTAGGCCGCCCCGACGACTTTACTTTTACTTACTTACTCATCACACTATAATAATATATTAGTAAATAGCAGAAAAGACAAAGAACTCAATCTTATAACAAACAAAATATGTATTGACACAAAAATTACAATGGTAGTAGAAATACTGGGTAATGTCCTGTAAAGTTCCTTTTTTGAATTTTCAATGTAATAAGACAAGTAGAGTTGTATAAGTCTTAACTGAGAAGTAGTAGTGTGTTTAAAGTCAAATCATCAGTCAGGGTATTTAGATAAAGAGAGAAAGATATAGTTTGATTGTACCTTCGGCATGTATGCGAAATGTTATTGAGACGTGGAGTCGTTTAGGAAGGCGTGATCTTTCTGACTTGTTATCCGAAAACCTTCTCTTACATAGAGTCTGGGTGGCTCCAGAAAGGGGTCTACTTGATAATTTATTTTAGGCGCGAACGTCTCTGATTGGCCAATAATTAATAATTTTAATATTTCAATTTTTCTTTTTACCGGCTGCGCAATCCACCTGCACAGAATGTTATTTTCGTCATTTTACTTTTATACTTCGGAGTGATAAATTTCGGTCCACCACAGTATAAACGGATTTAATTCCATTTTCGTATACTCACATACTGTTTACTGAAAAAAATTTGCAACTTCAAATAAGGATATTTTTAAAAAAGAACAAGAAAATATTGATTAAAACACAATCAATAATTAAAACACCTTGGATTAACATTTCGTCACTGTAGAGTCATTTCGAAATGGTGAAAAACGGACCATGTGGGGATTAAAAAAACGATAATAAAAATAAAATAAAATAAAAAGAACAACAACATACTCCCATGGGGCCTTTCACCGGAAAAACCCTCTGTGCATATCCGACAAAAAGGACTGACTCCCTACCCACAAAAAGAATATTCTTGGTCATTTGAATTCAGGCCGCAACTGAGTGTAGTCGCTCCTACTAGCCAGGGGGGGTCCCTTGCTACAGGCGACTATGGCCCCCCTCAATACAGCCTAAGTCATAAAGCCACCTTCTGTCTTTGTCTCTTTCCTTTCTCGTTCTTTGAATGCCTTCTTTTCAGCGCGGCCATCAAAAATGAGATGGTGTTAAAAGAAAACCTGAGGAACACGCACCAAGAATATTCAGATACCTACATTTAACCGTAAAACACCCAAAACCACTTATACCCCTAATACATTAAACTCCATAAATAGTGACCCTGTAACCCCATGTTTTTTTCACCGTATATTTCCCGGATCGCGTCTCATTTCTCTTAGATGTATTACGACCCTTCTATTTACACTCGGGTTTGTGGCTGGATTTTTTAAATAACTTTTTATATGTCTTTATGTTTCAAACTTTGATGAGTTTTTCTCATCGAGGTTTGAAACTTTAAGGTTTAAAAATTAAATTTACATTATTTTTAACCAAAATACGGTCCTATATAATTTTAAAAAAAAGAAGACATTCCACTCCAGAACGTTAGCGTTAGTTGGACTTCTCGTGTCAGCCATTAATTTACCTTTCATCAATCGTTATAACTTTGCTCTGAAGAAGACGAATGGCTTCTACTATCGTTTTTATTTTGCACTAAGTATACTGTTATTTTTCCTTTTATCTTTTCTTTAAATTGTCGGATTTAATTCTATTATCGTACACACACACACACACACACACACACACACACACACACACATGTATATATATATATATATATATATATATATATATATATATATATATATATATAGCAATTAACTCTCACTACTAAGCATATAAGCAATGATCGTTTGCCCGTAAAGCTGATCTCTCTGTGACCGTAAAATATATAAACAGACCTATGTATTTAATAGTTTAAACACCAGTCTCGCTAGAGCAGCTGTGAGTGGCCGAGGGGATAAGATATCAGGCTGGCAAACAGTCAGTCGCAGTACGACCCTAGCTAAGGATAGTTGCTGTGTCTAGCCACACTGTCTGTGGATGACTTATTAATATATATATATACTAGAAAATACGTGACCCGTTGGGTCACCCATTGTGCTCGGTTTAGATTGTTGGAAAAAAATCACATGATAATATTATTTCACTAATTTAAAGTTTTCCCAAACTGTCCAAATAAGTTATTTAAACTGGAGTAAACATTTTCAAATGACCAAAGGAAGAACAAGAGAAGGGTCACTTGGTTAGTTAATTTGTAATTAAAGGTAAGTAGGATTTTAATCATGAATCCATGACAATCTCTAGCCAACTCTACCCTATCAATCATTGTTCTCAAGAGGTCCTCTTCACAGCATCCAATATCTGCACAGAGTTGGTCAATGTACATCTTTGCTCAACGGTCCACACTGGCGTGCCTGTCTGCTGGTTTCCATACAAAAACATCATGAGTTTGTCCTTGATTCTCCAGCAGTGTCCAGCATTTTACTCAGATTGTTTGTGTGATAAGTGGCAAGTGGCCATACAGCTGCTTTCTCATGGGGTGTTGCTTCCACAACTTTTTTGAAATTACATACTGCATTCTTGTGCAGTTCCCATGTAGCTTATTCTCTAGGTGCTATGCTAGTGTCCAAGTGGTACAGTTGTACAGTAGCAATGATACAGCTATGGTTGTGAAGAATTGTTGCTTTAACTTGTCAATGAGATCAGATTTCTATATGACTGATAGTCCATGGAAGACAATACCTTTCACTATGCATTGATTAACATGGCTTTCTTTAGATAAGGTATTACTACCTAGGTACGTTAATTGTAACACCAATTTCCAGGGTTTATCATCGAACGTGGAGATGCCTCCTTAATTTTAAAAACACATGAACTTGGTTTTATCGGAGTTCACATAGAGGGTGATGTTCCATGCTGCATTCGGTGCAGAATATTGCCTGCTTCTTGCCTTTTTTAAAAAAAAATTATTTATAACATCTAATGATGTTTACTTATGTAGTCTAGGCATATTATAAATATATATGGTGCTAACATATCTCCAAGAAAATATATTTAGTATTGTAAAATAATGGGTGCAAGAAAAATAAAACATTTATTGCAAAAACACAGACATAAAATGAGGGTTCAATTGTAGGAATTTATGAGGAAATTGTTCTTCTTTACCCAGGTAGGAAGTTCATAAATAGCACGGTTCGAATTTTTAGGGCCAGAACGCATTAATGCGATATGCACCAATATGTTTCGCGCGTTGATCCCCCGTACCAAGAAACTTAAATCTCGTAAATAAGAAAAAATATGTATCTTTTTCTTTTTTGTTGTTGTTTTTAATTGTTAGAATATTTTCAAAAGAATTTTATATTAAAAGTTCCTATTGTCTACATTTTTATTTTATTTTTCAGGGATTTTTAAAAATTTATAAAATGTAAAATAATACTTTTCTTTAATGTACAGCAAAATCGTATTTATTTAATCAAAGAAAATATTGTATAAAAAATATTTTGCTTGTGTTCTGGGTCCATAAGTTAATAGGTTCGAATCCGTGACGCATGTATATTTATACTCTGTAAAAGAAAACTCAAAC
>CM042172.1:53255052-53265052 GCA_023376005.1 Doryteuthis pealeii | reverse complement strand
CAGCAGTGCAGTGTTCTGAATGGTTTCAACCTCTCCTCTGATTTTCAAACTTTCCAAGCCCTTTTCCAATCCTTTTAGGACTGTTCCAAGTGCACCAACTACAATTGGTATCACTTCACTTTCATATTCCATAACTTTTTAGTTCTCTGGCAAGGTCCAGATATTTGTCCATTTTTTAATTTTCCTTCAGCTTCAACCTGTGATCTGCTGGCACTGCAAAATCCACCAGTTGACAAGTTCTTTCTTTTTTGTTTATCAATACTAGGTCTGGTCTTCTTGCTGGGATAAGGTGATACGTTTTTATTTCAAAGTCCCAGAGAATTTTATGCGTTTCGTTCTCAAGAACAGATTCTGGTTTATGCATATACCATTTGTTGTATGGTCAAAATTTATTTTTTGCATAATTCCCAGTGGATCACCTTGTACCCAGTCGTGACTAGTTTTTGTATTCTCGTTGTGCTAGTTTGCTACATTCGCAGAGTATATGGTTTACAGTTTCATCTCTATTACCGCAAAGTCTACATTTACTATTTTGTTGGGTCTTCAATTTTCGCTTTGATATAATTTGTCCTTCTGGCATTATTATTATTATTATTATTATTATTATTATTATTATTATTATTATTATTATTATATTATTATTTTTTTATTATTATTATATTATTATTTATATTATTTTATCTTTTTATTATTTTATTATTTTTATTATTACTATTATTATTATCATTTTATTGTATCTAATTTTCAGCATTACTTTCACCGGGTCTTTACCAAGACCTAGCCTGGGAAGGTAGTGATTATATGCATTCTATGTATTAATGTCTTTTGCTACTTCCTTTGGGTGCTATTTTTCCAAATTATTATTATTACACTACTTGCGATATTTTCGCTAACAATTGTCCATAAAAGGGAATAATACGATCACGTTTCTAAAAGAAGTAATGACGTTAGAATAGATTTCTTAAAAATCTATAACCATTACACTACACGTGCAGCCGCAAAGTGCACTTCGATTTTTGATTGGACCAAACCATGGATAAGAGAAATAACAGTTTGTGATTTCGCAGAAATGAAGCCCTACTCTGCTCACAAATCACTACTATGATTTTATGGGTAGATATTAAGGGCATACTGGACTCTTTAACTTTCTTATGGACACCGGTGTAGGAGAAAGAAAACTCTGAATTTAAACTCCGCTTAAAAATAAACCTTGCGTCACATCCTGCCCGTTGCAGAAGGCTGGGTAAATACATACTATAATTCTCATCAATTTAATAAGTAGATAGCACTAGCTCGTCAACCATTACCCTTTAAAAAAATGTCCTTGCGTAAACAGTTCATGGATAATTGGTCTTTCCAAATCGCTATTTTTAGCTTACCCCCCTGAAATGAACGTTTACGGGACCCTGATCTTTTAATCGTTGAACAGAAGTGGACTCCACACCTTCTGCAGCATCCGGGGCCACTCCTGTCTGTGACGTCATCGTTGTCCCGCTTTCACCGAATTTGCGGATACCAAGGAAGTGGAGGGCATCTTAAATGCCTTTGTTTTGAACCCAACTGACAGTCCTTGAAGAAATTCCCGGTTTTATTTTACGTATTACATAAACTGCAATTTAATGGCTAGGGCGGTTTGTAAGATGTACTCTGTGTCAGAAAATGGGGGGGGGGCAGGGTAGAGGAAGAACCTTCAAGAATGTTATCTTATTCCTGGAACTGGTTCTCTGCGAACAACGGCACCCATTCTAACTCATGCGTTGCGTTGATACAATGACCTAATTTCAAGAACGATTCTTACGCAAAAAAAGTCCAACTAGTTTTTTTAAATCATTTTTTTATTTTTTTTATTAATAAGAAACACGTGGAATTATAATTTTTCTCTTTCTCTCTTTCATATAATTATATATATATATATATATATATATATATATATATATATATATATATATATATATATATATATATATATATATATATATATATATATCGAAGAAAATAAGACGCAAGAAACAATTTACCGCATTGCTTATATATTAGTGACATATATAAACACTCCTCCAAATTGTTTTTATTCTATTCTCACGGATATTTTTTCACACATCCATTTCTCTTACTCATATATATATATATATATATATATATATATATATATATATATATATATATATAGCCATGTCCAAAATTAGCCAAGGGAAATCTTTTTTTTTCTTAATTTAGAAAAAAATTACAAAAAATCAGGGAATTGTCCGATTTTAATGAAATTTACATCAAATTATCATACAATCACTTAAGTTCATAATGAATAGTTTATTTTAATAAAATAATTGAAAAACAGTTTTTATTAATTCGGAGAGTTAATTTTTGATCATTTAAAGAAAAAAAATTCTATCCCTAATTTTTACATGTCTAGAAAGATAAAATCCTGAATTATGAAGAAAAGAATAGAATAAAAATTCAATACCCCAAAAAAGTGATTTTAAAATTTAAAAGTTATTTTCTTAAAACTCAAAAAATAATTTATGTAGCATTTTTTAGAAATATCTTTAAAAACAATATTTTTCTTTGAATTGATGAAAAAAAAGTATTTTTTCAGATTCAATTGGCCTATTTTTTATTCACGTAAAAATTTAATAGTCAATTTTAAACGTCTAGAGCTATGTATAGTAATAAGCGAACATACACGATTGGACTTGAGTAAGCATTATTCTACTTTGAATACATTTGCAGTTCTCTCGGGAGTTTATATAGTTTTACAAAGCTAAAGAGTTACATAAAGGGGAGGTGACTCTCAATTACTTATAACACCATGCAAGATGAAGTCGATATTTAAACACGAGAACAAGCTTTAATTTATCTATCTAAAAATAAGGGTTCGGTTTGACAACAAGGTTCTCGAGTCCGACAACAAACACCTGCGTGGTGTAATGATTAAAGTCATTGGAAATGGACTCGTCGTCCTGAGTTCAAATCTTGGATGTGGTAATTACATTTCACTTAGCGCTAATACCCTTGGGAAATGTATGAATCCTACTCTCCCTCAAACTATGGATAAATAGTAGGGTAGACTGGGCTCTTTAACCTTCGTTAGGCCACCGGTCTAGGAGAAGGAAAAATGAATTCAAACCTGTTAAACTCCGCTTAAGAAATTGACCTTGTGTCACATCCTGCTCGTGCGGAGGGGTTGGTAAATACACACACACACACACATACACACACACACACACAAAGATAGGCGCGTGTTGTAATGGTTAGTGTCGTAAGAAATAGACACGACGATACGAGTTCCAATCCTGGACGAGACTGTTTACATTTCACATAGCACTTGGAAAAGGCATGAATCCAACTAATCCCCCTCCAGCTATGAGTAAATAGGACAAATTGGGCTATTCAATCATGCTATAGCAAACAGTCTAGCAAAACTCTGAATTCGAACTGTTAAACTCCGCTTAAGAAATTGACTGCCTCACATCTTGCCCGTGTGGAAGGGTTAGTACCTCCTCACTTGGTGACCCAGTCTGCCATAACCCACAAACTAACAAATAAATTTGATTTTGATTTTGTGATCACCTAACTACCACACCCCTTTTATTACTCCCTTCTGCTGCTTCCTTGACCCACAAACTAACAAATAAATTTGATTTTGATTCTATGGTCACCTTTTATTACTCCCTTCTGCTGCTTCTTTGACTAAAATCTTTCTCCGAGAATGGCTATATCCTCTTCCTCCCCTATCAGGTATCTCTCACTATTCATTTTTCTACTTACCTCCCCCAACTCTCTTCCCTTCTGATTTCCTTCTCATCCTCCCTAATGATTCCTCTAAAACCAATCAAATCTTTCCCTCACCACAAAGCTTACCCACCCACCCACTTCCCCTTCTATAAAACACTTGTATGATCCTGGTAATTTAATAAATGCTGACGAAGCCGAGTTCAAAACTCCATCGAAATATACTACACATTTTTATCTGAGTTTTGTTTCTTTCATTCCTCATATTTCTACCACATTCTGTCGGATTCATTCCAATTCCTCACACACACACACACACACACACACACACACATATATACACACACACACTAGCCCCGTCGGCATCCCCCTTCGCCGGAAAACTCGTTTGCAACGGGTACTTCCCCTTTACGTGACCGCCCCCCCCCCCGTGAGCACTCTCCCATCGCGGGTACTCCCGTTTGCATTGGGTACTTCCCCTTTAAGTTCTCCATAGCCCCGTCGGCATCCTCCTTAGTCGGAAACCCCGTTTGCAACGGGTACTTCCCCTTTACGTGACCCCCCCCCCGTGAGCACTCTCGCATCGCGGTACTCCCTTTGCAACGGGTACTTCCCTTTAAGTTCTCCATAGCCCCGTCGGCATACCCCTTCTTCGGAAACCCCGTTTGCAACGGGTACTTCCCCTTAACCGCCCCCCCTTGAGCAGTCTCCCATCGCGGGTACCCCCGTTTGCAACGGGTACTTCCCCTGTACGTGACCCCCGTGAGCACTCTCCCATCGCAGGTACTCCCAGTTGCAACGAGTACTTGTACTTCAAGTTCTCCCTAGCCCCGTCGGCATCCCCCTTCGTCAGAAACCCCGTTTGCAACAGGTACTTATCCTTTACGTGACCGCCCCCCCCGTGAGCACTCTCCCATCGCGGGTACTCTCATTTCGATCGGGTACTTCCCCTTTAAGTTCTCCCTAGCCCCGTCGGCATCCCCCTTCGCCGGAAACCTCGTTTGCAACGGGTACTTCCCCCTTTACGTGACCCCCCCCCGTGAGCAGTCTCCCATCGCGGGTACCCCCGTTTGCAACGGGTACTTCCCCTGTACGTGATCCCCCCCCCCGTGAGCATATCGTGAGCATATTTTCTCCAGAAAACGGTGGACTGACATTATCCACGACGTATCCAACGTCGAGCGGCATCTTTTTATACGTAGAATGCGATTCTAATGATATCATCTCTTACGTCATATTCACATGTGTAATTGACGTCATTTTACTGTCATCGTTAATAAAACAGAAAAGAAAAGAGAAATATACAGATAATTCATATGCCTACAATAATATAACATTTATATTATTTTGCGTTATGAGACATTGGGCAAATAAGATCTGTTTGTTTCGCTCTTAAGATGGGCATTTGCTGTTCGGGTCAGCAACCAGAAAGAAAACTATCATCACATCCAAGTCAGGCTGCTAGTAAGCTTGCTAGCGGTCCAGTTTCGAGAAAGACTGCCAAAGACAGAAACGCAGAGAAGATAACAGAACTTAAGGCGGCTTTACTTATTCAAAAATGGTTTAGAGTTTGGATGTGTCAACTCCAAGCCAGAAGAGAACTGGTGTGGCATATATTTCAAAAAGTCGAATATTATGGCGAGCGAAATCAGATGAAGCTCAATCGTTTTTTCCGTGTATTGATTGAGGAATTCAACGCGTCAGACCCAACGTCAAAGACCTTACAGGAAAAGGATGAAAGAAAGAAAAGCGTGATCGAAGACCCAGAGGAACTCTTGGTAGTTCCGGATGATATTGAAGTCAATGTATCACCCCCGTTTTCTGTAGAAAACTTGAACGTATTGATGAATTTTTTGAAGACTGGGAAAAACTTACACTATGCGGCTGTGATCAATTTGCTAATTATGACGACAGAGAAAATGAAAACTAAACCGAACTTATATGAAGTAAGTACGTCTGTAACACAGAAGATAACAATATGCGGCGATTTGCACGGAAGTCTAGATGACCTGCTTACGATATTTTATAAGAATGATATACCCTCTTTATCAAACCCATATATTTTCAATGGAGATATGGTGGACAGGGGTCCGAAATCCGTTGAAGTGGCTATGATTTTATGCTATTGCTTTTTGCTGTTTCCTAATCATATTTATCTGAATCGAGGGAACCACGAAGATTACAATCTGAATGAAAAATACGGCTTCCTAAAAGAAATAACAGTTAAGTATCGGAAATCACACAAGAAAATCTTTAACCTATTCAAACATCTATTTGAATATTTACCACTTGCTACGATTATCGATCACAAGATACTTGTCGTACACGGTGGAATATCTAACGTGACAAATATTAACGTCATTGCAGAGATGAAACGTCATCATTTTAGTTCGATAATCAAACCAGCGGTGAATATCATACAGGACGAATCGGACGACTGGGAACAGATGCTCGATATACTCTGGAGCGACCCCGTTTCCGAAAACGGTTGTGAAGAGAACGAGTTTCGCGGAGGCGGCAAGTGTTTTGGACCCGATGTGACGGAAGCGTTTCTGAAAGAGAACAATTTCGAACTTATTATAAGGTCACACGAATGCAAACCGGAGGGTTACGCGTACGACCATTCCGGTAAGGTACTGACCGTGTTCTCTTCGTCGAATTATTACCACCCGGGAAGCAACAAGGGCGCTTATATCATATACACGGGTGACGTCAAACATATGCGACACGTTCAGTTTCTCAGCAACGAAGAGGCGTTGAAAAATATCAACTTTAAGGAGAAGATTGTCTCAATGGAGCAAAAAGCCATTACTGATTTGAAACGGATGATATTCACGCATAGACTTCAACTGCAGAAGAGGTTCAAGGCCGTAGATGTGAACAACAACGGGAGGATTAGCCTTGATGAGTTCGGAAACATTTTAAATGAAGTTCTTAACATCAAACTTCCTTGGAGATTGGTGCAACCGTACATTGCAAAAATGGACAAGGGTCACCGCGTACTCTACGAATCAAGTTTTGAGTTCGACAAAGAGATAAAAGACGAAAGTGCATCCGATATTTTGTACAGTAACCTGGACGTTTTGGAAACTATATTCCGGGCAATCGACAAGGATAATTCCGGACTTATCACGATGACGGAATTCATTGATGCCATGTCCGTTTTGCAGAAACATTCCGACTTGGATTTTCAAACGGACGATATAAAGGACTTAGGAGAACTGATCGATTTAGATAAGGATGGATTTATCGACATCAATGAATTTTTTGCGGCATTTAAGATATCTAGAAGCTAACAAAGTATTTCGGCTATTTTCGACCTACGTTTTTATTTTTTTTAAATAAAAAATTTTTTTTAAATTAAAAAAAATTAAAAAAAAAAAAACAAGACAATCACGTGAACGTCAGACCACGTCCATAAATCGTGGAAAAGTTAACAACTAATCAATTATTGACTATTTCACCAGTCATACAGATTTATTGATTTTGTTAGTTAACTATGACTTGTTTCCCGCTCATTTCCTCGTTTTCCGATGAAAATAAAATTAATGGAACTTTTTTTCTTTTTTTTTTTGTTTGCTTGCCTTGCCGGCGGGCTGCGAGGCCCTTTGCACACTTCTGCATCTCTCCTGTGTTCACTGCACCCTTGTTGCACTGCTTCTTCTGGCCGTGATTCTCGTGTCGTCTCGTGTCGTCTCCTATTTCTAGGACCTGTACACGTTGCAGACACATACTCAAACACCTCGCAGGGGTCCCCCGCCAAAGGGGTGTACAAACAAACAAGTATCACAAGGAGAAAGAGAGAATAAACAACTAAGACAAAACCAGTCAGGTGAAAATTAGAAATGGTCAGAGAGGCATATAGTACGTATTCATTCTCATCAGTAACTCCCCTCGGGTTCTAATTCATATCCTATGTCTGTCGAGAGGGGGGTACTCCCCCCCCCGTTCCTTTTGGAGACCTCTGCTAAAGTTGGTTTCTAGTGGACAACTAACTTCTTAACTTCTTCAGCGTCCAAGGCTCATCTGCTCTCTTCGGCTCCCTAGATCCAACTGACTAAACTCCTTTCAAATTTCCCAGAATCCCAATTCTCGCTATTGTAGCGTTAGTTTGGTATTTGCCTGGTGGAGTTGTCTGCCCGATTTAGTTTGCTGGTGCCCGCTAGGGGGCTAGAGTATTTAAGCGCCGGGTTCAAACTTTTTCGGCCTCTTTTCCGTGCCTGATACTACGAGACACCATGGGTTAGTTAAGGTCTAACCCCGTCTCGTTGGGGCGTTCGCCCCACTTACATTACTGTAAGTTCTCACAGCATGGACTATCCCTAGTCTCATGTCTGTGGCTTTTATATGTTATCTTGTACCATTCATGAATGTGTCTTCATCTTTATTTATGTACTCCTTGTTTATGTACCCTTTTACCTATGTACTTTGTATCTATCTTTTTACCTATGTACGTTGTATCTCGTCATATCCATGTGCTGTATATATTAAATGTTTTGTCCGTTAACCTTCGTCGGAGTTTTGTATATTCAAAGTACGTCTATGGGGCGTCTAATTTTAAGCCATGAGTCGACGCTAAATTAGCAATAAACTTCAAGTGTTTCTCTAGGAACCTATGTATCGTGTGCGTCAATATTTTAAATATTTTTTTCATAAATATATTTTTACCATTTTATATTATTTTGCAGACATTATGCTATATATATATATATATATATATATATATAATATATATATATATATATATATATATAGCCGTGTCCAAAATTAGCCAAGGGAAATCATTTCTTTTTTTTCTTAATTTAGAAAAAAATTACAAAAAATCAGGGAATTGTCCGATTTTAATGAAATTTACACCAAATTATCATTCAACGACTGAAGTTCATAATGAATAGTTTATTTTAATAAAATAATTGAAAAAAAGTTTTTTGTTAATTCGGAGTGTACGGGCGGTTAATCTTTGGTCATTTAAAGAAAAAAATTCCTATCCCTAATTTTTACATGTCTAGAAAGATAAAATCTTGAAGAAAAGAATAGAATAAAAATTCAATACCCCAAAAAAGTGATTTTAAAATTTAAAAGTTATTTTCTTAAAACTCAAAAAATAATTTATGTAGCATTTTTTCGAAATATTTTTAAAAACAATATTTTTCTTTGACTTGATGCAAAAAAAAAAGTATTTTTTCAGATTCAATTGGCCTATTTTTATTCACGTAAAAAATTAATAGTCAATTTTAAACGTCTAGAGCTATGTGTTGTAATAAGCGAACATACACGATTGGACTTGAGTAAGCATTATTCTACTTCTCTCCATCCGTCCCTATCGCTCATCATTCTCAGGAGGTCCTCAATGCAGCATCCTGCATCCGCACAGAGCTGATCAACGTATGTTTTTGCTGGTCGGCCCACACTGGCTTGTCCATGTGCTGGCTTCCACAGGAGGACGTCGCTTATGAGTTCGTCCTTGCTTCTCCAGCTGTGTCCCGCGTGTCTTGTCCGTCTCACTCGGATGGTTTGGGTGATATGTAGTAGGTGGCCGTACAGCTGCATTCTCGTAGGGTGCTGTTTCCACCTCTTGTTCATGATCACCCGCAGTATTCTTGTGCATCTCCCATCTAGTTTATTCTCTAGTCGCTTAGTTAGCGTCCAGGTGGTGCAGCCATACAGCGGTACTGACACGACAACGGCATGGAAGAACTGTGTCTTTAACTTGTCTGTGAGATTGGACCTCCATATGATCGATAATTTATTTATAGCGGCCCATGCTTTTCCTATGCGTGCATTAACGTCGTTTTCTGTGGAGGAGATGTTACTGCCTAAGTATCTAAATTGTTCTACAGAGTTTAGGAGTTTGCCATCGATGGTTGAGATGTCGCTTTTGTTTTTGAAAGACATGAACTAAAACTAAAGAGTTACATAAAGGGGAGGTGACTCTCAATTAATTATTACACCATGCAAGATGAAGTCGATATTTAAGCACGAGAACAAGCTTTAATTTATCTATCTAAAAATAAGGGTTCGGTTTGACAACAAGGTTCTCGAGTCCGACAACAAACACTTGTAGAAGGCCGGGGGCACATCGGGCGAAACGCTGCGTATATAATAATGAAGATAATGAAGATAACAATGAAGATGACAATAGTCTGAATAATTCAATTACAAATTGGGGATTGGATGCACATTTAATAGGTTTATTTAAAATTTATTGACAATAACAATGACCATATATATATAAAATTAAAACTAATGAGTCAGATATACCTACTTATAG